>ML784276.1:262588-318124 GCA_009831015.1 Picea engelmannii
TGAGATCAGTCTCCAAGTGGGAGATTGTTGGTTGTGGAGCCTGATTATCTTCCTGATTCAGAGGTCCTTGCTTTCAGCCATGTTTATACCCCATGAAGTATTTACACCCCAGAAGTATGTACACTCTTCCACGCGGGGGAGCGCAGAGGGGGGGTACCCCCTCTGCGGGGTCCGAGGGGTACATACCCCCGACTGGGGGGTCTGGGGGCAAGCGGGCCCCCAACGGGGGTTCAGGGGCGAAGCCCCCGAAGCAAAAATTACCTTATAAAAGTATATTGTAATTTCATTGTAAATTTGGACCGTTCATTATAAGGTCGCAGATCTAACGGTAGAGATTATGTTAGGGTTTTTTCCCTAGAAGGAAACTCTCTTTTATGAGGGAAATGTATTGCGGCTATGTACGAGGGTGAATATTGTATTCTGAGAGAGGAGACTGTGAGAGAAAGAAGAGGAAGTTACAACGGGTTTTGCTGTAGGTTGTATCCCTTCATTTGCTGGATAATAATAAAGGAAGGACCTGACAATTTCTTTGGTGGATGTAGCCCACACTGGGTGAACCACGTAAATCTGTGTCTCTCTTGTATTGTGTGTCTTCTGTGTTTTGTTTCTGCATTTGTTTTATTTTATTGCTCCGCGGTCCTGTTTTTCTAACACTTATATCAAGCTTAAGAAAAGGAGCTTGTGGATAAATTTTACCATGTTCTTTTGAAGAATTTGGAGGTGGTTGAAAAATGGTAGAAGAAGTGGAAGATGGAAGTGAAGGAAGTGGAGTATTTGTAAATGTGTTGAACCTACATAGAATAGATCTAGATAGAAAATACCACACACATTTGTAGAGAGAAATTGAGAAAGAAGAAGCAAGAGAGAAAGAGGATATGTGTGGACATCTCTATGGTGCATCTACTCCATCATATCTGTGCAGACATCTACATCTTCAAAAAAATCTTCAAAGAGCACAAAATTTCATAGTTGCAAGGTCTTCTTGGAGTGAAGGAAAAAAAGGAAGTTGCTAAGCAACCATGTCCTTCACTCCAAGAAGACCTCGCAACTGTGCAAGTTTGTTCTCTTTGAAGATTTTGTTGAAGATGTATATGTTTGCATAGATCTGATGGAGTAGAAGCACCATTGATATGTCCACACATATCCACGTTATCTTCTTGTAATTAAGAAAATCCAAATAAATTTTGGATGAAATTTTGAAAACCGTGCATCCATTTCCGGAAAAACGTTGAAATTTTGTTGATTTTAAAATGATCATAACTTCACTTCCTGAAATCCATTTCGGATGATTTTTTTTTTGAAATTGGATATTTTCCCTTGAGGAACTCAAATGTACAATTTGTTTCTAAAATTTTTTCTCAGAAAATATCAGAATTGAGTCTGATGTGCACGACTCCCTTTTTGTCTCTTGAGATGCATGCATTGTGCATGGAAAAGTGTCTGCATGTGACTCTTGAGATGCATGCCATATATATTCCACATGAATTTCAAAAAAAAATATGAAATGGAGTAGACATCATCTTCAATTAATGGAATACAAATTTGTGCAAATACTTTTGTAGAAGACTCTTCATAATAAGAGGCTTGATCTTCTGATGGCTTCTCTTCTGGCTCTATCTGTTCAACCTCCTGCATGAAATATTCACAATATTATTTATTCCAAAATAGAACCTCCAATATGGTCCATAATTCATTTGGAGTTGATTCTTCTGAGTCATCATATACTTGATGGAGAATTCCAGGAGAAATAAATGAGAGGATCCATCCTGTGTCCATATCTTGTCTATTGAGAAAATTATTTTTCTCATCGGCGAAATCAGTCTCTACTTCCATTGCCATAGTTATTTGGTACAAGCCTCTACATCTCAATAGAAGCATAATTGTTTTCTTCCACTCCAAATAGTTATGAGGCGTGAGAAGTATCAACGACGAATAATCAATCTTTTATGCGTTCTTCAATCTTCAGTACCCGCAAAAAATAATTTGGTGTAGTTTTTTCTTAGTAGTCTTTCGGCTCTGATACCATGTAAATGTTTTGAACTTGCAAAAAATAGATATAGCTAGAAAATACTACACACATTTGCAGAGATAATTTGAGAAATAAGAAGCAATAGAGAATGAATGGAAGAATTCTCATTAACCGTATTCCACACTCAAAGAGTGAATAGTTTACAATAGATATAGAGTACATGAGTAACTAATGAGCCATAGTGGTGGTCTAGAGTGATCTGGACACACACCAATAGTTATAGGAGTAAACTACCACCTAGTCTCGTTTCTCAGGCAGTTACGGGAGTAAACTGCCACCTAGTATGAGTTAACTAGTCTATCAGTCTTCAGTTAACTGACTGAAACAAAGTGAAGTGAGGAGGAGATTAGGGAATCATGAGTAATTCTCTAGTCTGGTGATGATCCCAATGTTGCATGGTGACAAAACCAATGAAGAATCTAGACACCACTCAACTAGTCAAACTGAAGTGAAAACTGAAGAGAATATTCTCCCTAGAGGAATATTCTTCCTAAAATATAGGAGACTGAATAATGACTAATAAAAAAGGAAAAGCCTTAGGAAAAATAAATCCTAGGTGTGTGTGAAGTAACTCCAACAGTATCACTATTCCTTCCATTTCCTTTTGGAGTTTTATCATCACTATCTTCATTATCTCTTGGAGGATTTGAGATTTAACCTTGCAACCTTACATTTCTTTCTTCAAATTTTACGTTCACCGTTTCTATCATATCATAGAAAGATTTTCTGAAAGTTTCATCTTCTGAAGTAAGAGTTTCATGACTCTCCTCATAAGCCATACTTGGTGAATATCTCTTTGAAGCTTGAGGTTATTGTGTAGTTCTTCTTCTTGAAATTTGAGAAATTGGCTCTACAAGTTGACCTTCTCCTCTTGTGAGCTTCAACCTTGTAAGAATCATAAAACAAACACTTGCAAAAAATCAAACTTTCAAAAACCTATGCTCTGATACCAACTTGATCTGAAAATGAAAAGGCCATAGTCTCTTTAAAATTGCAAGTGTAAATTATATGTGTTTAGGCAATAGGATCAAGTTGCAAACACATAAAACTTAATGATTTTTTTTACTTAAACATTAGCAGCATAAGAAGACATAACAACCATCAAAAGTAATCACATTAACACAACAAAATGATAAATGAGTTCACCCCTCTCTTCGGCTACATCTCCTAGTCTAGCTTCCAATGGATCATTTTCATTAATCCTCAAAGTGTCAAAATAAATGATTTACAATACTCATAATGAAAAATAGATGGCTTCAATGGCTCCAAAATGTCCAAAAACACCTAGTTGGGCTCTTCCTGCACCTAGTTTGGCCAAAAATTGAGAAAAATACAACTCTAGATAATTTTCCCCAATACTTGTTGTCTCTGGTCCTCCAAATCACACATGTGCGTGACTAACCTAGCTCACAGGAATTTCCCATGCCAAAAACCCAGCACCGTCCCCATTCTTCAATTGGTGGCATATTGTCGCATGGTTGGGAGGCATAAGCACCTTTTTTGGTGGAGGTGTCGGTCGCATGGCCATGTGATCGAGCGCGGACTTAAAATGTAGCACTCATTGACCTAGTCGTTGAGTACTCCTTGTGTTGGTGGTCATATGGTATATGGAAAGTGTGGTGACCAGGGGCTGGGGCTAAGCCACAACCCTTTCTGCACCCAACCAAACACCACATCAAACTTAAATACAAGTTCCAATGTATAGGGTTAAGTAACAATGTGTAGGCAGGCTGGTGGCCCGGCCTACGCGGAGACTCTAGCCTTGGTGGAGGTATCAGGTTCAACCCCCACAAACTCCATATAATTTTAACCAATAAACCAATAAACGGGTGCCATGTGGCAAACCCTGGCTAGGCATGTGGCACCTTCCCTTTCACTAGAACTCCAACACGTGTCGATTGACAATTGGTCCATGTCAACCACACCAAACCCCTGCCATGTCATCCACTTTCCACGTCATCCTTTTCCACATCATAACCTAACAAATCATCACCTTCCACATGTACTGTATGGTCCCATGCCATGTCAATAGTATGATTTGCACAGTTAGACTGTATGGACTGCACATTCAACATTGTTTGCATGTTTGGAAAAGCAGACAAAATGCAATATTTCTCTCATACGATGTTTGTTTGAGCACGTTCAAGTTGTGTTGGGTTCGTGAGGACATGATATACACCATGAATCCATTTTCTAGCAATTCTGAGCACTTTTATTTTTGAGCATATTTTGATCCCTTGGATCATTCTGAACCTAATGTCTATACCAAGAAAGTAGGAAGCCATATCATAATCCTTGTTCTTTATGTTTATGAACTTATCCTCACAGATAGTGAACCAAAACTTTTAAACGATGTGAAAACCATCCTTAAGAAGAAATTTAAAATGCTCTGGATACAGTTCGGTTTGAGATACATTAAATCTTGGGGATGATATGGATTATGCTGAGAATGAAACGAGACAAAAAAAATATATAGCAGAGAACACAAAAATACAATGAAACCCAACTTCTATTAATGAATAATAGAGAAAAACATTTTAGAACAAAAACTAGCATAATGGAGTAGCTTATCTCTGAAAAGAAAGAGATGTTGGCTACACTTCATTCACAACAAGCTTTACATAACACTCCATTGCATTCTTAAAGGGCCTCCTTCACCTCAATTATATATGAGAGAGTAAGAGGAGAACAATTCCCATGATGCATGTGGGATAAATTGGACCAAGTTTATAAAATTCCATAGGCATATAATACACTAGGACTTCTCGGGCGATCACCCATCCCAGTACTACTCTAGCTTGAGCGCGCTTAACTACAGAGTTCTAATGGGATCTGATGCATTAAATCTATGTTGTAGGAATGTACATAAAACCATTAGGAAATCATTACATGATGTTTGTAATTAACAAATGAATATGGCATTACATTCCATTCCCCATCAAAAGGATGAATATCATGGTTTATCAAAACCATAGGCTTGAAATGTTGATTCAGTGGAAAAGGTGGATGGCCACCGAGATCCACCTGGATCATTCCTCCCCCCTTAGGAAGCAATGGTCTGATTGCATCAATTTCCTTCGAGATATCAGGAAAATTATGTTGAATCTGAACCTTGGTGAGTTGCTTGCCTTGTTCAAGTATATGTCTTGCTTGTACTTTTCCTGTGGAAGGATGTCATAAACCTATTGGAGGTGTGGGATCCACTCAATAGATATGGTTTCATGATCTTCCTTGGTATGAGTGTTGGAGGAATCTTTCAATGAAGATGTAGCAAGAAGATTTATATCAATGGGGGATATTGGTGGGAACCCCAAGCACACCTAAAAAGGGTCATGGCCATTAGAGTTATGCTAAACATATAGAAGAATCGTATTATGTTCATGTTCCTCTACAATCTTTTTGACATGCTTCTACTGTATAGAAACGTCTTGGGATAAGGATATAATGGGTGTAGTGTCATTTTCTACACCTTATGATTGAATCATGAAGAGGATAAAAATTTTGGTATGGGAGATTACTTTGTGGAACTGTTTTGCTGAGATAGTAGTCAGAACTATCTCTAGTACCCTGTAGAGTTGACCTCCTAGAGTAACAATGACACTGTGCGGTCGAGACTCATAGATAGCATGATGTTTCCACGTATATAGTTGTCCTAAAATAACATCACATACTTCAAGTGGGGAAAAATCACACACTACCCCATCCTTGAAGGTCTTGATTCCATAGGATAGGTGGCACGGTTGGCTGAAAAAAATGTCTCATCCCCGGCTCAACCATTTGATGGTATATGGTTGGGGGTGTAGCATCATTCGAAAATTCAATCTCTTGACAACCTTGGATGAGATAAGGTTCTTCTAACTCCCACTGTCAACAATGAAATGCAGTGGATTCCCCTTTGCCCACATCTATGAGAGGAAGAGGTGTTCCCCCTCCTCAAGATTCTCTGGTTTTTCTGGTTGTATTGTTGCGGTCACGATGGTAGCAGTGGGTTTTGCATCAATGATTTTTTTCCCTTTATTCTACTCTGAATAAAATTTTGAGTCTAGTTTTGATTCTTTTTCTTTGAGCTCAACCACCAATGACTGTTTCGAGTGACATTCATCGGTGTTCTGGCAGGGGATTTTGTGGAACTCACACCACTTTCCATTGTCTTTCTTAAACTTCTTGTTACCATTATTTTCGTATGTCTTGGATTGGCTCTCTTGAGGTTGGACTTCCTTTGTAATATGTCCTTCATTCTATGAGTTAGGGTTTCCTTTTCCATACTTATGTTGGGGCATATTTTCAAACCCTAACTCTTGCTTACTCTGATTCTTGAATTTGTGCTCAATTTTGACCACATATCGATGAGCATCTCCCAGTGAGGAGATGTACAAGAAATCCATCTATGTTTGAATGTACCTATGCAGACCATTATGCTACTTCAATATAAGGTGTCACTCAGATTCTTTGATACCTATATTTAAGCACAAGGTATGAAATATGTTAGTGTACTCTGACACAATATGGTCTCTTTTCTAACATAGAGTTGTCCATCTCGTGTACTGGTCATCATAGTTTTTGACAGGGTAGAACTCCTCCTTTAGGGAATCTACAAAGGCCACCCAAGCTGGTTCTCCTCTGAATCGTGTAGATTCACTTGTGGTGTACCTCTCCCAGTAACCTTCCCACCAAGATCTGACATGAGGAAGGGCTTTAAGTAGCGCAAAGGTTATCTTTTCACTGTCGAAAAACTTTTGCACAAAAAAATAATCTTCTAGCATATTCAACCATTTTTCTAGAGCATCTACATCTATCTGGCCTTCAAATAATGGGATATCAAAATTGACTTGTACCTTGAAGGGTGTCGCACCTCTGAAATGGTTGCTTGTTGAAGATTCATCAATCGCTTCCATCGGTAGTCTTCGAAGGATCTGAGCGAATTTTTCCATCATCTCATTCCTCTGTTGCACAAGGGATTCCTCAAGAAACGTATTGAAAGGATATATTTCTCTATCATCTCTCTTTTCTTCCTCCATGGGAGTTCACTTGGGCTAGCGAGAGAGGTTTTCCTCAAAAAAAAAAAATCTCGAGACCCAAATCTCTATACCCTAACCTTCTTTGAGAAATAAAAAGGAGCAGACTGCTCTGATACCGCTAATCTAGATTATGCTAAGAACGAAACAAGAAAAAAACAAAAATATAGCAGAGAAGACATAAATATGGTGAAAACCAACTTTTATTAATGAATAAGAGAGAAAAACATTATAGAACGCAAACTAGCATAATGGGGCAGCTTATCTCTAAAAAGAAAGAGATGTTGGTTACACTTCAATTGCAACAAGCTTTACATTACACTCCATTGCATGCTTAAAGGGCCTCCTTCACCCCAACTATATATGAGAGAGTGAGAGGAGAAAAATTCCCACAATGCATGTGGAATAAATTGGACCAAGTTTATAAAATTTCATAGGCATGTAAAACACTAAAACTTCTCTAGCAGTTAACATCCCAGTACTACTCTAGCCTGAGCGCACTTAACTGCAGAGTTCTAATGGGATCCAGTGCATTAATGTTATGTTGTAAGAATGTACATAAAAATAGTAGCAAAGCATTACATGATGTCTGTAATTAACAAATGAAGATGTCATTACATTCCATTCCCCATCAAAAGGTTGAATATCATGGTTTATAAAAGCCATAGGCTCAACATGTTGATTCAGTGGAAAAGGTGGATGGCCATCGAGATACACCTAGATCAGCGGGGGACTCATTTATTGGTTGGTTTCACTAATTCATATTGGGTCAACGACCCTAATGATAGGAATTCTATTGTAGGTTATTTTTTTAGCCTTGGTTTAGGACCTACCACTTGGGATTGTAAGAAACAATAGGATATCGCTCTTTCTGTAGCAGAAGCAGAGTACCAAGTAGAAGATAATGCAAGTTAAGAATCCTTATGGCTTTGAAAAATCCTTTCAAAGCTTGGATTCTAGTATCAGCATCCGACCACCCTCTCATGCAACACTTAGAGTTCCATCAAGGTTGCCAAAGATACAATTCAACATCAATGAAAAAAACATCGAGCCACACATGCACTTCATCAGAAAGAACATTCATGATCAAGTTATTGAAGTGATCGGTTTCCCTATAGAAGCTCAAGTTGTAGACATTTTCACAAAGTCTCTTATAGAAGTGAAGTTTTCCAAACTTCGATCTATGTTAAGAGTTCAGGAAGTTTTCATTAAGGGGGGATAGGCTCTAATGCCTCCTTTCTTCTCCTATTTTGTCACCTTTGTAAATCCTTCAATCCTATCCCAAGTTTTTCTTAAGGGGGGATGTCAAGATATTTAGACACTAAGTAATTAGTTAAGATCAACTTGGTCTAATGTGTTGTTAGGTAAAAGTGTGTTTCTTTATTTTGTATTAGTATGCATTTGTAGTTAGGTAATCCAACGGTTATGATATGTTCCTGACATAGAGTGATTTGATAGTTCATATTCTCCTTGATCTTAATGGATACATTGATTTGTGGTTTAACACCCTGTTAGCACTAGAAGTCACCTCTGGATTGCAACAGAGGTAAGCCTGATACCCATCAATTTTGTATGTCACGAATGAATAAATTGGGGTGGTTGAATGGGTGCAGACCCATGAGAGTATCGCTTTAACTCAGAAAACTGGTCCAGAATATGCATGGACAAGTGAGGTCTTGATCTAAATTTCGTCAATAAGTTGAGATTAAAATGAGTAGAGGGAAGACTTGGTGAGAATGGTGAATGAGACTTCTATGGGCATCCGGCCTTTCAGCAACTCAGAGAAGAAAAATAGAACACTGAAATGTGCCTAAATGACACAGTTACAAAAGCACAATGGTCAAACCTACATCACAATGCTATTCTAATAGCTCGACTAGATCCTCCAATTCTGAACTACTCAGTGTGAGAAAGAAAGGATAACATAATAAACTGCTTAAAACTGGTGATAATATTGCTCTGATCAAACATACATCATAGCAACACAAATACCCTCAACTAGATCCTTCAATTCTGAGCGTTTTAACACAACATTTACAGAGTGATCGAATGAAGTTAACTTTCATTAAACAGGAAGTCTCATATACAAATGCATAACCAGGAAAACCAATGCTTCATCAAAACTTTACAATATGGGAGCCTAGCTCAACCATCGACAATTACAAAATATCAAAACTATGTATATATGCTCAGATCCACTAGTTCCCACTAGGAGCGTGCTCTGGTCACTGCATTCAAGGCTCAACGCCCACATTTTCTTCTATCAAGGTGCACTTGCATTCTTTTGTTAGACGCAAGATCATATCAGTATGGAATTTGCAGGAAAATCTATTGACAGGGGAACTTTGGGTTGACAGTCTACCTCCATGGCCAATTCTTCCATGCTTTCCATTTATGGAACGAAATGAGGTTCCAACCACCCCTCTACTTTCATTAACTACTTTCATCAGGATTGAGAAGAGGCCCAATACTTATGCATGTTCTAGGCGGTGCCAGTGATCCCTTCAAACTGATCTCGGCATTTTGAAACCACACAACCCTTTGTTGAGACCAAGATGGGTGCTTTGGGCCTTTGGCGCGACTTTTCTCCATTGCTCCACATGACCTCAGGCCATGACCTGGGGCTCCCATGTGAAATTTCATGATTTCACATTTCGGGAGTTTTCAATCCATTCAACCTCCAAAATCCTGATGCTCGATCCTAGGAAATGACCTATCCAGATCGATGATTAGACTCATTTTGAATCTGACGTCCAAGATCATTTCCTCAAATATCCTTAGCTATCTATCGCTCAATAAGTGCTTACCTTTCATTTAGACCCTTTTTCCATATGACCCTGGGATGTGATCGTGTGCCTAATTTCCAGGCGCTTCAGGATTTCGCGTTTTGCGAGTTTGCATTGTATTCCATGCTGAAATATTCGATTCGTGAAATTGCGATTGTTTGGATCGGGCGACATGTGTCCCTTTGCATTGGATGGTCCTGATGAACATCAGAATTTTGGGACCTTGGGCAATCAACATTTTTCACTTCAACTTTCCTGAAATGAATTTCTTCACATTGATCCTATGCCACGTGTTCTTCTGGAATGGACGACCAAGATCATTTCGGGACTTCGCGCTTTGTGAGTCTTCAAGACTCTACCCTCTTACTTTCCCGACTCGCAAAATCGTGAAAAGTTGATCCAACGGTCCAGATCTCTCCTTTAATCAATGGCTGCGATCTTATCGTGATTTCGCATTTCGCGAGTTCTGATGACTCAACTCCTTGACTGCTCCATCTCGTGAAACCATGAAATGTTGATCGTGCACCACATGTCTTTCATAGCATCAACAATTAGGATTGGCCTCATGATTTCAGATCTCTATCTGACACTATACTTCGTGTAACTCTATTATCTTGATCACCCGATGGTCACCGATATTTTTTGTCTGATGGATCTGATGGCCGAGACTGAGCCTGTGCTTGATAGATTTTCACCAACTAGGTATGTGTGCGCCTTTTCACAATCGCGCCCTGACTTTGGATGAAAAAAATTTGTGGGTTTCTTAATCACACTTCTTTCACATTTGGTCACCCAATGACCAACTTCAAAGGAAAATAATCCCCTTGCAAAAATATGTGATAACATTAGGCTCCATGGGGGATAGATCCCTCCCCGCGAGGCTCTAAGATCTCCCTTTGTAGTTCCAATCACCTTCTGTTGGGCCATGGAGTCAAGCTCAAAAACACCCTGCTGAAGACTATAAAGATGACAAGTAAAAACAAAAATAAACACACATGCTCCAAGGAGATTATTTATGTACAAAAACCTAAGCTAAATGATTTTTACAAAGTGTTAGGTTAAAGAAAACTTCCACCATAGCCACCCAGACCGTCTAGTAATATGATCATTTTCTTTGATTAGAGAGTTCTTTCAGATTCATCGCATAGGTTTTTTTATTTTCGACGTTTCGGACCAAACTAGTGTGGTCCATCATCAGGAAAGTGTTTGTGAGAAATGAAGGAAAAAAGGATATAACAGGTATATAAATACTTGAAAAGTTTTTATAAGGAGCCGACTTACTGAAAATGAAATCAAGAATTATAAAATTTTAGAAATAATAATTGTTTGTTTAAATAATTAATTATTTGTTTGTTTAATAATTTTTTGTTTCTTTGTTTGTTTATTATTTTTATTTAATAAAAATAATAAACAAACAAACAAACAAACAATTATTAAACAAACAAATAATTAATTATTTAAACAAACAATTATTATTTCTAAAATTTTATAATTCTTGATTTCATTTTCAATAAGTCGGCTCCTTATAAAAACTTTTCAAGTATTTATATACCTGTTATATCCTTTTTTCCTTCATTTCTCACAAACGCTTTCCTGATGATGGACCACACTAGTTTGGTCCGAAACGTCGAAAATAAAAAAACCTATGCGATGAATCCGAAAGAACTCTCTGATCAAAACAATGGTCGCAAAAGTCTTAGAACAAAAATATCATTTTCTTTCCTGCAGATAATCCACAAAAGGCTAAGGAAGTATGAAAACAAAATGAGGACATGGATTGGAACACTGACTATACCCCCAAATGATGATAAGGTGAATAAAACTCCAGGCTCCAATGCTTTTGGAAAACATAGATCCATATATAATCTCGCAGGGCCACAAAATTTATAATCAGGGGAGCTCAACTGGTCAGAAATTAACTCATGTCCTTTATTGCATCTCACCCATCGCGTTATGTTCTCAGAGTGCACAGATGGGTGGAGAATGGATGCAGGCTGGCTAATACCAGGTGATACCTGCTCAATTACAGGTTCTAGATAGGAGATAAACTTCCCACTAAGCTGCTCCTTTACATGTTGATTTGTGCTTTCTGTGAGTCTAGGATAGTTGATTTCCAGCCGATGCTTTTCCTTAGTTGATAAAGGAAAAGGCTCTATAGTGTGGTCTTGGAAATACTTCATAACACCATACTCACCTGTGAGTATTGGTGAACTAATGCAGTTTGAACATTTCAGAAAATATGAAATGTAGGACTCCATGTATATGGCCATGGGATCATGAATATTGTGACAGAATATTGGCTCCTTTAGAAGGCCAAGATGCTCCTCTGCAAAAATCTCTCTGCTCGTAAATAAATTCCCTTCTTCTTCATCTGAAACCAACTCTTGATCATCAATATTTGCAGTTTTTTCTCCAGAAAAATGATCATAAGATAAATGGGCTACATGATTTAGACCATGATAACTATGATCAGTCAAGAACATACAACTATTTATGCAATCAGTTGCTTCTACATGCTCAAAATGTTTTGGAAACTGGTCATAATATGGATATGTATTCCTGCCCATAGAAAAATCTGAAAATGAAGAAGAACTTGATTCCAACTGTGAATCATACCTACTTCCCGGTTGTTGTTCTAGATCTGATTCATGTTCACTATCTTCTTTCTCAGAATCTAAAACATACTGATAGTATTATTCCTCATGTTCATACAAATTTGCCTGCCTATGAACCCACTGGCTAGCCTTGATGTTCTCTTCAACCTCTCCAGCATCCTCAAATATATGTCTCAACGATGAAGATTTCCTCTCTCTCAGGAGAAGTATGAGCTCTGGATGTTGAGCCATGATATAGTACACCATGGCATCAGTCTCTATGGGTCTTATCTCCATAGGCATGCTATGATAGATGTTGTAAAACCTCTTGTTGAAGACAACCAAGGCTTCATATTCCCCTCTCCTCAAGGCATTAAACTCAAACCAGTATTGATCAATGGGTTTGTTCTTACCCCAACACTTTAAAACATCATGCCATAGCTCGGTCGAGGAACCAATAGAACTGGCCTCCAGACATCTAAACCACACAACAACATCTCCAGACAGGGAATGTGAGAACAACCTCATGGTAACATCATCATGAACGATCTCAAACTGATCAATAAAGTTCTCAAAGGCCCCCAAGTGCCTCTCAACTGTAACATGATCCTCCCCAGAAAACCGAGGAAGATACTCAAACGAATCAAGAGGATAAAGGTTAAGGTGACATGGAAGCCTTAGATGTTTTTCCAAACTTAATTGAAAACCCTCACCACAGAAATCTTATTGAACAACTTATTTATGATTTTAATTTGAAAAGAAGTGGGCTAAATATGGGATTCAACAAGAGGATGGGGAGGCTCGGCAGGAATAACAGGAGGTAACAATATTATTTGATAAGACTTTGAATTATTTTCAACCTCCTCAAGGCTACAAGGGTGATCAATTTCGAGAGGAGATGCAATAAAGATCTCACTTTTATGAATAGGCAGGGGTGAAGGTACGATATCAGTATCTGCAACACAAGAATAGGGTATGGTTTCTTCTTCCAAGGATGGATGAACAAAAGAAGTTCTAAGGACATCTGAATATACAAAGCAGAGGATAATCCTCTCTATAAGTAAAGGGAAAGAGAGAAATGAGCTCATAAAGAAAAATGAGATTTCATGAAGCAAGCTCATAAATTGATACATGATCTTTCCCTTTGGCATGGTCATCTTTCTGTCAACAGGATCCTCTCCAGTGGAGTCTTTGATTATGGAGTTGCAAGGTGAAAGATATGCAGAATGAGTGTGTCTAGTCTTTGTTCACCATCAAAGACCAGATCTGAGCATTGTGTTATCCCAAGGGATACTAGGTGTATCCAAAAGCAGTCACACTAAAATAGCGGAGACAAGACAGTGGAGTCACCATAGTGGAGTCGCCAGGTGCAATCGCAATCTTCAAAGGTTCTGAATTTTGATGCACCTTCAGAATCATAAGTTCGTTGTCATTCTCCCAGGGAAGATATATTCACTTTCGTCCCCGAAAACGGTGCGATAAATGTTAGCACCAGAAGTCACCTCTGGATTGCAGCAAAGGTAAGCATGATACCCATAAGTTTTGTATGTCACAAATGAATACATTGGGGTGGTCGAATGGGTGCAGACCCAGGAGAGTATCACTTTAACTCAGAAAACTGGGCTATACTATGCATGACCAAGTGAGGTCTTGATCTAACTTCTGTCAGTAAGTTGAGATTAAAATGAGTAGAGGGAAGAATTGGTGAGAATGGTGAATGAGACTGCTATGGGCATCTAGCCTTCCAGCAGTGTAAAGAAGAAAAACAAGACATTTAAATGTGCCTAAATGACATAGTTACAAAAGAACAATGATCAAACCTACATCACAATGCTACTGTAACAACTCGACTGGACCCTCCAATTATGAACTACTCAGTGTGAGAAGGAAAGGATAACACAAGAAACTTCTTAAAACTGGTGATAATATTGCTATGATCAAACATACATCATAGCAACACAAATACCCTCGACTAGATCCTCCAATTCCGAGTGTTTTAACACAACATTTACAGAGAGATGGAAAGAAGTTGACTTTCATTAAACAGGAAGTCTCATATACAAATGCATAACCAAGAAAACCAATGCTTCATCAAAACTTTACAATACGGGAGCCTATCTCAACCATCGACAGTTACAAAATATCAAAACTGTGTATATATACTCAGAGCCACTAGTTCCCACCAGGAGCGCACTCTGGTCACTGCATTCAAGGCTCAACATCCACATTTTCTTATGTCAAGGTGCACTTGCATTCTTTTGTTAGACACAAGATCATATCAATACGGGCTTTGCAGGAAAATTTGTTGATAGGGGAACTTTGGGTTGACAGTCTGCCTCCACGGCCAATTATTCCATGATTTCCATTTATGGAACGAAATGAGGTTCCAACCACCCCTCTACTTTCATTAACTACTTTCATCGGGATCGAGAAGAGGCCCAATACTTTTGCATGTTATAGGCAGTGCCAATGATCCCTTCGAACTGATCTCGACGTTTTGAAACCACATAGCCCTTTGATGATACCAAGACGGGTGCTTTGGGCCTTTGGTGCAACTTTTCTCCATTGCTCCACATGGCCTTGGGCCATGACCTGGGGCTCCGATGTGAAATTTTGGGATTTCGCATTTCGGGAGTTTTCAATCCATTCAACCTCCAAAATCTCGATGCTCGATCGTATGAAATGACCTATCCAGATCGACGATTAGAATCATTTTGAATCTGATGGCCAAGATCATTTCCTCTAATGACCTCAACTGCCTGCCACTCAATAAGCACTTACCTTTCATTTAGGCCTATTTTCCATATGACCCCGGGCTGCAATCGTGTGCCTAATTCCCAAGCGCTTTAGTATTTTGTGTTTTGCGAGTTTGAATTGTACTCTATGCTGAAATATTTGAGTACTGAAATCATGATTGTTTGGATCGGGCAACACGTGTCCCTTTGCATTGGACAGTCCTGATGAACATCGACATTTCGGGACCTTGGGCCATCACCATTTCTCACTTCAACTTTCTCGAAATGACTTTCTTCATGTTGATCCTGCGCCGCGTGTTCTTCTAGAATGGACGACCAAGATCATTTCAGGACTTCACGCTTTGCGAGTCTTCAAGACTCTACCCTCTTACTTTCCCGACTCATGAAATCACGAAAAGTTTATCCAATGGTCTAGATCTCTCCTTTAATCAATGACTAGGATATTATCGCGATTTCACATTTTGCGAGTTTTGGTGACTCTGCTCCTTAACCGCTCCCTCTCACAAAACCACAAAATGTTGATTGTGCACCACATGTCTTTCACCGCACCAATGGCTAGGATTGGCCTCACAATTTTAGATCTTTGTCTGACACTATACTTCATGTAAATCTATGATTATGATCGCCCAATGGCCGTCGATATTTTTTGTCTAATGGATTTGATGGCTGAGACTGAGCCTGTACTTGATGGATTTTCGTCGAACAGGTATGTGCACTCCTTTGCACAATCATGCCCTAACTTTGGATGAAAAACATTTGTGGTTTTTTTAAGCACATTTCTTTTTCATTTGGTCACCCAATGACCAACTTCAAAGGAAAATAATCCCCTTGCAAAAATATGTGATAACACACCCAATTGGTCCATGATCTCTATTTAAAGAGCATAGAGGGTCATTTTTCGATGATCGATTGAGAGAAACTCTCTTGTAAATCTCTCTATAGTATTTTTCTTTTGCATTAATAAATTGCTCCAAGTGTCCACGTTGGCTAGGTTCATGGATGTTTCCCCATAGGGGTTTTACCATGTCAAAAAATCAATGTGTTGATATTTTATCTATTTTTGTGAGTGGTTACTAAAGGTATTCATCCTCTTTTGGAATACCTGCATTGCCAAATAATATTTCCTAGTTTGCAAACCCCTTATCCTGAGTATTTGATGTATCCCCTTTAGATATGGAAACCCTTGTTTCCAACCATTATTGCTCCTCTTATCTTGTCATAAATAGTTGTTTCCTCTTTCTTGGACCTACTTGAACATAGGATTTTGAGGTAGTGTTGATCTCCATTTGCTTGGGTGGAGGCACCTCAAGTTCAGTTATGGAGCAATGTTGCAACAGTTAGAGGTTGTAACTACTCTTGATTTTGTTGTTTATGAATAAAGAACACTCTTTCACGTCCTATCTCATGTTTTACTTTATGATTATGATATCTCAGTAATTGATTAGCTAAAACACTAATGGATTTGTTTCAATCATCTTATGTAAAAATTAGTTATCTTGTAACTACCCCTTTGCAGTTCTCTTCTTCATTGTGTGCAGGTGTTTAAAGGAACTATTGGAGAGGAATGTTGAAACAAAAGGTTTCAATTAAGGGATTTTAATCAAACATTTGGATCTAGGTTTGTCACCTACCTTCTCATTGAACGTTAGTTAGTGAGTTAGTTATAATATTTCTTGTTTGTTCTTGTGGGATCGAGTGTGGTCTTTTGATCAATACTCTATTGTGGTTGAAACCCAAAACCATAGGGTAAATTTCTTCGTCAATAGAATTGGCGACCATACTAGGGAACATCTTTCTGCAAATAATATTTTTATTGATTTCAAAAACAAGAGGAGAGTACTCACACCAAAGAGTAGATCAAGGAAGTGTCCATTTTGTGAATCGAACCAGACATAGGAAGTAGAGAATTTGGAGGGCTTCTTAGTTGTAGGAATCTTGTATAGAGATCCACATACAAGCGACTAAAAAGACGAGATAATTGTGTGAGAATAGTCAATTTGGGATACACAGGTATGAAGAGGATTTATGTAATTGGAAGTTGGACAAAGAAAACACCATTGAAGATCGAGGAGGCAGCAGAACTGCATATCTAGTAACAAGAATCTGAGGGCACTAAGGAAACTAAGGCATGCACTGAAGGGATGAGCACTAATAAGCCTAGTAAGGGAGGTCTCGATGCCCTGATTGAATTAAATAGAGAGTATTTATTTATCCCACATTCATTGGGAAAACCGTGTTTAAACACTTTATAAGGTAAAGGCATTGTCATACAATTTGAATGTGAATGGAAGAGATATGGAACCTTGTGCAATGTGTTATATTTTAAACTATAGGGCTCGACATATTGGATTAGGGATAATAGTTGAAGGCATGAGTTTGAATTTTCAAAGGCCCGGTGGGCCGATGGGTTGATCACCCAATGACCCGGTGGACTCAGCGAGGTGATTGCCCAATGAACCATTTGTCAGAACACAGAGCGACAAGGTTCCATACCGGACCGAAGTGAAAGTGTTGTGTCGAATTATTGAATATCTAGTGGCTGGTGGGCTGGTGGTCAATGCTACATTAGCGCCGCAACATCATTCATATTGATGCCACATCAATGCCATGCAAAAACCACATCATGTCATATAGCATGTGTGAAATGGGTCCATGTGAAAGCCACGTCATTTTCCATGTTAGCATGATAATCGGATCGAAGAAACATTTATCAAAAGAAATGTTGAAGGCCCAATGGCCTCGTGAGCTCGGTGACCCAGTGTTCTTGATGACCCGATGGTCAGGACATAGAACATCAACAATGGAGATCAAACCACATTGTGGGATCATAAAACTGGATTGAATTAAATCATGATCATTGATCATCTGGAAGGATCAACGACTGAGATTGGATTAGAGTACCAATGTGGAGTTGAAGGCATGTGTTTAAATTCCTAGGGGTCCAGTGGGATAGTGGCCCAATGAGCCCAGTGAGCTTAGTGGTTCGCTAGCCTGGTGAGCTTGGTGAGCTCAGTGGGTCATTGGCTCTATGAGCCATGTTGGAAGGTATCCTAGTATGTCATACCAGAGTGTTAGTGCAGTGGATAAAAATTCCAGGTGATATCAGTGGGTCGATATACCAAATCGGGGAAAATAATTGAATGTGAAAATTTAAAGGCTCGGGGGCCTGGTGGGACAGTGACCTGGTAGGCCTAGTGGTACTAATATCTAGGGAGATCAACGAAAGAGATTTAATTTATGACCCATTTGATGGTTGTTGTGATTGGAGGGGTGTGTTATGTGTATTAGTGGCCAGTGAGTAGATCAACGATCGTAATTTAATTCAAGGAACGATCCAATGATTTTTGTGCAATCAAGGTTAAAGGTGTATGATTGAAGTTTTGGGGGCCTCATGGGCCTATCGACTGGTGGCTCGGTTAAAATTTTGGAGGGGATAACATCATAGATCAATGATTGAAATTTAATCCTATATTGATCCAATGGTTGCTAAGTATTGAGGAGTTTGATGTGTGTTCCATAATCCTGGTAGCCCCAATAAGCTAGTAATATGCGAAAAGAACGTGCAAAAAAAGAGAGGAATTGGAATCGGTTTCAAAGCATTGTTTTACAACCATATTTAACAAAGAGTCAAGGGATTTGGATCTGATACCTTGAGCACAAATTGTTTGTATGTGGAAAAACACTTGGATGAATGAGATAAGGTATAAATAACAATGCCCAGAACCATTTTTGAGTGATAGAGTGTGGAAGCATGAGTATGTGAATGTGAGTGAGAGTGAGGGTGTTTTGGCTTGAAGGTTTGTGGCTCAGAGGCTTTTTAGGTGCCAGAAAATGTAAGAGAGAAGAATGAAATCATATAAGGGTGGTAGGGATGAGCGAGGCCAAACAAAGGAACATCTCAAATCTTGCAAATTGTGAATAGGTGGAGAATTTTGTGGCAAGTACAACAGAGACAGAGAATCTGAAAGTAACATATTTGTGTAGGAGAAATATTTGGGATATGTGTTGTTGAAATTTTAAGAAGAATTGAATCCAGAAAAACAATTTGATATTAGTGTCTCAATAGGTTGGTTCCTACATCTTACTGAGTTGGTTCTCAACTAAATGGATTGGTTTCTCCAACAGGTTGGTGCCTGCAAATATTGTGACTATAGGTTGGTTTCTACAAGTATTATTGAGTTGATTCTCAGGTGGAGGGATTGGTGTCTCTTTCAGGTTGTTGCATGTAAAACATTGTAACAGATTGGTGTTTGTAACAAGTTTTTTCATGTGAATATATTTTAATAAAACATTTATGTGGTTTTCTCCCATTTGGGTTTTCACGTTAAACTTTTTAGCATTGTGCATTGTATGATTGTGTATGTTTCTTATTGTTGGTAAATTAATACATTGATAAGTGTAATACAATAAGAAGAAGAAAAAATAGTTTTATATTGGTTCACCCCCCTTATCAATATAAGTAAGTGTCCCAACAATTGGTATTAGATCAAGTTCCTTCAGGAATAGTCTAACCACTGGAAGGTACATCCCTGAAGCACACATGGATAAACAAGAAGGTTTCTCTACAAACAAAGATCCATTATTTGATGGATCAAATTTTACATTATGGAGCATAATATTGAGAACCTAATTAGTGGTTCTTAGGTTTGACATTTGGAGTGCAGTTAAGAATGGTTACATGGCACCAACAACTCCACCTGTAGATACAACTGGAAAGAGGATTACTGACAATAATGATAAAGCCATGAATGCAATTCTGTGTGGTTTGGAAGATTTAGAATTTGTCAAAGTCATGCATTGTGTTTTGAAAAAAGAGATGTAGGACAAGTTACAAAATATATATCAAGGAGATGAAAAGGTTAAAAAGGATGAATTACAAACCCATAGAGGAAAATTTGAGACCCTTAAGATGAATGAAGAAGAGAGTATAGTAGCCTATTTTCTTTGTGTAGATGATATTGTCAACACTATTAGAGGATTGGGTGAAGAGCTTAAAGAAACCATTATTGTGAAAAAGGTGCTTAGGTCACTTCCCTCAAGATATGATCCCAAGATGTCTTCCATTGAAGAAATAAAGGACCTAGACAATATGCGAATAAATAAATTACAAAGAATCATCACTGCATATGAAATGAGGATAGAAAAGGATGAGCAATAAAAGACATCAAGGAAGGAATAAATGTTCAAGGAATCAAAGAAGACAAAGACGGAAGAATACAAAACAAATGACAACTCAAAAAGTGAATGAGATGCAGAAGAAGCAAACTTTGTCAGGAAGCTCAAGAGATGATCAAGCAAATAAAAATGTAAGATTATCTTTAAATTATTTAATTGTGGATAAGTAGGACACTTTGTTGCTAAATTTCCTTATGCAAAATATAGAAACAAAAATGAAAAAGAAGATTCCATATTCAAAAATTACAAGAAGAACAATATTGAAAAGAGAAGAAAGTTCTACAAATAAAAGAAGAATCAGTATACCAACGAAGACAACAACTCTTATAATGACAGTGACAATGAAACAAAAGAGATACTCTTCATGGCCCTATAAACACATGTCGATGAACTAGAAAATAGAAGCACATATTTAAAAAAAGAAGACAATCTTGAAATTGAAGTAGAAGTGGATCTTGAAGGAGAAATCATATGTTCTATAAATGAAATAGAGAGACTGAGGATGATCTAGGCAGAAATTGGTGGCCACCCACCTATTCCTCTAGCTCAAAGAACAATTTTTTATTTTGGCAATTTTTACAGTTTTTCAAGTCTCAGACTTCCAGGACCATTTTGAGGCCTTAAACGATGTTTTTTTGGACTTTTGGTGGGCCAAGGTTTGCCTAAACGATTCTCTAGCCCCCAACGAATTTTGTACTTCTCGGATAGAAATTTCTGATAGGGTGTCGAATGTCCCAAACAAATATCGTATGCAAAACTAACGCCCTCAGGAAGTTGACATAACAACTACCCCCATCGGGGCCCGCAAACCTTTTGTCATTTCATCTTCTGGAGTTAGGTTTTTGTATTTTATTTGTGTTAAAAAGGCCTTTGGGTCCTAATTTTAAACATCCTCATCTTCTTGAAAATGAGCATAGCCATCACATATCTTCTCAGAGATAAGCTGCCATCATTCTAGCGAGTCATTCACTTTGTAATTTTACAGTTTCTGTACATTCTCTCATTAATAAAAACTATGCATTATTGTATCTTTGAGTTTATTACAATATCTATGTATATTTCATTTTTATATCTCCACCTTCATTTCATTCTCAAAATAATATGGATCATAGGAACAAGAAATGGCTACAAAAGGAACAACTAAAGAAGTATAGAAAAGAAATACTCTATAAAAAATAAATCTCTGATGAAACTGAAAAAATTATCATCATCCTAAAAACTCAAGTAGAAGAGGCAATGAAAATTGAAGAAGTCTTAAGAGACCTGCTAAAAGAAAAGGAATATGTATGCAACAATCTAGAATCTAAAACAATCTGTTTAAGAAAGGATTTGGAAAGATCAAATACTAGCATGAAATTTGAAAAGAGCTCTGTAGCTCTAGATGTAATCTTAAACTGTCAAAGATCACCATTTGACTAGACTAGCCTTGGCTACTATGAGAAGAAGGAAACTTCTAAAGAAGATCATGCTGAGGGGTCTTAAATCCCTTTAACTCAACAGTAGGAACCAAACACGTCACCGAGGCCCAATTAGACTCTACAGTGTTTAGTGGTGGAATGGTTCTCTAGATCTTGCGATCTAGCCAATTAATCGATGGGATTTACATAGTGATCGATAGGATGTCTTCTTGTAAAAATCCTCCTTCAGTTCAAACTTTCTCTTTTTTTTTTTTTTCTCTTATAGGTGGGACCAATACAAGATAAATGCTGGTATAAACCAGTTGGGTAACAAAGGGGAAGGAATTAACTACTGAAGAAGGATAAGTTTGGGATAACCCTTCTACTCAAGCATGCAGACAATGATTATTAAACCTACAACAAGCCTAGTACTAATACATTAACCTGCCGGTGTCCCAATTGTTGACTGAGATACCATTATCAGGAGAAAATATACATGCAATAAATGATGGAAAGAAAAATAGTTTCCTTAACTCTAATCATCAATCACATATTAACACAACGATTAAGTTTTCATCATTAAAAACAAGAACTATGAAAATATTGAATCAGATAAATTATCAAAAGATTTAGAGCTCTTACTCGTTACAGCATCCATTCATGAGATAAAATCCGAAATAATTCTTCTTTAGATCCAATCACACATGCTTTTGATGAAAAACACAAACTTGTCTCTGGTCCTAAATATGACTTCTCAATTAAAGTAGCTCTGAAATATTTCTTTACAAATCCAAAAAATGAGGTTCTTTGCAACAACCATCGACCCCTACTCACAGGTTGATCCTCTTATTTATAACATATTATTAACTAAAAATAACTATCAAAAGTGCAACTAAGTAAAAAAAAAACAATTGCCACATGGATCTCTCATCTCTCAGTCTTTCAAGAGTCATCAAATGATCTCACTTGAGTGGATGACTTTTCTCATACTCCGACCATTTGACGAAGAGTTCATTGCACGTGTTGGTGTACGAGAACCTGTGTTGGTACATCGGGTTTGAAAGGATCTCCTTTATCTCCTAGCACCATGTTTTCCACCTTTGTTATCTCCATAGCCAACGACAAGTCTTGATCAGCATGTAATTTGACTATGTCATGCAAGTCGACAAATTCATCGGGTGTGTCAAATTCTGGGAGGCTGATGTCTCTCATCGCTCGGTTAATTTTGGTCCATCTCTTTTCGCACTTGGCCCATTTCTTTTGGATTTCCTGATGAGGTTCTTGGGCCATTTTCACCCAGTATTCGACCGATTTCTTTATGTGATCGATGTTGCTATCCATTAGTACCCTAATGTCATGCTCTTCGACGTCTTGGCCTTGCTGAATGACGTTGATGCAATCGATCCTCTCCACTGCTTGGTGTTCTTTTTCATACCATCTTTCTATATATTTTCACTTCGCCAGTGCCATGAGGGATTCTTCTTGGAAATCGATGATTCCTGTAGTGAAAATATGTCGCTCATTTGTGAATTTACTATACGTGTCTTGGAAGTCACTTCTCAAGAACACCATGGCCTATGTGGAGTCCTAATAATATTTTTCCAAATGGCATAGATGTTCCAAATCCTTTAGCACAGTGACTATATACTCTTCATCCTTTTTCTCTCTATCCAGGGTGGCATCTGTGATTTCCATCCCTATGCTGACAAGCTCAGACGTCTTGGCATGCTCTATGTTAATCAATTTTTCCTCTATGGTGATGAGGATGGAACGATCCATACTGAGCCTCCTCTTCTTGGTGTTTCTCTTTAAAATGGATTTCCTCTTCTGGTCATAGGAGATGGCTTGTATATCAGCAACCTCATCCACATGTTCGAGGATTTGTTGATCTCCCCAGGTAATCATATTTCATAGGCTCCCTATGGTGTATATCTGTTCAATATTGGGTTCTTGAACTTATTTTTTATGTTCTAAAGGTTCAACCTTTGGTTGTTGCTCATCGGGAGGTAAAGTACCAGCTGAAATTGAAGCATGAGGGGTAGGCTCGGTACTTACTTGATAATCGGCTGTTGAGATGTTGATTTCCCACTGTGGAACTTATTCTTCTTGTTCTCCCTACCCTAGTTTGTCCTTCAGGCTATCCACTTGGGTCCCTGGTGTTATCACTCCAAGAAACTCCTTAGGGTTGTAGGCTAAGGATGCTTGGTAACTTAGAAATATTGGTTTTTTATGTTTGGGACAATGGGGTCTTCAATGATTTGTATAAAAAACAACTTATCACACATCTAAAGATACAATGCTTTTAGTAAACAATAACCAGATCAAATAATTGAAAGAGAGGATGGAGAATACTATTCTTGATTTGCCAATACAAGTGAAAGTAGGGCCTAATACAAGACAGTAAGGAATCCTTTAATTTCAATCCTATGAGTTCAACAAAGAGGTAACAGTCTTTATGAACTAAAATAAACTGAAATTAAAGTACAGAGGATGAAGGATGAACAATTCTGGTATTGCAAACGAAAGGAAACTCCACTTTATTCTTGCAAAAAGAGTCTATACAATGGCATGAAAATATCTCCCAGTTTGAACCCCTGTTTCATATCAAAAATAGGCATTTATAGACTCTTACAAACAGTTTTACAGATCCTAAAAACATGGATCTGTATTTAATAAAAACAATTCAATTCTATCTAAACAACTTGAAAATAAAGTCTTAACAACTAAACTTAGAACTCGAACTATCTTCAACCTCCAAAATTTTCCATCTGCATCCTTCAACTCCTGGTATCTGCAATGTGGTGAAGAATGGCAGGACACCTGTCTTGACAGTTGGATCTCTCCAACGTTCATGGTCGATTTTTGAGGAAATGGTTTTGCATGTGGTTGCCAAAATTCTCTCGAACCTCTGATGCTGAGCCCTTTACATGCGATCTGATAGTCCATTGAAACTCTGGAACTGCTTCATAACCTGTTCAAAATGATCTGTTTTGTTCTTGGCTTCAAAAAATACTTTTCCAGCTTTCAACAGCTAACTCGTTTAATATTCCGCAGGTTAGCTGTTGAAAATCGCCACTTTCAATAGCTAACGGGTCATAAAATATCGCTTTGCGCTGGTGAAAGCCCTAATTGCGCTCAAAACGATTTTTCACCTTCAAAATTTTGATTTCATCAAAACTCAGTGTGCCTCCTGTTTTTCACCTTGCATATTAACAGTGACTTGAGCAAGTACCTTCAGGTCTGGATGATATTTTTGTCTTTGCTTTCGTTTCAATCTTCTTATCTACCTTTTAAGGCATTTGGAAAGCCACCACAGACTATTGTAATCTTTGGTGAGTTTTTTCTTTCTCTTCTTCTCTTTAACACTTTCTTTAGCCAATCTCTCAAGTGCAACATTTGTTTTTTCGAAGTTCTCAGACAACTTCTTATACCTTCCTTTGATTACCCATTCCAAAACCTCTTGCTGAGAGATTACCTCTTTCATATGCTTGATTTTTTGAGACTTCTTTGACTTGGATCTTTTTGATGTTTCTCCTTCCTCTGTCTGGGTGAAGGTCTCATAGTTTTGTGCACACTCAGTTGACTACTCAGGACTTTTGGTGACAGGGCATTGATCTTGTTATTCTGATTCTGAGTCTGAATAGGGAAAGTTCAATAAATTGGTTCTCTTCTCTATACTCTGCTCTGTAGGACGCTCTGTGGTATGCTCTGTGTTCTGCTCAAAGTTTAACCTTTTCTTCGACCTGCGGGGCTTTGCTCCAGAAATTCTGTCTTCAAGAGGTCCTGACAGGGTCCTTCTTTTTCTTGAACTACTTTGAGGAGAAGATTGTTTCTTTGAACCTTTCCCTAGTTCATTTGCAGGTTGGGTCTGTGTTTCAAAGCCCTCCCAGAATAGAAAATGATCCTAGCTCCTTCCCTACTGTTTCAATTCCTCCAGGATGATTAATTTTATGAGGCTGAAGTGGCATAGAGTACTTTTTATGCTCAAGGGTTGAGCCCTAATCTTCTTGGAAACCTTAGTCAAACTTTTATGTAGGAAAAAAGGTAAATTAAGGGGAGTCTTGCTTGTGAAATGGTCCAGGAGTTTGATGTGATACATCATAAGTTTATCATACCTGCCCTACGAGGTAATGTACAGTTGGATGCCTTTGAACAACTCCTGCCATTCTTCTTCTAGATAGGAAACTAGCATACCTTTTTTCCATGCCTTGTGCCTGTACCCCTCTTTCAAATAAGCTCTGAAATCCAAATTTTTGGGAGTAGTGGTTTTAAACCATCTCTGACCAGTTCTTGGTAGGTTTGTTGCTGCAACAATGGCAGCTTCATCTACTCTAATTTCCATGGACCCAACAAGAGCTTTGTTCCCATCAAAAGTCTTAGCAAAAGCTTCTGTTGTAGACTAGTGGCAACCATTTTGCAACCTCTCAATGAATTCGATACACCCTGCATTCGAAAAATGCTTCTGGACTTCGGGATGTGTCTGTAAAAAGGACAGGCTATCCATATCTCTCCTGAGTAGAGCACCGCTACGTCTCCTCGCCATTCTGTAGCTCGAAAATCCCAACAATTCTGTATATTAACCCCTGCAAATGCTGTTCGAATCGAGGTTCTGCGCTGTTGAAAGTACTTCGGGCGTTGGCTCTACACCACTGAACTTGAACTTGCCATCCCTGATGCCATGATTGTGCAACATGAGTTTCTGAGCCGGATTCGCATCGCAATCCTATTTTGACATGCAGAATTTGAGTTTCCATCATTACCCACTTTCATCAGCGCATGATTTGGATTTGCCTGACGTGGGATGATCATATCATAATTTGCCTTTAGACGTGGATATCACGCACATGATTCCTTCTTTATTCAGCCAATGGCCCATGGAAAATTCCCCTTAGCTGTTGATATTTACCACTTTCACCAGCGCAAGGCCCTGTGGAAAACCCCTGTTAGCTGTGGAAAGTCTCCACTTTCAACAGTGCACGACCTTGAAAGAACTGCTCCGTAGCTGTGGAAAGTTTGCATTTTCACCAGCGCACGACCCGCAAAACTGATTCTTGGATATTTTGAAATTTACCACTTTCAACAGCGCACAGACCTATGAGAGGTGCTCCTTAGCTGCTGAAAGTCACCACTTTCCCCAGATAACACTCAAATTTTGGACACACATTAGCTGTTGAAAGTGAATTATGAAAATTTTGAAAAGAAGACTTTTATGGGTCATATTATTTTCTAAGAAAAAAACCAAAACCTAAGTTTTGCAGCTATAAAAACTCAAAAATGTATTGAGGAAACTACTTATATCCATGCTATCCACCACGAAACTTGACCAAAAGGACGGTTTCATTTTGGGAGCTAACACCTGGTCCATCGAGCAACTCAGTGACTAAGACACTTTCGACTTCATGGTCATTATGTGGAGGGCCTTGAATTTGAGCATCGAGAGCTGGGGAAGATTCCTTCTCGGGCTCCTTTTCCTTTGTGATCTGCATCGGAGTCACCAAGGACACCTCCGAACTCTTATCATCATCATAGATTGTTATTAAGTCATGGAGGGGGTTTGGTGCACTTTCTCTCCCTGATGTTCTTTCTATCTCTGGCTAAGATGAAACGTCCCCTGATGATCTAACTTGTGGCATTGTAACTTCAAGGTTATCTAACCTTACGATTTCTTCAATTTGTATTAATTATGGGCCACTTGGATATACCCATCTTTCAACTAGGTTGTCGGCAGAGACCCTTTCCATTTCTACAAGGTCCGGTCATCCTGCAGCTGATAGATCACTCTCTGTGCTTGTTCTATCAGGAGAAATCCCCTTTCCTGTGCCTCTGGTGTCATAGGAAATCCCATGTTTTGCATCGGAGCCACCAAGGAAACCTTTGTTTCCTCTATCGCTCTGATTTCTTCCCTGGCTCTGAGGGCCTCTTGAGCTGACTTTTCTACTTTCATCGCCTTTTCATCCAGACTCATGGCCCTAAAACTGGTCATTTTCGGTTCGACCATCCTTTGTACCACCTCGTCCCAGTCCTGGGTATTTTTTGTGAATACTTCATCTTCAAATTTTTCGTGGGCATATGACCAGTAGGAGGACACTTGTGAAGAATGATGCAAGACTAGGCCCTTTAGATCATGCTTGCAGAATCGACCCTTCGGGAATCTGAACTCGATTTGGCTCAACCCTTCTTATTTGTCTTGAGCGGTATCCTTTACCAAGTAGAAACCTACATGGAAACCACAGGGTATGAATGCTTGTTTCTTGTCCTTGACCAGGGTGGCATTGTAGCCTTGCAAGATGGTTTGATAACATATTTCCCCTACTACCAGTCAGTCTGAGACATGAGCTGGTAGGATATGTGGTGCTCTGGTGGCCCTGAACACCCTAATGTAGGTGGCTTGCTCGTCCAAATACCAATGGCCTACCTTGGATATAATCTTTTTGGTTTTCACCGATAGCCTTGGGAATTCCTTCTTAAAAATAATAAAATAAATTCAAGCGATGAATTCATCGCAGATGAGAGAGTAGGACTTCTTATACATGTTTTCCCATAGCACGTTGAAGTAGACATGGACCGGGAGTTCTACAACATCCCAACTCAGATTCATGTCGACGAAGATGGTTATGGCACACATGACATTGAGAAAGTATGAAGCCATGTAAAACGTTGGTGCTTCCCCTTCCTTCGGCACCTGGGCCTGTTGCACACAGATTCTCAATTGCTTGGATATTTTTACTCCCCAGTTGAAGCTGCACCCGACGATCGCAACTTTGTATGCCAAAGGCATCCATGCCTCTAAAAACCTCGAGCAATCCTTCTCTTCATATAATAGGAAAATGAGATCCATCAAATAGACATATGGATCCATTAAGTTAGTTTCCCCATACCAGCCAGTGCTCTGGTTGGTAAACTTATTGTCCTCCCTCCACCATGAGGCCATCACTTAGATGGTGTCTTGGTGTTCATAGAACTTCACGACAAAATTTGTATTTAGACACTCCTTAGGGTCTCTGAGTTTGTAGTATTTCTAAACTTCTACCGAAAGGAACACTCCGACACACCCACCATTTTCATCGTTGATTAAAAAAATTTGTGTGCCTGTGTGGTAAATGAGCCATTTTAGGACTTCTATGCAGGGAAAAATGGGGGTTCTTCTTGCCACCATATGTAGGTACAACCGTCGGATGTTCCAGAACACCTGGTCGTCAATATCCCTTACATATGGATCATTGTGTGGGACATATTTTGGGTATTCCTCTCGGCTAATCTTGTTAAAGAGTTCTCCCCAATGTGGGAGTGCCATCTTGGACTCGGTGCTTGCCTCTGTATCGCCAAATGCCGGAGGCTGGATGAAAACCTTCTTCGTTGATGTCTTAATGAAATGTTCCAACCTTGGTGTGTATTCCAATTGTTTTACGACCCCTAGAGAAGAGCCTTCACCTACCTATGGTTATTTCATCTTCGGTGCCCTCGACAATCGTCTAGTGGTTGGATTTCTTGGCGACATTGTTCCTGCAACTTAAAATAAAATTTCAGAGACTATGTGAAAACAAAACCCGGATAAAAACATGTAAATTATAGCCATGTAAAATTTTACAGAACTGGATACATACCTCTAAATCTTGTTAAAACCTGGTTATTTTGATAAATGCTGAGTTGATATAGCCTTTGAGTCGCTCACCTTGCTCCTTCGAATGGTCCAGAATTCTCTTATGCATAGAATGATTTTGTTTACAATAGCTCAAGAGATTTTAAACATGGAATATCTTACCGTGTCACATCAGTGATTCAATTCGAGTTACGAGTGAAATTTTAACAAATATGTCACTGAATCTCTATAACTTAAATTCATTGCGGGTTGATGGCGGAGGCATGGGTGGTGATGTGGTCTATCGGTGAATTTAAACATTTTTTTTTATTGGCGTATGAGGTAGCAACTAATGCAGGATTTGGTATTAATTAGATCCTTAAATGCTCAAAATTTGATCGTATCTAATGCTAAAATGCCCCATTGTGTCGCTCTCTCAGTGGGTGGATCGGGGATCGGGGGTGTGCTATGAATGTTATCGTTGATAACCTCCTGCAAAAAGTTTCGATTCCAATCGATTTTACTGTACATTGCTAATGAGACAATGCTTACTCGAAGGTGTGACTCAGACTTAGGGAACCAAGAATGACTCGGGTTAAAACTAGACCGTATAGTTCTCCAATCCAGAAAAGATACGCGGTGTTGAAAACCGGTGACTTAATTCGCGATATTAATCGGAGTCAGGACTTTCCTTAAGTTATTCTCTCTAAAAAAAACCTCTACTTGTCAGTGCCGAAAAGTGTCTAGGGTTGGTGATCAATGATAAACCTATCAAAGTGCTTTCGGATCAACCCCCTTGAAAAGGTCTCGATATCAAAAACGCATCGGGGGATCGACGATCGGGGATAACTTTTATCGTGGTCAAAATGTTGGTTATGATCCTTATAGGTTTTTTCGAGTATTGATGAAGTGCATTGGGGCATCATCCATCGGAAATATATTTTTTCTCTTTGTTAATGTCTGTCCCCCCTGTCTTTTATCGATGTCGAAGGAGAATTGACTATAAGTGATATCCTTATGTAAGACTTGACGCAAACAAAAACTTCCTTTTTTTTAGGCCGATGCAGATCGACGCTCGGCGACTGAGGTTTTTTCAAGTGGTTCTTTTACTTCTTTGAATTCCTTCCGATGCCGACCCTGATCATGTTCGGTCAAGTGTTTGGCTGTTGATTCTTTATTCAGGTGTTTAAGGTGTTTTTAGTCATGAAGTTTCATAAGTTCAAGAAAACCTGAATAGGTGATGAGAATCATGGAAATAAGAAAAGACAAAACATATATATTTTTTTAAAGGAAATCGAATCAGAAAGTGCAGAAGATCAAGTGGTACCCAAAAAAGTAAAAAATTGACAAAGTCTTTTTTAGGGTGTGTTGAGTGCTCAACATATCCAACCTCCTCAAAACAGATGAGTGAAAGAAAAACCAAGAGTTATGTTGAGGTGCTCAAAAATCCTATCAAGGTTAAAGATAAGAGGAGGGAAGAACATAATGTTCCACAGGAGACAAATCTTCCTCACAAAGACATAATTAGGAATACTTTTCCATCAATATGGAATAATACCATCATGTACCAAAATCATTTTTGGCTATCGTTACCCTTGCAATAGTTTTGGTCATAAAGCTATACATTGTAGAACAAATGTAAGATGTAGTTACATGAGGGACAACAAAAGATATGCATATGGATTATCAAGGAGAAATTACAACTCATTTTCCTCTTTACTAAATTATTAAATTATGTGTTATAATTGCAATAAGTATGGGCATATAGAAAAATTTTGCAGAAGTTATTTCAGAAAAAAATAGAAAGAGGAAACCCCAACAATCATGGAAATAAATCAGGAACAAAGGGAACAAACGAAAGAAAAATCCTTATTCATACGAGTTGAACTGCATGCAAAAAATAATAGGGATAAGTGGTACATTGACAATGGGTGCTCAAGTCACATGGTAGGAGATAGAACAAATTTTATCATATTAAAGAAGAATTAAGGCAGTGTTACCTTTGGAGACAATGGCACTTCAAAGATAAGTGGGAAAGGGCACTCTTAGTATAGCCAATGGAAGGGATAAGGTAGAAAAGTTTATATGTGTTGAATAATTGAAGCACAGTCTTCTTAGTGTGAGCCATATGTGTGATCAAGGACACACTCTTACTTTTGACTCCCAAGAATGTAAGATCAGAAAGGAAAATTCAAGCAAGCTAGTTGCAAAATAAATCAAAACCCCAAACAATGTGTATATTCTTAATGATATTAATGGAGAAAAATGCTTCATGGGGAACACAGATGAAAGTTGGTTGTGGCATAAAATAATGGGCCATATGAACTTTGACAACTTGGTAAAAATCAACACCAAACAAGCAGTAAGGAATATGCCAAAGATCAAAAAACCCTCAAACATGGTTTTTAAGCAGTGTATTGATGGTTCTAAATTCGCCCGACAATAGTAAGGGGTTACCCCAGGTAAGAATCCCCTATTATACCTCTCACAGTTTGGAATAGAGAACCCATCTAGATTCTAGCCTGGCAGCCATTGCTGGTTTGGTTCTACCGATTATGGCCCGATCCATCGATGAGGGTGAGTGATGGGTGGTTTTGAAAATGAAATATGTAGATGAAGACTATATAAATGAAGACATAATCTAATTCTAATATACCCTATCCTTGCTAGGAGCGAACTATAGTAATAGAATGAGTTGTAATGAAACTAAACTATGCATAAACCACAATCAGATAGTTGTCGAGAAGGCACATGGTTAGAAACACATGCATACAAGTCTATAACCAGAATATTCTAAGTCACGTTTTTGTATACATTCACAACTAATTCACTCAGGACATGTAATATAAGAAAGAGTAACAAAACTGTAAAAATACATATATTGCATCAAAATAGTCCATAACCAAACATGCTCTTACATCCCATATGAACAACAAACATTCTGCTTGAAATAGTTCGCAGCAAAACAACGACACATGCTAGTCCTTCTCTCTATCAAAAGTTGGCCTTGAGGGATTCTCCGCATTAACAGTTTCAAAAATAGTACATGAAAAATCCAAGGACAACTCTCCAATTTTAGTTGAAATTGTATTCCCAAAGTAGTTTAGAAGTGTACAATGTTTGAAGAGCCAAAAATCCCCTTCTTTGGGTTCTATTCTAGTATTTATTGAGGTTCAATAAGACCTTTGGACTTTTGTTTCCCTCCATGACCTTTGGTCTTCCAAAATTTGTCATCGTCCTCTTTGTGATGATGAGTAACAAGGACAATGGTTACATTTCAAATTTGTCTCCTAGTGCTGGTGGGTCGTCATGGATTTCAGCCATATGTGCCTTGCGCATCATGAAGACTCGCCTTGGGCATGGGGGAATCTTCATCGTCCTAAGTTTGACAATCGATCATCATGGAGTTTCTAGACCACTTCTTCATCATTTGCCTAAGATTTTCTTTGTTGCTCCTACATCACTGCTACATCTTTTCTTATTTCTCCTTTGTCATCTTTAGTTGTAGATTTCATTGTGTTAATGTTGAGCGTGACCCTCATTCGCTCAATACCTAAAAACATTCAACATACAATAGATGAGAGTAACTCAAAATAAAGTATCAAGTATAATCATCTGAATGCAAATAATTGAGGCATTAAGTGATTGAAATATCAAGTAAACTCCCCTGGATTCAATTCATGGTTCATACACTCATGATTGAGGTATTGCATTTTCCAGGTCTACCAACAATGTACCGGATATTCATATTGATACATGAGCGAAATAAGTTAGTAATTTATTAAAACCTATAACTCAAAAGTTGTAGATATTGGAAATACCTCTCCAACCAGGGATGATTTTAGGGGCTAAATTTCGCTCATGGGCTAATTTTCCATGGTTTTTCCAAAAACGAGATTTTCTATTTTAAAAATGATTCGCCCAAATTCTATAGGATAAAATTATTTTACCTTAAAAATCACCAAAATTTTATAGAAACTATATAAAATCCTTAGAAATTTGAATATTTTTACAAAAATATCGCCAATCATTTATAGTTGGCATATGAAGGATTAGTAAGATTCGCCAAGGTTTCTACATTTTAAAATAAATTTCAATCCTTAAAATCATCCTTGTCTCCAACGGTATAAAGAATGCACAAAACGAACACCCTAGTCAAACGTTATAACCATTTTATGAAATCTAGTGTTTTATGTATCGAAGGAGTTAGTATTAACTCCTCCCACTTGCTATCGGAGGAGTTAGTACTAACTCCTCCAACTTGCTATAGGATGAGTTAGTACTAAGTCCTCCTACTTTTTATGGGTGGAATTGATGTCAACTTCTCAGATGCACATCCGAAGATTTGATGGGAACTCCTCAGATTTGTGTGGGAGTCCAAGTCATGAACCTCCTTGTCGGGTGAAAGATGGGCCTGAGTCATAAAATTTGTGAAATGATTGTGTTGGCATACTCTCATCTAATCTCTCTGGGCAAGTAGTTGTTTCTAATTCGAAGCAAAGACTCTCTCTGTATCATATTCATTCATGTGTTGCGTATTGAACTGGGTTTCATGTGATAGTGTTGGATCACACCTTGACGATTCCAATTGTGTTTCTGAACAATGCACTCGGCACAAGGCTGAATCGAATGATAGGTTTCGAATGAAGGATTCTTTGGAGTGTGTGTATGAAGGTATCTGGTGGTGGTGCACCTTCTCAAGAGATGTACATGTAGACTTAAGAATCAACTTATGGCACCAAAGTTTGAGCATCATGATGATGACGGGTGCCAAGTTTGCAACCAAACTAGAGGAGATAATCTTTTAATTACTATCAATTTTGTTGTAGAGAGAGATATACGCCCATAATAAGTTCACAGTATTGACATATCAAATTCTTGGATGAGTACCCAATCATTGGTTTTGTAGACCTTAGGGTTCTATCAAAATCACAACTCAATTGTTTGGTACTTTTCAAATCGTCAATTGTTTAAATCGCACGGCAGGTAAAAACTCTAACATTCATGGGTTCTGTGTAAGTTGCTCAACATTCATCTTATGCCCAATATTTCCCCATGCTACCAATCTAATAAACATGTGTGTTACAATGGTTGTATTAGAGAAAATTCGAGGCAACTCGCTTGGGTGAATATGATCGGAGTTCCCCATTTTAACCTTGCCAAGGCCATCAACATACTTCCCATTATTGTTCTTGATCAATTTCGAAAAATTTTACCTTAACCTTGCTGATGAAAAGATTAAGAATATACAAAATTGATGCAACACGCTACACTATTGATGTGTATTCTATTAATATGAACATGTATAGTTACACAATATGGTTACAAGATGTTTTGGAGTTACCAAATCCTATAACGGTAAATGAAATAACTAACTAGTTAATGATGTAATTAGGTATTTTCCTTAACACTCCCCCTTAATTACATTCAAGAAAAAACTATCACTATCACTAGCTACCAATGCATTAGACTTGACACTCCCCCTTAAACAAAACTTGGTCCTAACCAACTCTGAGATTAATATCTCATATATCTCACATTTCCCCTGTTAATCGAAGATTCAAATTCTCCGATACAATCATCAAGTTAGCATATGAGTAGACACCCTTGTATCTAGCAAAGTCGAGTTAATACCACATTCCTTTACCAAAGTGGACTTAATACCACATTCCTTTAACAAAGTGGAGTTAATACCACATTCCTCCACTAGCCAGCACCTCAAGCTGCTCGAAACTAGGGATAGTTGTGATGTATCATGTCCAACACTTCATGCTGCTCGAAACCAAGGATACATGCTACATGATCACATACTGACCTATGTAGGCCTAACACAATCAGGGCTTACTGAACATGGGGAACAAAGCTTGTCTATAGAAAAGCTCACAACTTCTTACAAATGGGACCAAAAAACTTACTGAAGCATCTATTGTTGGGGTGTCGGGTACAAACGAACATGCACCCATCAAATTACAACAATTCATTTCTTATGTATTTGCTGATGAATGAAAAAAAAAAAAATTTAGTTATATTTTATTACATGTCTCTGCCCATATTTCTTCTTTGCGAATTTCTTCATGCAATTTTTACTACTTAATAATGTAGAAACGTTGTCCATAAAATGGCTCAGTGTCAATGCTATTTTCTCTTCAACAATAGAAGAGGCAAAACTTTTGTCTTGTGAATTCTTTTCCTTGGAAGCCTCGATCTTCTGTCTTACAAACTATTCGCTCCATGGTGACTCTTCTTCACCATAATATGCTTCTTCTATTCACTGATATCAACTCTCTATTGGCCTAAATGGAATCTTCTTCTTCAATTCACTAAAGTTGCTTCACTCTTTGAAAATTTCTTAATAAAAGTAAAAATAAATCTCATCACCATGAGTTTTCCTCTTGAATTTACCTATCTTGGATTTCCATATTCTCTTGGCATTTTTTAGAGTAGTTAATTCTAACAAGCATCCATATTGAGTTAGCTAAGCTCAATACCTTTTTACATTTCAAATTTCGAGACATGTAAAAATTAAATTCTCATAAACCCCTCATCAACATATTTTCATTTTTTTTAATGAACATTAATATCTCCCATATAATTTCATATCTCCCATATACTTTCATAGTAATAATCTTATATATCCAAATACATCCAATGGCATATAATTCAATTCAATTTTAAAATTCAATATCTTCACTAGTGGAATAGTCGTGCTTCCTCCTTATAATGATTTCCAATACTTTTTAATATATATAATCATCGGCCACTAACTAACCAACTAACTAACTAACTAGTTAAGGATGTAATTAGGTATTTTCCTTAACAACCGAGAGCATCAAAGGACTTTCATGGGTGTTTAGGTTAGAAGTGAGGGTACAACTAGGTACGCTCTCACGTGACTGCCACAGCGGTGGAATAAAACATAATGATTTTCTAGTGACCAATCATTTTTGTGAGACATTGGAATAAGGAGCCGCTAGTAACAGGAACCAGATGAGTCAAGCCATCAGTGAAGAGGAAAAAACAAATTTACTTGGCATTGTTTTTGTACATTGACACCATCGCTATTAAATGTTTCGGGCTCATCGAAGCATTTTCCTTTAACTTCGCCGAGGGAATCGACAAACTTTCTATCAATTTTTTTGATCGAATCGAAGAATTTCCAATCAACTTCGGCGGAGTTCCAATCATCTTTGTCGATGTGCCATCGGAGCAGTTGCTTTCGTTAAAGGGAAAGGGAAAAAGATTGTGAGGTGGTATGCCCCTCTCTCATTGGAAAATTTAAAATATTTATATAGTTCTAGGAGCTTGGGAGCGTATCCAATTGGCTGAGAACTCTTTTGGGAACTCGGGAGCTTCAACATCAAGGAAATGGGAGCTTGGGAGCTTCAACATTAAGGAAATGAAAAACTTTAAATTAGAATTATTTTATATTAAATATAAACATATTTATTCTATTATTACAAATACATAATTTCTTGCAAATATTTTCATTATATTTAATCAAAATATCACTTTAAAACTAAGACTAAACTACAGTTAAATATTATTTCGAAAATTAGTTAATTAAAAAAACTTAATAATAGTCATTTTATAGTTGTAGATATGAAAAACTTTTAATGCATGCATGTTTTCCTTCAAACTCAAACTAAATATGAAAGTCGAATAAATCAATACCCTATCCACAACAAGCATTTGCTCCACTCTCTAGTTGATATCAACCAACCATATCATTGACTTTTGTTGTATTTTCATATTAGAAGACTAGTACTATTTTGTTTTTTCCAATAAAAAAAATAATGCTTCAAATTTACAAAGATGTTTAAAGTTTATATATGCAAAGTTTAATTTTAAAAAGATGTTAAAATTGTATATATGTATTTTCAATTTTGTTTCTCATTTTCTAATGGAATATTTATGAATATTAAAGTTTCATTAATGTGTTAAATATATTCATATAATTATCATCACAAATTAAATTAGTAATTTCAATATTGTAGTTGTTGCAATAGGAGAAACATTGTCCTTGATTGACCTTCAATTTTATTGAAATAAAATTTAAAATGCATTAATATCTCTATACATTGTAATCTAAAGTATCATTGTAATCTAAAATATTTATTATATTTTTTTAATATATATTATTGCAGCTCCCAACTTCAAGTTTCCTATAAATTTGAGGGAAACTTCTACTAGTTCCAGACACCGTATCCACGTTCCCAACGGTCCCACTTTTCTGAAACTTGTGCAACATAGCTTTGGTATTATCAAACACATCATTTTTTATTATGGTTTATTATTTAATAAATAAAATTTAAATCTAAATAATTTAAATCTAAAAATAAAAATTATTTAAATTTAAAACCATGTAACAAAAACATCTCATCCTTATAAATTTTGTTCGGAGGCATGGAAAAAGAGGATGTTAAATACAACATGTTATCACACTAAATTGCCTTGGGTCTTTTAGTTTGTTTTAATCCTTTTTTAAGCCTTAGATTTTGATTTTTTTTTAATTTTCATCCCTTTAAACTTATGTTTGTTAGGTCCCCTTAGATAAATAAACTTTTGAGTCATAGCTCATGTTTGATCCTCAAATTGATTTTTTGGACTTAAACCCTTGTTAGTTCATGACTTAAAGTTTTGGACCCCTTCATGATGTGTCATTAGGATCAATCCCTCCCCTCCCATGACTAGACTGATGAGACACACCATTCCCCTCACTCATGACCACCTGAGCATGCCTTGTTGTCCTTGCTTACCTGTCCAATCATTTTTCAAACTAGTGCGCTGCTCACTCATCAGGAGGTTCCATAGTGCCCTACCCATTCATCATGATTTCCACCATGAGTTATGATTACCATGACTGATGCCATGTTCCTTGTTTTTAGTGCCAGAAGTTAGTTAAAGGATTCCTTCAAGATCTTGCATTTACGAGCCCTGGTAATGGTTTCTAATTTTGAAAAACTCAACAGTGTTGTGCTGCGCAAATTCACAAGTTTTGAACAGGTGATAGCAATATGACCAGATCTGATGTTGCGGTAGGTCCGAAGGCCGGAAAGTTCGTGAATTCACCCTGATATTTCACCAAAGATTCAAACAGGTGTTTACTCCACAGGTATCCCGCATTACCTCCTCTGCACATTAATTTTCACAGAGAATTAACACTCAGAGTCTGGATTATCGGGCTTGCAAATTGTGAGAGACTTTTCCTCGCACCCTTTTCTCTTTTCCTCTCATTCCAAACCTATGAACTTCACACCTTTATGCCAAAGTCTATAACACCCATCCGCCATAGCCATTGAGCTTACAATTTATCCTTTGGATACACATCGTGCTACACAAAGGCATTGCTTAACCATATTGTGTCTACTCTGCTTCCTTTGTTATTCGAGTCAAGCATGTTTTCCCAGTTTCAAAAGACAAATTACAGGAGTACCCTCTCATTGTTTAAACCTTTAGTGCCTGTACAAATCTAAGGGTGTCATTCCCACAGTCAAAACTTGGCTTACTAGAACCAGTCTGTTTAAAAGGGTCAGCCTTGTACATTTGAAGCCCGATTTAAAGTCTTCTTGGTTATTGCTATCCCATAAGCCTTTAAAAGCTCTCATTCTAATCCATGGAGACTCCTCAATCGAGAAAGACACACAAAGGTGGAAAGGTGGTTAGGAAAGAACCTGTGGACATGCATCTTTTTGATACAGAGCCCATGGCGAGGGATGTCTTTCAAAGAGTGGGATGCCTCTCTTTCTGACAGAATATGCAGAGAGGCCATCCAAAGGTAACAAAACAGTTTGCATCACACTTTGATGGCAGGAGAACCAAGGTTGGGGATTTGGAATTTGAGGTGATTGAAGCCTCTATGTCAGCTACAACAAGAATCCCCATTATAGATGAAAAGTGGTTCAAAGCCATGGCTTTGAGTCAAGCTATGCTAAATATCTCTTTAAACCTGCACATCAAGCCAGTGATTTATCTAAAGGTGTGCCAAGGGGTCAATTGATTGAACAATTTGACATAAATTTGAAGATCATCCAGAGATATTTTACATGTGAAGGGAGATTTAACACATTGTACCAGTACCACGTAAGGATTTTGCTACATTTTACTGGTAAAGTTGAGATGAATATTCCCTATTACTTTTTGAGGAGCATAGGTAAGATTTCAAATAGGATTCAATCCAAATCTAAGGATGTGGATTCTAGCCTTTTTCACTCTGGATTGATCAGAATGCTAGTTTCTGAGGAACTGGGTAAGAAAGAGATTTCATAGGAGCATTTTGTTGTTACTTCTCATTTCAAGTTGGATATATCATCAACTCCTCAATCACAGAATGCAAGTCCTTTATCACCCACCAATGATATTAAAGTAGGGACCAGTAGGAAGAGAAAGGGCAGAGCCCCTGTTCAAGTTTCAGAGGTCAACAAGCAGGTCACAGGAGATGAGGAGGAAGCTTGTCCTTCCCCACAAAGATATTTTTCACCACCTCCTCCACCAGGGTTAGAAGAGGTTCCTTCTTCTACCAAAGCTACATCCAAGAAAGGGAAGAAGATACTCTTCCCCTCTTCTCCTCCAGTAGTCAAAATCAAGGGTAAAATACCTTTCACAAGGTCATCAATTTCTAGGGAAGTTGTTGAAGAACAGTCCATACAAGAAATCCCTATGTAAAGGAAGAAGAGTAAAAGCATTGAAAATCCTAAGGAGAGAAAAGAAGAAATCCATGTGCAGAGGAAGAAGAGTAAAGGCATTGAAAATCCTATGGAAAGAAAAGAAGAAATCCCTGTGCAGAGAAAGAAGGGTAAAAGAAAAGCCACCAAGAAACCTGATGAGGTAGATAAGGAACTTCCCATGCATTTGGAATAGGAGACTGAGAAAAAACCTATTGAGATTGTGCATGTCATTGTTGCTCCTGACAGTCAGACCTTGAAAAGACTTATCAGGAAACTTAGGGATGAAAGAAAAGAGGTGGCTCAGTTGAAAACAGAGCCCATGTATGACAAGGTGAAAATGAAGGAGCTCATGGATGGCTACAGCCATACCCTTGACTTGGTAAGGTTTGCAGCATGAAAGGCCTAGCCCCTTCACAAGAAGCTCCAAAACCTTTATAGGTAGAGTAGAGGTTTTCAATATCACAACAGGAAACTCAAGGCAGAGTTGTAGCATTTTCAAGATGAGGTATCTCAAATAAACTTATAGGTATTGGTTGAAGCTTACATTGAGAAAGAGACATCAACAGTCAAGGAGAGAACAACCCCACTTAAAAATCCAGTCATTGTTAAGAAGAAGAAACCTTATGTGCCAAATGAAGAACCTCCTTCTACCAGAAAGACTGTGAGGTTAAGTGTCAAGGTAACAAAATAGTTGATGAAAGGTGAGCCCCATTTTTTAGGATGTTTCCTTTTTGAGAGGGTAAATTGCTTTTCAAATATTTCCTCTGCCCTCTATACAGGCTTCTAAGCATTTAAATATCAATTTTTGGGGCTTTTGTGAAGTGCTAACTCCCTCAGTGGTAAAGTGCAATACCTACAGTACTGCCAAGTCACCTAAATATAATGGTTTTGACATTATGTAAGGCCACTATTTTCTCTACACATGCTCAAGATTGGAGGCGCTGCGTTTTTTGACAGTTCTACCTAAACCTGTGCACAAACGTAGCATAAGTGGTGCTACCTAATATCTGGAACAGAATAAACCTGCACACAAGCGCAACATAGTGGCACTACGTAAAGGCGCTACCTAATATTTCACAGAGAACAAAGGTTGGCACACATGTGTAGCACAGTAGCGCTACGTAAATGCGCTACCTAATATTTCACAGAGAACAAAGGTTGGCACACATACGTAGCACAATGGTGCTACCTAAATGCACTACCTTTTCTACTTGCTCAGTTGTGAAATACGCTACTCAGACTACTACCTAAAGAGGCTACCAACATACATCAGATATTCAGGAGGGCTAAGCTAACAACTTTTTGGATAGTTGATGATGGAGAAGATTGTAGAAACAACATTTTGCATCATGACGATAACCACATGCTCCTAGAAGACACATGGAAACACAAGAGTTGCACAACAAAAGATAATCAAATCAGTTTGAAGCTTGGTTGGATTAGTCACCAATATTTTCCTTCTTTATAGCATATGTTGTTAGATAAGTTGTTAGATGAAATAAATGTTTATATATTTTCAAGGGAAGGAGGCCAGCTCGTACCTCCAGTTGTTGCCTCCCTTTTGTTATAAATAGATAGATCAATTTCTTTGGTAGGTTTGCATGGTTGAGCAAGGCTCCCTTAGACTATAATATTTTGATGAAGTGACTGTGATCTAGCTATGTACTGGACTTAAGACATTTTGTCTAATAGAAATCAGCTTCTCTTTCAACTTATTTTCTTCTGATGCTAAATGTTCATGATTTGAATGATTCACATGAATGATTGTGGTGATGTTATGGTGGATGTTTGATCATTATATTATCATGATGTTTATTTAGCTTCCTTAGTTTTTGAGTTCAATAATATCTTGTGTTAAGAAAGTTTCTTCCTTAGGCTTTTGTAAACCTAATGTTTGCAGTATCGCCTACATTCCTCTTATTCAATTCTTCCCTCTATTCATACTTACTCCCAAATTATTGATTGAAGTTAGCCAAGACCTTGATTGTTGGTGCATGCTAGCCCTGTTTTCTGAGTTGGAACATTATCATTTTGAGTCTCTTTCCATTTGACCCTTTAAAACACTCTTACATTCATATATAACCTGATGGGTACTGGGCTTGCCTTCCATGCAATCTGAAGGTGATTCCTAGTGCTATCATTCTTGGCGTCATTGTCGAGGATGATTTGAAGACTTTTCCCTGGGATTAAACCACACAGTATACTAGTCCTAAAGGTGCATTAGAACTCAGTATCTTGAAGATTGCATCTTGCACCTGGAGACTCCAATGTTTCATCTCCGGCATCTAAAGGAATACATACGAGATCAAATCCATAGCTACCTTTGGTTCCAGCTGAGGTTGACCCAGAGAAAATACCCAAGAAGGGAAAAGATTCTCTGAAAAGATTTTCTGCTGCTACAAGTGCTTCTGGTCAGTTGCTTGATTCCACTCTTGATACTCCAGTTGTTTTATCAAGTAAGCTCTCTTTAACTTCTACTAAATTATCTAAGAAACTTGATTTTGAAGAGTTTCTTGTTGAATACTCTTCCTTTGAAACTAAATTGAAAGAAGAAAACATTGACATTTTCTCTTCCCCTGACATTGAAAAGTGTTTCAATCTTGATAGGTTTGAAGATTTCCCTACTTTAGGCTTTGCTACACCTCTTTCTGTTAAAATGTTTGTTTCCAAAGAAGTGAAAAATTCATCCCCTTTTCAAAACCTACCATCTTCTTCCAAGACTCAACCCTTTGCTGTGAAAACTGAAACCACTCCTTCATACTTTCATTCTTCTCCCAATTTGCACACAGTTAAGTCTCTTTCTTCTCCTTGTTCACCAAGAGTTCAAAATCAAATAGCAGTTGTTAACCCCCCCTGCAAATAGGATGGATACCATAGTGGTTGCAAGATATGCTCCTCTAGTCTTACTTCAACCAGTGAATGCTCTCCCTCCTGGAGACTACTTGAAATACATGCCCAAATTCACGGGAGAAGAAGATATAACAATTGAGGAACATCTTGTTGCTTTCTATAGCTATGCAGAAAACCAAAATATTGAAAATGAGGATGTGTGGATGAGGTTTTTCATCCAAATCCTTTTTGGTGAGGCTAGGAAGTGGTTTAGGGGTCTGGCCCCTAGATCCATTACTGGTATTGAAGCATTGGATGAATCCTTCTTGAGGCATTGGGGGGATAAAAATGACTTTTTGTACTACATCACCGAATTCGGATCCTTAAAAAGGAAAGAGGGAGAGTCTGTCTCCGAATTTTCTAAAAGATTTAACAAAATGTACAACAAGATACTTGATGAGATAAAACCCACTGAAACCTCTGTAAAAATCACTTATGCTAGTGCATTTGACCCCAAGTTCTCCCTCCTGTTGAGAGAAAGAAGGTCACCTTCCTTAGTTCATATGGAAGATGTTTCCTTAGAGGTAGAATCCAATATAGTGGGATCAGATAAGCTCAACGGTAAATCTGATAGGGATAGGAGAAAAAAGAGAGTTAAAGCTTCAACTTTTGATTCCTCTGTTGTCCATTCTCAAGTAGATGAGCTGACCAAATTAGTAAAATCTCTTTACACTGAGATTGAGAAGTTAAAATCAGAAGGGAAATAGACATATAGAAATGCTCAAAACACTGATAATAGAGGTAACTATAGGAGACCAAATAATGCTCCCCAAATCTTTCCCAGAGATCCTAGAAATAGAGAGAGATGATTAGAGGGTACAAGCTCCTTTGCAAAATAATTTGGTTGTTGATGAAGAAGAAGAGGAGGTAGAAGTTGATCCTTAGAGTCATTGCTTAGGTGACACATCTCCATCCCCACATTTGACTCAATCCTCTTATGAGCAATCTTTAATGGATATTCAAATTAATGAGTTAATGGAGAGAAAGAAAAAGAAAATGCTAGTATATATAATATGAGATCTAATAAGAATGAAGAAAAAACTGATGCCCCTAATCAGCCTACTCAACTAGAAAATTCTTGCAAGGCTGTGACAGTGAGTAGTAAGGAAAAAGACTCTCAAAGCCCACAAGTTCTGATCAGAAATCTTTTTCCTGAAACCAAAGAAATCTTGAAACCTTCTTATTCCTTCAGTTTTGAGAATGAGATATAGAAAATAAAGATCCCTGTACCTTTTTTGGAATTGATAAAAAATGAGGAATTTAAAAAATATTTATCCAAAATTCTACAGCCTGAATCACCTCCAAATGCCACTGATTCAATAAATATGCAATATGAAAAACCAACAGTGATTTTCGATCCTTTGATAGAAGACATAGATGATTCATCCACACCTTTCTATACTTCACTGAATATACATGATAAGGTGATACACAACTGTCTTATGGATTCAGGGGCATCCCACAATCTTATGTCAAAATCTATTATGGATGAACTTGGGTTAGAAATCAGAAAGACTTATCATGACTTATATTCTTTTGACTCCAGAAAAGTCAAGTGTATTGGAGTCATTAAGGATATGGTGGTGACCTTATTTCAGTTTCCCGTGAAGAGTATACTTATGGATACCGTAGTTGTTGATGTTCCCCCCAAGTTTGGCATGCTCTTGTCAAGATCATGGATAGAAAGACTTGGGGGAACCTTGCAGATGGATCTCTCTTATGCTACTATTCCCATTTTTGGGGGAGAGCATAGAAGACTTTACAGGGAAGCTCAATTGGATTACATAATTAGTGATGAATCAAACCCCACAAATCACCATGTTTTTTCTTTTGATATAGATCTGGGATCTAGCATTTTGCAGCTCACTGATGCTCCTGAAGCCCCTATATAAATCATAAAACAATTCATTACCTTTCTTGAGGAGCCTTTTCTAACCACTTATGTCTGGAAGATGTTCTTTGATGGAGCCTCTTCCAAGGAAGGTGTTGGTGTTGGGGTGATGTTTGTCTCACCAACTCAAGAAACTATATCTTTGTCATATAAACTAGAATTTGAGACTACTAATAATGTGGTAGAGTATGAGGATCTTGTCTTGGGGTTGAGGGAAGATAAAGACATGGGGATAGAAGAGCTATCAGTATTTGGGTATGTTGAATTGATAGTCCATCAGATTAAAAAAATTTATCAAACAAATCACCCTAGGCTTAGATCTTACAGAAATGAAGTGTGGGATTTGGTGGATAGAATTTTCTCTGCTTTTAACATACCATTCATTCCTAGATAAGACAATACCATGACTGATTCTTTGTCTATATCAACAAGAACCTTCAGAATTCCTATACCACCCAAGATAAAGTATGATGTATAAGTCAAGTACATGACTTCTATACCGGACAATGTAAAATATTGGAAGGCGTTCGAAGATGATTTAGAACTTAAAAAATTTCTTGAGACTGTTGATTAGTTTTCTGCATTACACATTGATCGGGATCATGATTCATAAATTACTCCAGATGTTGATGTTTTCCTAAATAAAATTGTTAATCATCATATTTTGCAGCTACCTAGCAATCGTATTCCAAAAGGACTAGTTCCTTTGGAAAGATTATTTGACGGAAATGATGTGGCAGTGAAAGGGAAGGTATCTATTGATGATGTTGATATAAATGAGTGCAATTTGGGCACTGAAAAGAATCTAAAATACGTCAAATTGTCAAGCAGCCTATCAGAAGAGAAGAGGGCAAAATATACTAAGTTGTTGAAGGAATTTTATGATGTATTCACTTGGACTTATGAAGATCTCAAAACTTATGACACAAGCATTATAGAGCACATAATTCCATTAAAAGAAGACACCAAACCCTTCAGGAAAAATTTGAGGCAAATCAATCCTATGTTGTTGTCTGTCATGTAGAAAGAGGTAAAAAAGATTTTAGATGAAAAAATTATCATTCCCTTGAGGTATTCCGAATAGGTGGCTAATTTGGTCCCAGTAAGAAAAAAGAATGGAGAAATCAGACTTTGTGTTGATTTCTGAAATCTGAACAAAAGCTCAAAAAATGATAATTACCCTTTACCGAAGATGGAGCACATATTAGAGAAGGTGACATGAGCATCTAGGATGTCTATGGTTGATGTATTTTCCAGATACAATCAGGTCTCTATTTTGCCAGAAGACAGGGAGAAGATGACATTTACCACTCCTTGGTGTACATTTATGTACGCCAAGATGCCCTTTGGTTTGATGAATGCAAGGGAAACTTTTCAAGGAGCTGTGGACATAGATTTTATTGGGGAGAAGGATAAGTTTGTTGTTATCTATTTAGATGACATAACATTGTACTCTCAGTCTGATAAATAACACTGTGATCACTTAAGAAAAGTTTTCTTGAAATGCAGAAAATTTGGCCTCTCCTTGAATCTGAAAAAATCATTGTTTTCCATGAAGGAAGGAAAATTGTTGGGACATATCGTGTCAGCTGAAGGGGTAAGGATTGATTCTAGCAAGGTTGAATATATACAAACATTTTCACTTCCTAGATCCAAAAAAGAGGTTCAATCCTTTCTGGGAAAAAATAATTTTTTGAGAAGATTTGTGTAAAATTTTGCTGAGTTCGTTAAGCATATCACAACCATGCTCAGGAAGGGTAGTGAAATCAAATGGAATGTTGAGTCTCGTGATTATTTTGATTAGATACAAAAAGACTTGACTGAATCCCTGGTTCTTGTCAGCCCAAACTACTCCCAGGACTTTCTTATTTTTTCTTTTGCCTCTTTTGATACAGTAGCAACAATCCTATTGCAGAAGAACGTTGAAGGCTTAGAGAAGCCCATTGCCTTTTTCAGTAGGGAACTAAGAGATGTTGAACTAAAATATGATATCATGGATAATCAAGCCTATGCATTGGTTAAATATCTTAATTCCTTTAGAGTTTATGTCTCGCATTCAAGATTTATTTCCTATGTCCCATCAGCTGCTGTAAAAGAAATTCTTATTCAGCCTAATATAGATGCACAAAGGAGCAAGTGGATTGCTAAATTACTTGAATTTGATCTGGATATTAACCCTACCAAATTGGTTAAAGGACATGGTTTAGCCAAGCTCTTGGCTGAATCAAATTGCTCAGCACTGGGGATGAATTTCATCCACTCATGTTCATAAAATTAGCAGACTGAAATAACTGATACAAGTTCTCAAATCATCTTTGCACTTGCAAATTGCAGCTGGTACAAGGACATTATATTTTTTCTGCAAAGTTTACAGCCTCCAAGTGGTACGGAAAAGAACAAGGTGAGAGCCTTAAAACTCAAAGCAATAAAATATTTCCTTGTTGATCAAGTTTTGTATTGGAAGGATCCAATAGGAGTGCTTTTGAGATGCTTGGACCCCCAATAGGCCCAAAATATTATGTCTAATTTCCACAATAGTTTATGTGGGGGGGATCATTATTGGAGAACCACAGCATACAAGATCCTTAGGGTTGGGTACTTCTGGCCCAGTTTGTTCACTAATGTTTTTTGCTAAGATCAGAGCTTGTGCTAAGTGTTAGAAGTTCTCCAGAAAGTAGCAGCTTAAGTCTTTTCCATTAAAGCCTGTGGAAGCTTCAGGACCCTTCTAGCAGTGGGGTCTGGATTTTATCGGGGAAATTCATCTCGCTTCCAGTGGTCAACATAGATGGATCTTGACTACTATAGATTACTTTACTAAATGGATTGAAGTTATTCCTACAAGGAATGTTTCCCATAAAGTGATCATTGGTTTCCTTGAAAGACATCATGGCAAGGTTTGGCTGTCCTGACAAAATCGTCACCGATAATGCTGCATCTTTCAAGGCTGAACCATTGATTCAGTTCTGTGAATAGTTTAGGATCACTTTGATTCATTCTACCCCTTACTATCCTCAGGGAAACGAGCTTGCAGAATACTCGAACAAAAGAATTATAAAGATCATTAAAAAGATATTAGAGGATAACAAAAAGGCATGGGACTCAAAACTCAAATTTTTTCTATGGGCTGACAAAGTGATGCTAAAAAGGTCCCTAGGACTTTCACCTTTCCAGCTGGTGTATGGAGTTGAATCCATTTTTCCTTCTCATCTTGCCTTACCTATGGAAAAATTCTTGCAATATTATCAAGGGCAACCTGATCATATGATCAGAAGGATTCAACAGCTGGTTGAAGTGCAACAGACTTGGGAGCAGCTTGTAGACAAAGCATATGACCATCAACTGAAGATCAAGCAGGATTTCGACAAAAAGGTGAACAAAGAATATTTTCAATTGTGCGATCTGGTGCTCAAGTGGGATGCATCGAGGAAAGATAAAGGCAAGAACGATAAATTTGAAGCTTTATGGATCGGTCCTTTCAAAATCTTTGAGGTATTCTTTAATAACACTTTCAAGTTGCAGAATATGGAGAATGAAGAGGTTTTTGGTGGCCCTGTCAATGGGCATTTCCTAAAAAAGTACTTTGCTTGAGCCTTGAGTGGCTCTTCATGTCATTGTAAATATCATTTTATTTTTATTTTTGTTTCAATAACTGACCCCATAGCCCTAGGATAAGGCACTAAATCTACTCATTCTTGGCAGCCCGCAGGGGGCATGCCATCCCCTGTGGAGCCAATGTTATCACAATAAATTGCCTTGGGTCTTTTAGTTTGTTCTAATCCTTTTTTAAGCCTTAGATTTTATTTTTTTTTAATTTTCATCCCTTTAAAGTTATGTTTGTTAGGTCCCCTTAGATAAATAAAATTTTGAGTCATAGCTCATGTTTGATCCTCAAATTGATTTTTTGGACTTAAACCCTTGTTAGTTCATGACTTAAAGTTTTGGACCCCATCATGATGTGTCATTAGGATCGATCCCTCCCCTCCCATGACTAGACTAGTGATACACATCATTCCCCTCACTCATGACCTCGTGAGCATGCCTTGTTGTCCTTGATTACTTGTCCAATCATTTTTCAAACTGGAGCGTTGCTCACTCATTAGGCAGTTCCATAGCACCTTACCTGTTCATCATGATTTCCACCATGAGTTATGATTACCACGATTGATGCCATGTTCCTTGCTTTCAGTGCTAGAAGTCAGTGAAAGGATGCCTTCAAGATCTTGCATTTATGAGCCCTGGTAATGGTTTCTAATTTTGAAAAACTCAACAGTGTTGCGCTGCGCAAATTCACAAGTTTTGAATAGGTGACAACAGTATGACCAGATCTGATATTGTGGTAGATCCAGAGGCTGAAAAGTTCGTGACGTGACCTTGATATTTCACCGAATATTCAAACAGGTGTTTACTCCACAGGTATCCCACGTTACCTCCTTTGCATATTAATTTTCATAGAGAATTAGCACTCAGAGTCTGGATTATCGGGCTTGCAAATTGTGAGATACTTCGCCTCACACCCTTTTCTCTTTTCCTCTCATTTCAAACTTATGAACTTCACACTTGTATGCCAAAGTTTGTAACACCCATTCACCATAGCCATTGAGCTTACAGTTTATCCTATGCATGCACATCGCGCTACATAAAGGCATTGCTTAACCATACTGTGTCTCCCCTGCTTCCTTTTTTATTTGAGTCGAGTGTGTTTTCCCAGTTTCAAAAGACAAATTACAGGAGTACCCTCTCATTGTTTAAACCTTCAATGCCTGTACAAATCTAAGGGTGTCACTCCCACAATCAAAACTTGGCTTACCAGCACTGGTATGTTTAAAAGGGTCAACCTTGTACATTTGAAGCCCGATTTAAAGTCTTCCTGGTTAATACTATCCCATAAGCCTTTAAAAGATCTCATTATAATCCATGGAGACTCCTCAATCGAGGAAGACACACAAAGGTGGTAAGGTGGTTAGGACAGAACCTGTGGACATGCATATTTTTGATATATATCCCATGGAAATGGAGGTCTTTCAAAGAGTGGGATGCCATTCTTTCTTCCAAAATATGGAGAGAGGCCATCCAGAGGTAACAAAATAGTTTGCATCACACTTTGATGGTAGGAGAACCAAGGTTGGGGATTTGGAATTTGAGGTGACTGAAGCCTCTATCTCAGCTACAATAGGAATACCCATTACAGGTGAAAAGTAATTCAAATCCATGGCTTTGAGTTCATCCTATGCTAAATATCTCTTTAAACATGAACATCAAGCCAGTGATTTATCTAAAGGTGTGCCAAGGGGTCAATTGATTGAAAAGTTTGACAGAATTTTGAAGATCATCCAGAGATATTTTACATGTGAAGGGAGATTTAACACATTGTACCAGTACCACATAAGGCTTTTGCTACATTTTACTGGTAAAGTTGAGATGAATATTCCCTATGTCATATAGGATTCAATCCAAATCTAAGGATGTGGATTCTAGCCTTTTCCACTCTAGATTGATCAGAATGTTAGTCTTTGAGGAATTGGGCAAGAAAGAGATTCCATGGGAGCATTTTGTTTTTACTTCTCATTTCAAGTTAGATCTAGCATCAACTCCGCAATTACAGAATCCAAGTCCTTTATCACCCACCAATGTTATTAAAGCAGGGACCAGTAGGAAGAGAAAGGGCAGAGCCCCTGTTCAGGTTTCAGAGGTCAACAAGTAGGTCACAGGAGATGAGGAGGAAGCTTGTCCTTCCCCACAAAGAGATTTTTCACCACCTCCTCCACCAAGGTTAGAAGAGGGTCCTTCTTCTACCAAATCTACATCCAAGAAAGGGAAGAAGCTACTCTTCCCCTCTTCTCCTCTAGCAGTCAAAATCAAGGGTAAAATACCTTTAACAAGGTCATCAATTTATAGGGAAGTTGTTGAAGAACAGTCCATACCAGAAATCCATGTGCAAAGGAAGAAGAGTAAAGGCATTGAAAACCCTGAGGAGAGAAAAGAATAAATCCCTATGCAGAGGAAGAAGAGTGAAGGCATTGAAAATCCTCTAGAAAGAAAAGAAGAAACCCCTATGCAGAGGAAGAAGGGTAAAAGAAAATCCACCAAGAAACCTAATGAGGTAGATAAGGCACTTCCCATGCAGGTGGAAGAGGACACTGAAAAAAAAACTATTAAGACTGTGCATGTCATTGCTCCTCCTGATAGTCAGACCTTCAAAAGACTTATCAAGAAACTTAGGGATGCAAGAAAAGAGGTGGCTCAGTTGAAAACAGAGGCCATGTTTGACAGGGTGAAAATGAAGGATCTCATGGATGGCTACATCCATACCCTTGACTTGGAAAGGTTTGCAGCAAGAAAGTCTTAGCCCCTTCATAGGCAGCTCCAGAAACTTTATAGGAAGAATAGAGGTTTTCAATCTTTGAACAGGAAACTCAAGGCAGAGTTGCAACATTTTCAAGATGAGGTAGCTCAAAGAAACTTGTAGGTATTGGTTGAAGCTGCCATTGAGAAAGAGACATCAACAATCAAGGAAAGAACAACCCCACTGAAAAATCTAGTCATTGTTAAGAAGAAGAATCCTGTTGTGCCAAATGAAGAACCTCCTTCTACTAGAAAGAGTGTGAGTTTAAGTGTCAAGGTAACAAAATAGTTGATGAAAGGTGAGCCCCATTTTTGAGGATGTTTCCTTTTTGAGAGGGTAAACTGCTTTTCAAATATTACCTCTTCCATCTATATAGGCTTCTAAGAATTTAACTATCAAATTTTTGGGATTTTGTGAAGTGCTAACTCCCTCAGTGGTAAAGTGAAATACCTACAGTACTACCAAGTCACTTAAATATAATGGTTTTGACATTATTTAAGGCCACTATTTTCTCTACACATGCTCAAGATTGGAGGCGCTGCATTTTTTGACAGTGCTACCTAAACATGTACATAGATGTAGCATAAGTGGTGCTACCTACAGGCGCTACCTAATATCTGGCAGAGAATAAACATGCACATAGGTGCAACACAGTGGAGCTATGTAAAAGCACTACCTAATGTTTCACAGAGAACAAATATTGGCACACAGGTGCATCACAGTGGCGCTACGTAAAGGCTCTACCTAATATTTCACAAAGAACAAAGGTTGGCACACATACACAGCACAGTGGCGCTACCTAAATGCACTACCTTTTCTACTTGCCCAGTTGTGAAAAACGCTACTCAAACTGCTACCTAAAGAGGCTACCAACAGACATCAGGGATTCAAGAGGGCTGAGCTAACATCCTTTTGGAGAGATGATGATGGAGAATATTGTAGAAACAACAGTTGGCATCATGAGTATAACCACATTCTCCTAGAAGAGACATGGAAAAACAGGAGTTGTGCAGCAAAAGAGAATCAAATCAGTTTGAAGCTTGGTTGGATTAGTCACCAACATTTTCCTGCTTTATAGCATAGTGTTGGCATAGGGACAGACCCAAGGTTCACTCCAAGAGAATACCAACAAGACCTAACTATTGGCCCTTTCAACAACACCTGCGAAGCAGATGCAGTCTCACCCGAAGTAGCTATGGGGGGTTGCAGGACAGAGATGTCTACAACCAGGGGAATATCAAGTGGATGTTAACACAATACAACGCAGTATACCTAGCTCACTTATCACTAAAATCTAATCCACATTCTATAGATCTGATATAATACAATAATGCAATAACAATATATCAAATACAAAGATAAAGAATCAATCATCTACACATAAAACCAGATATACGTCGTTCACCCTCTCCCTAGGGCTACGTCCACAGAACTGTGCTTATGATATATTAAGGTAAAGCTTACAGTCCTTGTCTGTGCTCTTTGCTAGGAGATATTCTTCTTCTTTTCTCTTTCTCTCCCCCTCCTGTGCACCCAGATGCAGGACTTGATCTTCACACCCAGCTGAAGATCTTACAATGTCATAAGGATCTTACTCTTTGCACTTCTCTCACTCACAATACAATATTATCCCAATGAACAACAATCAATAAAAATTTTCAACAACAGTACCGACCTAACCTAGGTCCTCTCGACCTCTATTTATACAATATAGTTCCTCATCGACAGCCTTAGGTTGAGACCTAGGTGTCAAAACCCTAGATATACAAACCCTAGGTGTCTAAAACCCTAGGTCAGCTTGACCCTCTTTTCCCGGGCTTCTCCAGCCTGTCTCTCCTTTCTTACCGCACGGTGCTAACGGTGGCTTTTACCGCTATCTGAGTTGTCCTTGATCCATATACCTTACTTATCTGTCATCCCTGATCTCCTCATCCAACAACTAGCTTTCTTGGGCTTCGCTCCTTCGTTTCTGCTCGTTTTCTTACTTCGACCCAATAACAGTCACTATGTCTCTTGCGAAGTTCGCATTTTACCTCCTCTTCCTTGATCTTCGCTTGATTCCATACCCAAGGGCCAATAGGACCCCGACACTCATATGTGACTCATCCCGAGGCACTTTAGATCTGATCCTTCTGTTTTGCTTCAGTTTTGGACTACGCAATGAAGACTTTTCTTTCTACTTTATGCCTCCTCTTCCTCCTTCTACAGACTGTCTTTTTTGTGTCTGGTACCCAGTTTCAACTGCACCTGATACCTAGACCCTTTTCCTCTATGTCTGGTACCCAGTTTCAACTGCACCTGATAGCTATTTCTTCTTGGGAATTGTATACTCACTAGGTTCCATTCCTGTTGATAGGAACTGGACTATTTCTGTGAAGTGGTCATCGATCTTTCTGATGGCGAGCAGCTGTGCATCTGATAGTGTATCCTCCAAACTGGCGGGTTCTTATCCATGTTCCAACCTCGAAAAGTGGTCAAGGCCCTTGTTCATTCTTCCTGGCTTAACTATGATCTCAAAATCATATTCTTGAAACAACAGAAGCCATCTACATATTCACCCCCCCAATACTAGCTTGTTGACTAGGTATTTCAGCACGAAGTGATCTATGAACATTTTAAAGTGTCCTCCCAATAAGTAGTGGCATAATTTTTGTAACGCATACACCATGGCCAATCCTTCTCTCTCTGTGGTGGTGTAGTTAATTTCTGTTGTGGATAACTTCCTGCTAGCAAAGGATAATGAGTAATCGATGTCTCATGTTCCCGGTTGTGCTGACACAACTCCCAATGCAATGGACAATGCATCAACATGAACATAAAACTCTCTAGTCCAATCAGGGAAAACTAGAATGGGCACAATAACCATCTTTTGTTTCAGTGTGTCGAAGCTCTGTTGGCATTCTTCTGTCCAGCTAAACTTACAGTCTTTCTTCAATAGATTCTCCATAGGTGTTGTAATCTGGGTGTATCCTTTAATGAATTTTTTGTAATATCCAATATGTCCTAGTGTAGTGTGCATTTGTTTGACTGAAGTAGGAGGTGGAAGTCAACAATAATAGAAATTTTAGAGGGATCTACCAGCAGTCCCTGCTTACACACAATATGCCTAACAACACTCCAAATGGTGAAAAGAAGATGCACTTCTTCAAATTCAAAGAAATTTGACACTGCCTGCACTTATCCAACATTAGTCTTAGGCATTCAATATGGTTTTTTAACAAACTAAACACAGTCCATTCATCAAAATATGCTTCTAAACATTTATGCAAAAATTCTTTAAATGCTTCAACCACCACCCTAGAGAAGATGACTGGAGCATTCTTTAGTCTAAATGACATCACTATATATTGGTTAGATCCACACACTGTTGCAAATTTGGTCTTGTGGTGATCCTCCTTGGAAATTTGAATCTAATGATATCCTAAGAATCCATCTGTAAAAAAATACACCTCCTGGCCTCCCACATTATCTAGCACTTCGTCAGTGAATGGTGTAGGGAAGGGGTCATGCAGGCAAGCATCGTTCAACTTCCTGAGATATACGCAGATCCTGATTTCTCTTGTCTTGTTTTCTTGCACCACCATAGGACTAATCTATTCGGACTCTTCGACAGGTTCGATAATACCTGCTTCCAGCATTCTGTCGAGCTCGAGCTTCACTTTTTCCTTATACTTCGAGTTCAATCTATAGGTCTTTGCTTGACTAGATTCACATATGGTTTCAAAGGTATCCTCATCTCTCCCATAGGTCCCTTGATTCCCTTATGTTAACTCCCAAAGTAAAACCGTCTTTTCGGTTGAACTTTGTAGAGGATATCCTAAGCTAGTGGTCACATGCATGCTCAACTAGTTTTCTTTTTTCATATTTCAATAAATTTCTTGATACTTGGTTTATTCAAAGGGTGCAAAAAGGAGACTTTTGGTGGTTTGGGCGAGCCCCCGACGTGCTCATTAACCACCGAAAACGTTTGATTTCGTCAGCAAATGGCCGATTTGAAATACAAAGCAACCGCCGAAAGGGTTTGATCGAGCAAAAAGAAAGCTCGTGCTTTCGCACGAGCCATGTGTCAAAACACTGAAATGATTGAAGTTTCAACCCCCAATTAGCCCGCATTGGAGGACATGATGATCATTCGTGGTTTCAAAACGAAAGGTTCCAGATTTCGGCACATTTTCTTCAGCACGTCATTTCCAAATCTTTGCAAATCAATGACAGTCAGTCACGATCGCACGGAATCCCTTCCATCTCAGCAACAGATAGGTTCATCATGGACAAGTTATGTGTTCATTTTGAAAACCCGCAATGTCATACAGAGCCCGGAGATCACTGAGGGTATTTTCAAAACACGCGATTCGCAACCAAATCGTGATTGCCAAATCTCTATGCTCGTTCGGGTGATTGGAATGCGGTCTCTAATT
>ML784277.1:23095-53363 GCA_009831015.1 Picea engelmannii
CTCTCTCTCTCTCTCTCTCTCTCTCTCTCTCTCTCTCTCTCTCTCTCTCTCTCTCTCTCTCTCTCTCTCTCTGAGGAATGTCAACGAAAACTAATAAGCAAAAATCCAACAAAACAAACATGTATCAAATGTATTTATCTTTAAGATACTTTTTGATGAATTCTTCCTTGAAGAGATGAAATCTTTGATGTGTATACATCACAACAAGATGGGTGTACTAGATGACATTTTCAATTTTTTTTATGGTGTTCATTTAAACGACAAGAATGTGCATTTATGGGCATAACATTGTGCAAGTCAGGCCACTTTGTGCCAGTTTCACTCAAAGTAAAAAACAACATTGGACAACCCAACTGAGTAATCATGTATGTGAGTTCAGTAAGACACTTTGTCCAATAGGACCTTGTACCTCGAAGAGTAGAACCAAAATGCATAAGATGCTCAACCAACTTATTGTGAGGTAAATCAATGAGATGTTGCTGCAAGTCTAAATTTGTTGTAGGTGAGTTATCAGGTATATTATTCTTTACAAAAATTGCAACAGTGGCTTGGCTGCGATGGCACATAATCATGTTCAATAATAAATAGTGAAACTATGGATGGATTCCAAATATTTGATCAAAGTATCTAAGTAGATGCAATCCATATTCACACAGTTGAATATTACAAATACAAGGATGCAACCAATCAACCTCACCAGAGGGGAATAATGTGGGGAAATCCATGTCCAATAAACCTTCTATATTATATTCATTGATGGGATACAAACCAATGTCTATCTAGTCCAATCATTCAACATGTGTGGAATCTGCATTTTCAATGAATTCTCTTATTTCTTCCATTTCTCCCCATCCATTGGGTAGTCGAGAAACAAAAGATAAAGGATGAGCATGCAAACGATTAGGATCCAACTCTTGAATTTCAACAACATTACTCTTTTTTTATTCAATATCAAAATCAACAGATTTAATCCTACTTGACACATCCGTTGGCCTTTCTTGGAGAGAAACTGTGACATCCCAAAAAATAAAGTATTTTTGAAATTTAAATTTGTTGGAAAACTATTCCGTTTTTAGTAAATTCGAATTTGGAATTTTTTTCCTTTTATGGCAATTTCGAATTTTGAATTTAATAATTGTAATTAATTATTATGACTATTGGTTAGAGATCTGATTTCACCCAACTAGCTATTTGACTATGACACTTGTATGAAAACAAAATATTTTATATTGATTGCAGGAGGACAAATGGAACAACCATGTTAAAATTAGTTGACCATGAATCCATGAGTGGGGAACCTATTGGAACTACCTCTGGGATGATTATTACAAGTGGTAAATCAGAGATTTGGCCATTGGCAGCCCTTAAAAATTAGGGATTTAGAAAGCTGCGAAAATTCCCAAGGGAGGGAAAAACGACCTAGGCAAAAGGATTTTATGGATAAATAGCATATGTGAGGAGGTAGGATGCTGCCAAGTATGCTAGGAGAGGAGACTATTGATTTTTCCTTGCTGTTATGAACACTACTGAGTGAGTGTGAGGCAAGAGGAATTTGTTGGAATTGAAGGACATTGTTGAGGAGGAGTCTTCCAAGTTCTCCCTCATGGATTCATGGTCAGGCTAGGGGGTGAATTGGGCAAATGTTTTTGGCTTCCTTATTCTATGGTTGGGAGGAATGTGGTTGTTTCCTTTGTCTTCCCGCGAACTGGTTCAAACATGTAAATCTTTTCCTTCTTTGTTTTGAATGATTTGTGTATCTGATATTATGCATCTAGTTGTGCTAAGTTGAAATAATTTTCCATGGATGACATATGTTCATGGTATGAAGTTTATAATCAAACACTAAATTATGGATTGGTTCCTCCTGAAAACTAGAATACTAGGCAAAACTATCTATATACATTTGAACTTGAAAGAACAGATCCATCTACAGGATATGTTTAACTCTGTAATCGAAATTCTAGTTAGGATTATCTGTGTATAAATGTGCTTGAAAGGAACAGATCTATTATAGGCACATGTTTATTTCTGTGAATGAGATATTAAACATATCTAACTATGAATAATCAGAGTTGAGTAAGTCTGTACATATATAAATGTTTAGGTGTATCTCTATAATTAAAATTCAGAAGAATCGTATCACTTAGCGGAGACTTCCTTTCTAGTATAACCTGGAATTGAAGAGAAATATGAGACAACACGAATCTTATGGATCACATATGGATTTATATATTAGAGATATATATTTGGAAACTGTATAGGCGTCACAGCAAACTGGAAGTGGACTATCTACAACATAAAAGGTTGATATGATATATGTTTGTTCTTGTATTATATGAATTATATAATGATCAATAGTATGTATCAAAAACATGCAAATGAAATGCTAGATATGTAAAGATCGGCAAAATTGAAAGTTGAAGAAATCTGGAACCCCCTTTTATATCAGACACTAGAATTGAAAGTATAATCTTGGGAATTTAGATCTATCATGAGATCTTATGCATTTAAATATTCCAAATTCTGTAGTGGAATTTCAATCAGTATAAACCTTAAAAGAAATATGGAAAGAATGAATTCCTTTGGATCGATTTACCCTTTCAACATTCAAAATTAGTGGTGGAACATAAATTGGCGCAACCCTTAAAGAGATCCAAAAATGAATCTCAGGAGTATTAGATTTATTTATAGCAATGTAGTCTCATAGTCATGGGTCAGATAATAAAACTATAGAAGCCATTGAATTCAACGACGCGAAATGATTTACGATGGAAACTTAAGTTATTAGATACGGATATAACCACATATGTGTATAGGAGTCTATATGTATAATAATCACCAGACCTACTTTAAATGAAAGCAGTTAATCAACAATTGACACAAGTAAAGATTTCATTAAATTCGAATCACTGTATAGTCTACCTCTGCCGTGTTTTCCACAATATAGATATATGTCTGGAATATCTCTACATAGAGACAAGCAACGGAAAACCCCAATAGAAGAAAGGAAATTATATCCCATATTTAACAAAAAGTACGGTACATATAATGAATTGGGTATTAGTCTTATGCCAAGAACGCCAGAGTAATAACCCAACATCACCAGGACTTCTCCAGATCTCTCAAAGAGTTCTCTTGTTAGAAACCAGAATACGTTTCTGAGCAGGACCCGAATTTAATCCAGTGCCATATTCTACATAGACCTACAAAGGAAATGAAGCATTCAAATTAGTCATGGGATAGAGGTCTTTTCAAAACTCAAATTTCATCAAACATACAAGATAATGATTGGGTATAAACTTTTACTTATCTTCGATTTTCCATAGGTAGGCTTCCAATCTGTGTCACATCCGTCGATGGATCGAAAGGAGAGGAGAAAATGCGATCAAGATGATGGGTACCCTCGCATCAGACAGGGCCCCATCATTAGTTACAATATCGAGTAAAAAGAGATGCATTCTACAAGAAATGCGTTTTCATAAATGTACAGGAGTTCCAACACCGAATTGAGCAAACATTAAACAAAGGACGATTTTAATATAGTTATACAGAGGAATAGACGAGTCGCAGAGAATATATTAAACATGAATTTCGTAAGGAAATATTGTCCATACACTGATAATATGAAAATGTCTATTTTCTTTAAAACACAGGAACCTATTTAAAGGAAAAGAAAATTTAATTTAAACACAGAGTAAAACCGATACCCTTCTCCATATGGTCAAACCATGGCCAAGGCCAAACAAAGCCCGCAAAATATTTATCTGTGGTAGGATATAGGAATTCTGAACCCGAGAGGTATCACTAATTCAGAATCTACAGAAGAAATTTATGAACGGTTATTCGTTCTTCTCTATGGGGTTACGGGATTTTGATGAGGGCAGGGTACAGTCGAAAGAACTCATAGAGGTGGGTAGAAAAAGCTAGGTTAAGGAAACGATATGAAATCGTTACACAGGGAATACTCAAGCACGACAGATATCGTTTTCAAAGCCGACCATATGACAGTTCACTAACATCGGTAAACTAAAATGCAATTACAATATGGCTTCCCCCTAACAAATAACTTCTTGGATGGAACCATGAAGAGGTCTCGTAAGACTCGGTATCAAATGATGATACAACACAGTGAAGGAAAGTGGGAACGACAACCATAAAGGCATACTACTTACGAACAACCCTTGGAAGTACCAAGAAACTAGGAGAACGAAGTATCGAGCCTTTCGGGTAGGAGTGCGATAAGTAGAGCTACTTACCAGTAGCGAGGAAAAACCCAGAATGCTTCTTTCAAGTTTTAGTAATGAGAAAGTAACTTACTAACAGTCAAAATGTTATAGTGATAGCGTGAATCTTACCAGGCGGTTGGGTAAAAGACATCACCTCCATCAAAGAATTTCCCCAGTCATCCTTTCCCTTCACCAAGATTACGGAGTCGTAGAGCCAAATTCTTGAGAGCCTTCTTGTTACATAAGTGAAACCGCTATAACCTAAAGAAAACCTTACCGTATAGAATAAATGTTGCTGGTACAAAAGAAGGGTCGGGCCATGTGATGAAGGAAACTTGGCACATCCACAGTGGATGAAGGGCCAAGTGATGGACTCGACTTTCGCACACACCATGGCCATTAATGGCCTGGATAGGGTTTAACTCTTGACTGACTTGTTCGTACCCTTTCAATTAAAGGGTTACAGATTAAAGAAGTGTTTGTGCATTTAATGTAAGTTTTAACCCTAACCAACACTAACTCCGTTAATACAACTTTTAGTTGGAGTTTCATACGGAACATGTGGAGTTAACGAACTGCTAGCACGGGTATTTGGCTTCAGAATAATCGTTACAGCAAAAATTAAACTGGGAAGCACTTACCCAACCACATCCTTATCGGATTTTCTTTCAAGAGACCTGTTATTATTTCAAATATGTCGCGGAGGGGTATAACCCACCCCTTTACCTTTATCCTTAATACATGAGTTCTTTGATCAAGGTTTTTTTTTTTTTAAGTTAATGTTACGCATAAGGCTTAGGGACATAAGTCCCAAAATCCTTCATAGTGGTAAGCCAATTATATGGATATATAATTCTTATATAGATTGAAAGTAAACATAATCTACAGGACTGTAACTGAGTTTTGGAACGTGGAGTATGCACATCTTGTAACATTGATTCAAAGGTTTATGATGGGTAGTAATTTTAGTCGACGTCAGCCAAGACTCTTTTAGTCTTAATGATGAACCCCTTTAAGGATGAATGCATAAAATGTTTTTTTTATTTTGACAGTTTTTGAGGTTTATTACATATGGTATCAGAGAAAAGTTTACAACACTGGACCTTGAACAGGGCCATAGTAGAGCTTTGGCATATATATATTTTTCCTACTTATGCAAAACTAATAAAACTTCTTTGTACAAACATAAAACTTTTTATGTTTTGTGTTAATTATGGCAGCTCGGGATGAGGCATAAATCAGAATGGAAGGAAATCCAGCACAGGGACCTCATGGAGATCCAAAACAGAATAGTGACGGAAGCTCTCCTATGGAAGTACTGGAAACAATGAGGAATCTTATTGTTGAGCTGCAAGTTTTCAAAGAAGACAATGAGAAATTGAAGAAAGCACAACAAGAATAGAAAGAGATAAATGAAGTACTGCTACACAGTATAGTGACCAAGAAAATCCCAAAGGACGACAACCATGATGAAGAGGTCAGCAAAAGGGCCTCCAAGAATTTTGGGCCTGAAACAAAAAAAGGAGACAGTTCATCTGAAGGTACACCTTTGGCTGAGGAAAAAACTAAAAAAGACAGGAAAAGAAAACAAATAGACCACCTTGAAGGAGAATTTAAAAAGATTAAACCAGCTACCATTGATGGAGAATCCAGGACATGAGAAGAAGCTGAGGCATGGTTGTTGGACATCAAAAAATACTTCCAGATCTACAACTATTCCAACAATATGAAGGTTAGAATGGCCATCTACAATCTGAAAGGGAAGGCTATCATTTGGTGGAAAGACCTGAAATTGGCCAAGGGCCTAAAGGAGAAAAAAATGGAATGGTTTCAATTTAAGAAGTATTTCAAGAAACAATACCTTTCTGAAAGCTATTATGAAAGGAAAACGAAAGAATTTTATGAGTTACGACTCGGACAGATGACGATGGAGGACCTCATAAATAAATTTCTGGAACTACTAAGGTTCATACCGTACATCCGAGAGGATAAGGTAAAAATCCAACGGTTCTTAAGTTGTTTACCACAGTCCTACAGGAACATAATTGAGTTTGAGGACCCCAAATCCTTGAGTGAAGTATTCAGGAAAGCACGAATGTGGTATGACCAGTATAAATAGTGGGCAGAGTTTCCCAAAGCCTGGAAGGATAAGAAACAAGATTGAATGAACTAGCGGAAGAAGGGATACTAGCCAGCTCCTTATCGGAATGCAGCAAAACGTTTTCCAACAAAGGATTTTCACTCCAATCATCTGAATACGCAAGGCAGCGGTAAAACGGTAAACCTGGGAACGAAGAAGTTTGGGGACATCTCCCGCGAGCCATTAAAGTGTTGGGAATGTGGAGAGCCTCATCTAAGGAGGAACTATCCACATTTAAATTCAACAAATAAAATTGTTGTTCATAATTTGCAGGAAGCCTCGACGGTGGGAGATGTGGGCAAAAGCCTACATCAAATAAATGAAACCATAGATGGCCAACAAGCTGACCACCAGTCCTCGGTGGTAGAGATCGAAGGTAAAATCAATAACTCTCGAATCTCTATCTTAATTGATCCTGGAGCTACGTTAAGTTATATTACTCATGATGTAGTAGAGTCAAACAAACTTAAGAAACTAAAGCACGCAAAATCATGGTTGGTACAACTAGCAACAAGAACTAAAAGGAAAGTAATTGAATTTATTTATGATTTTGAGTTCAGCTTAGATGGTCAAAATATAAGGACAAATATGAGCATCCTACCACTAGGATCTTACGATATGATTATCAGGATGGATTGGTTGGAGCAGCACAAAGTAGTTCTAGATTGCTATACAAAGTTACTTAACTATAAAGACAATTTTGGCACTACTAGAACAACCCAAGGTATACCAAAACCTGTATCAGTCAGACAAGTTTCAGCGATGCAACTCAAGAAATGTATGAGAAAGGGATGTCAAGTTTATGCCATCCAAGTAACGAATCTGTTAGAGAAAGAAGATAAGCCAAAGTTAGAAGAATTTGTCATCCTATGTGATTTTAGGGACATGTTTGTGGATGAGATACCATAATTACCTCCTAGAAGGGAAATAGATTTCTCCATAGACCTACTACCAAGTTCAGCCCCTATCTCAAAAGAACCTTACCGAATGAGTCTACCAGAACTGACAGAATTAAAAGTACAATTACAGGAATTGTTGGACAAAGAGTATATCTGATCGAGTGTTTCACCATGGGGGCCACCAGTCCTCTTTGTGAAAAAGAAAGATGGTACTCTAAGACTATGTATCGATTATAGACAACTTAACAAAATGACTATTAAGAACAAATACCCCTTACCAAGGATAAATGATCTGTTCGACCAAGTAGGTGGGGACGAGATCTTTTCAAAGTTAGATTTATGATCCAGTTATCATCAAGTTAGGATAAAGGACGAGGACATAAACAAAACAACTTTTCGAACAAGATATGGACACTACAAAATTGTACTCATACCTTTTGGGCTCACTAATGCACCAACCACGTTTATGTGCCTAATGAACAGTATTTTCAGCCAGTACTTAGACAAGTTCATAGTAGTATTTATCGACGATATTCTGGTCTATTCTAAAATGGAGGAAGAACATGAGGAACACTTAAGAATAGTTTTGCAAACATTGAGTAAACACAAACTATATGCCAATTTTGACAAGTGTGACTTTTATCAAAAGGAAATACAATATATAGGACATGTAATTTCAGCAGAAGGCATTTCCGTAGACCCGGAGAAGATAAAGGCCATTATGGAATGGTTGGTACCTAATGATGTAGTGGATATGACGCATACCCCCGACCCTCTAGTCGTGATCCACATAGGATCGTTCTAAATTCTCTCGAGCCGAAGCGGCTCCCTCGGATCCCTACTGGAACATCGTGAATCTAATCCACAAGTCCTTTGTGAAAACCCACCCTGTGAAAATTAACACCAGGCGAGAGCCTTACGTCTCCATGTGACCAGAACTGAGCCTTAGCGCAAGCACCTTTCGTGACTCGCAATCTCGCGAGTTTATGAGTCAAAGACCCTCGACTCCAAACCTATAATACCCGAGATGTGAAACGGGTATGGCTCCCTCCTCACTAGCATCTGCTACATATAACCGTAGGCTAGGCTAAACACTAGCACTACTCGCAACTCGTGACTTTGCGAGTTGGAGTGTTGAGCCCTCTTGCTCCTCCTTTGCGAATCCCTAAGATGCGATAAGTCAACAATGGGTTGACTCCTTCCCAGGCGATGTGTGTCCTCCACCTGTCACCCACTTCCACCTTTCTCTGGGCGCTTTTTGTTACGCCACCTGTCAATCATGTAGCCCCACCTAATGGGTGTGCTACATGTTCGCATGAGCCCTCGACGCTCGGCGTTTTTCGACTTCACAGTCGAAAAGAAATTATTTCAACCCTCGAACCCCCGATACGCGATACCCGCAAAGGTTCTGATCCAACGATTCTCTTGTGGCTTGGATCCAATGGCCTGGATCTCCTTCCCTGCTCCTCACAACTCAGGACTTCGTGAAACCAAAGAATTTGGTCTGCCCTCCAAACTCACGAACCCCGAATTCACAAAATGATCCAATGATGTGGGTTGAAACGAGATCAACGACTCATATTGAATCATGATCAACGGTTCATGTTGATTCTTGATATTAGGGTGGTGAGTTCATTCAACTCCTAACTGCCTTACAACTCCACTGGATCCCACGGTCCTCACGATTTCGTGAGCTCTCCACGGAGAATTCTGACTACCTGATTCACTCCTCAACGACTTTTGCCCAATGACTGAGTGTTCTCCCTCCTAAACTTAATTTCTAGGCAACGGTTTCGATATCAGACTCCCTTTGAACACTTCAAAGGTGTTATCCCTCCTGAGATTTCACTTGCAACTCAAGCCTCCAAAAACATCCCTGCTCACACTCCTTGCGGAAACCTTTCAAATAACCTCCGATTATTTGAGTCTTCGACCCTGTGCACTCTTTGCAACAATAGTCCTTCAACCTTCACCTTAGTTGGTAAGTTCTAAGGCTTCAACTAGCCTATGCACACCTTGCACGGCTCTATGCTTCACCTGCACTTCTGTTGGTTATGAGAACAATGATATCTCTCCTGAGATTTCCGAGATAAAACTCAGATCCTCATCAACGCACACCTTACGGACGTTCACTGCACTCTTTGCAGGAATTCTCAGAGAGAGAAACAATTTAAACTGATTCTTCCTTTCTTTCTGACTTCATACATTCAACATGAAATCATACACACAACACAGCATTGAGATAAATGCATAACAGAGAAACAAATCAACTGTAAACATACCATTCAACAAATGTAAACAGTAATCATCATAACACCATGAAAATTGAGTCAAAGTTTCATATATTAACTCAAGTTCTCTTGTACATGGGTTCTTCTCTACATCTTATCAAATCTGAATGATGATAATGTTCTTCCTACTATGATACAAGGGTGAGGGTGTCTATATCTGTTTTCCCTCCTACGCTTCTAAACTGTCTAATCTAACATTCATATCTACCTACTTTACATTAACAGACTTAAATGCCTATTACACCTGGCAGATGAGAATAATTTCTCCAGATCTGTTCATATCTCCAAGACATAAATGTAAGTATGCTTCTCCTAGCTATTACATTAATGCTTTAGATTTCAAAATTGAAAACGTTTTCATAAAAACGTGTCCTTTTTTTCATCTGCACGTCCAGTTGTTCCTTTGGCTAGGTGTGTTCTTCGGCTTTGTACGATGCTCCTGCATCATACCCCTTCGCTTGAAAATTTTCATGAACTCCTATTCGTGAGCTCTTGCACGGTCTATCCATGCCTTTGAATTACTACTTCATCCTCCCGACTGGCATCTTCAATTGGATGTCCCTTCCACTTGACCAAGAATTCAAAATACTCCTTTCTCTTGGTCTTTCTGCTAATCCTCTTATCAATTATGCTTTCCATCTGTGGCTTTTCAGCTACAGGCATTTGTTTTGTCCATTGAAATATTTCTTGCTCATCCTCTATTCTTGCTTCTACAGCTCTGTAAGGGTAGAAATCCGCAACATTGAATATCAGTGAGATTCCAACCCCATTGGGTAATTCAATCTCATATGCGTTTGTCCCAAATTTCCTTATGACCTTGCACGGTCCAATCTTTTTCATCTTTAGCTTGTTATACGTTCCCCTTGGGAACCTCTCCTTCCTCAGATGCGCAAGAATCAGATCACCAACTTCAAATTGAAGTTCTCACCTATGTTGATCTGCTCTCTACTTGTATTCTTGACTTGAACTCTGCAATCGCTCCTTAATTCAGTTGTGAAGCTCCTTCATTCCTTCTGCAAAGTCCTCTACACTAGCACTTCTGAATTCAGCTTGTTCTACATCTTTCAATTCAGAAAATCCCCTTGGTTTCATTCCATATACAGTCTGGAATGGAATCTACCCTGTGCTTCTATTGAGTGAATCATTGTAAGAGAATTCTGCCTGTGGCAGAATATGATCCCACTGACTATGGTGTTCAGTCACTAAGCTCCTCAACAAATCTCCCAAGCTCCTATTTATGACCTATGTCTGTCCATTTGTCTGAGGATGATACACTGAGCTAAAAGACAAGTTTGTCCCCAGCTTCTTCCATAAGGTCCTCCAGAAATGTCCCACAAACTTGGTATCTCGATCAGAAACGATACTCCTTGGAAAGCCGTGAAGTTTGACAACTTCCTTGAAAAACAGGTTTGCAATATGAGTTGTGTCGCTGGTTTTCTGACATGGTATGAAATGTGCCATCTTTGAAAATATATCGACTACCACAAAGATCGAGTCACATCCTCTTTGTGTCCTATCAGTCCCAATATAAAATCCATGCTCACTACGTCCCACGACCTTTCAAGTATGGGAAATGGTTGATATAATTCTATGTTCTGCCTTTTTCCTTTCGTGTGCTGACAAATTTTGCACCTGTTCACAAATTTCTTCACATCCATCCTCATCCCCGGCTAGAAATATAATCCATTTAGCTTTGAGAATGTTTTATCATGACCGAAGTGTCCGACCAATCCTCCACTGTGTTTTTCCTTCAGCGGGTTCTCCCTCATGGAGCATTTTGGAATACATAGTTGATTTGCCCTAAACAATAATCCATCCTGGATCATGTATTCAGTCCATGGGCTTCTGTCTCCAAGAATTGGATTCTCAGATGCCTCATATGCCTCCTTAAAATCTAGATCATCCCTATACATTTCCTTAAGGTTATCAAAACCCAAAGTCTTGACTTTGAATTCCTGCATAAGCAAACATTTCCTGCTCAAAGCATCAACATCTTTGTTAGTAGTTCCAGAAATATGCTTAGTCACAAAAGTAAAATTTTGCATGAATTCAACCCATTTAGCATGCTTTTGATTCAACTTCTCCTGTCGAGTCATGAATTGTAAAGTGTGATTATCACTGTACAAAACAAACTCCTTGGGAACCAAATAATGTCTCCATTTCTTCAGTTCTTGTATGACTGCATAGAATTCTTTGTCATATGTGGAGTACTTAATATTCACTTCATTCAGTTTTTCACTGAAGTACGCGATTGGCCTGTTGTCTTGGCTCAATACCGCTCCAATTGCAAATCCACTCATGTCACACCTGACCTGGAATGTCTTGCTAAAATCTGGCAAAACCAGAATTGGTTGCTCAGTGGTCTTCTTCTTCAGTAGATTGAAACTCTTCTCTGCTTCCTCCATCTAGTGAAAAGATTTATGTCTCTTCTTCACTGTATCCATCATCGGTGTGCTAATTCCACTGAAGTTTCATATGAATTTCTTGTAGAAGCTAGCCAAACCATGGAATCTTCGTACTTCAAATACACTCTTCGGCAATGGCCAATCCTTAATCGCCTTTATCTTTTATGGATCCATTTTCAATTCGTTTGCAGAGATAACAAAACCCAAATAAATGAGTTTTGTCCTCATAAATGATGATTTCTTCATATTGATCAATAATTTCTCTTACTGTAATCTCCTCATTACTGCAGCTAAATGCTTTAAGTGTTCTGCTTCTGTTTTGCTAAAAAATAATATATCATCAAGATATACAATGACAAATTTCCCAATGAAATCCTTTAGGACTTCATTCATCAACCTCATGAAAGTACTGGGTGCATTCGTTAAGCCAAATGGCATGACAATACATTCATATATCCCTTCATTCATCTTGAATGTTGTCTTCCATTCATCACCTTCTCTCATTTGAATTTGATGATACCCGCTTTTCAAATCAATCTTTGAAAAAAACTTTGTTCCACTCAAGCAATCCATCAAGTCGCTCATCCTTGGCAATGGAAATCTATATCTGATGGTAATCTTATTGATTGCCCTTGATTATATACACATTCTCCAGCCTCCATATTTCTTTGGACTGAGCACTGTCGGAATAGTGCATGGACTCAAGCTCTCTCGAATCAATCCTTTGTCCATTAAATCTTAGACCTGTCTATTGACTTCTTCATTTTCCTACGGCATCAACCTGTACACTGCTTTGTTTGGAAAACTGGCTCCAGGTATAAGATTGATATGATGACTTATACTCCTGATAGGTGGCAACGAACAAGGTAGTTCGTCCACTACTATATCAACAAACTCTTCCAGCAACTCCTGTATTTCTTATGGTAAATCATGTATTCTCGTACTGGTCAAAACAATTTTGGGCTTCCTGACCACAATAAATTGTGTTTCTTCCTTCTTCTTAACCTCATTAAGAAGTTCCTTCCCATTCATGAGAAGTATAGTGTTTCTCATTTCTATTTTCACTTCTTTATCCTTAATCGACAGCAACATGTGCGTCCTACCATTTTTTTCCAGGGTGTACGTGTTCTTTCTCCCATCATGAACCACGTTTATTTCATATTGACATGGTCTACCCAACAATAGATGAAAAACATCCATGGGAATGACATCACATAATATTTCATCTTTATATCCTCCTATTTTAATTTCAACTAAACATTGTTTAGTGACATTTACTTGATGTCCTTTTTGTAGCCATGAAACTCTATATGCGCTTGGATGTGCAATAGTCTCCAGCTCCAACTTTTCTACCATCTTTGTAGATACGATATTGTCTGTGCTACCGCTATCCACTATGACCTTGCATGCTCTGTCTTTGGTTTTGCAAGAAGTCTAAAACAAACTGTTTCTTTGGGCTGGATTCTCTGCCTTCGTCTCTGGCTTCAAGAGAACTTTCCTCATCATTAAGGATATTCCTCCCTCAACGTCTTCTGCCTCAACATTCCATCCTTGAGCTTCGGAAATGTTAGTTTCACCACCTTCTTTCTTCTTATCTGGACACTCATAGGATTTATGTCCAATTTTTCCACAAACAAAGAATTTCACTTCACCTCCTCTACCTCTTCCTCTTCCTCTGGCTCGAGGAAAAGTATTTCTATCAGCATACTGCCTTCTCTGTGAGCTTCCTCCCCTCTCAGGTTGAGTTTGAGGTTTCTTATCCTCTTCTCTAGGTTTCTGAGTTCTGTCCTGGGCAATTGTCTTTCCTCTGCTTTGACTTCTGCCTCGGCCTCTTTGACCTTTCTTCCATCTCATATTCTCTTCATATTTCAGATCCATATGATAAGAATCTTCCACAATCCGAATGGTCATCATGCTCATCTCATCTTGAATGTCATATCGTAGACCATTCATGTACCTGACAACTTTTTCATCATCGCTTTCCCGATGACCTGCTATGATGTTTATCTTTTAGATTTCTTCAGTGTATTCTTTCACTGTCATCAGCTTCTATCTCAAATTCTGCATCCTTCGAAACAGAGTGATTTGATAATCCCTGGGTATGAATTTGGCTTTCATTTTTGCAACCATTATGTCCCAACTTTTGATTTTTTGCTTGCCCTTGCAACATCTATCAGCCTACAGTTCATCCCACCATAGTGATGCATTTCCTTTAAGTCTAGTAACAAAATGTTTGACTTTCTTGTCTTCCTCGACATCCTCGTAGTCGAAGTATTTGTCTAGAGCTCTAATCCAATCTAGAAGCTCCTCAACATCCAAGTTTCCCTCATACACTGGAATGTCCATTTTTGCTCTGGCACCTATCCTTGCAACAACCCTGAATAGGTGTTCTTCTGCAGCATCTTCGACTGCAACTTCTTTGTCTCCGGCTTCATTTTCACTTTCAGCCTTGCTGATATGCCCAGCGTCAACTGTGCGCCCCTGTGTTGTCTCCATAACATTAAGCCTAGTATGTAATTCACGCATTTCTCTTTCCACTGTTGGATCAAGTATTTGTCTGTCTCTTCTTCTCGACATTTCTCTTTCCACTGCTGGATTAGGTATTTGCCTGTCTCTTCTTCTCAGTGGCATGGCTGTAAAATTTTCTCCCTACTCTCTGCTACAGAAAGCAAAGAAATTGTTCTAGGCTCTGATACCACTTGACGCAGACCCCCGACCCTCTGGCCATGATCTGCACAGGATCGTTCTAAATTCTCCTCAAGCCGAAGTGGCTCCCTCGGATCCCTATTGGAACCTCGTGAATCTGATCCACAGGTCCTTCATGAAAACCCGCACTGCGCAACTTAACACCAGGAACGAGCCTTACGTCTCCATGTGACCACAACCGAGCCTCAATGAAAACACCTTTCATGACTCGCGATATCACGAGTTTATGAGTCAAAGACCCTCGACTCCAAACCTCCGATACCCAAGATGCGATATGGGTATGGCTCCCTCCTCCCTAGAATTTGCTACATATAACCGTAGACTAGGCTAAACACTAGCACTACTCGCAACTCGCACCTTCGTGAGTTGGAGTGTTGAGCCCTCATGCTCCTCCTTTGCAAATCCCCAAGACGGGATAAGTCAACAATGTGTTGACTCCTTCCCAGGTGACGTGTGTCCTCCACCTGTCACCTGCTTCCACCTTTCTTTGGGCACTTGTTGTTACGCCACATGTCAATCATGCGGCCCCACCTAATGGGTGTGCTACATGTTCACATGAGCCCTCGGCGCTCGGCGTTTCGCGACTTCACAGTCGAAAATAAATTCTTTCAACCCCCAAACCCCCGATATGTGATACCCGTGAAGTTTCTGATCCAACGGTTCTCCTGTGGCTTGGATCCAATGGTCTGGATCTCCTTCCCTGCTCCTCACAACTCAAGACTTTCTGAAACCAAAGAATTTGGTTTTCCCTCCAAACTCATGAACCTCAAATTTGCGAAATGATCCAATGACATGGGTTGAAACGATATCAACGACTCATATTGAATCACGATCAATGGTTCACGTTGATTATTGATATTAGGGTGGTGAGGTCGTCCAAATCCTAATGGCCTTATAGCTCCACTGGATCCTATGGTCCTCACAATTTTGCAAGCTCTCCACGGAGAATTCTGACCGCCTGATTCACTCCTCAATGATTTCTGCCCAATGACAGAGTGTTCTCCCTCCTGAACTTAATTTCTATGTGACGGTTTCGATCTCCATCTCCCTTTGAACACTTCAAAGGTGTTATCCCTCCTGACCTTTCACTTGCAAATCAAGCCTCCAAAAAGAGCCCTGCTCTCACTCCTTACGACAACCTTTCAAATAACCTCCGGTTATTTGAGTCTTCGACCATGTGCACTCTTTGCAACAGTATTCCTTCAACCTTCACCTTAGTTGGTAAGTTCTAAGGCTTCAACCAGCCTATGCACACCTTGCACGGCTCTGTGCTTCACTTGCACTTCTACTGGTTATGAGAACAACGATATCTCTCCTGATATTTCTGAGATAAAACTTAGATCCTTGTCAACGCACACCTTGCGGATGTTCACTGAACTCTTTGCAGGAATTCTCAAAGAGAGAAACAATTTAAACTGATTCTTCCTTTCTTTCTGACTTCATACATTCAACATGAAATCATACACACAACACAACATTGAGATAAATGCATAACAGAGAAACAAATCAACTGTAAACATACCATTCAACAAATGTAAACAGTAATCATCATAACACCATGAAAATTGAGTCAAAGTTTCATATATTAACTCAAGTGCTCCTGTACATGGGTTCTTCTCTACAACTCTCTCCTACAGCTCTACAACTTATCAAATCTGAATGATGATAATTTTCTTCCTACTATGATACAAGGGTGAGGGTGTCTATATATGTTTTCTCTCCTACACTTCTAAACTGTCTAATCTAACATTCATATCTACTTACTTTACATTAACAAACTTAAATGCCTATTACATCTGACAGATGAGAATAATTTCTCCAGATTTGTTCATATCTCCAAGACATAAATGTAAGTACGCTTCTCCTAGATATTACATTAATGCTTCAGATTTCAAAATTCAAAAAGTTTTCATAAAAACGTGTCCTTTTTTTCATCTGCACGTCCAATTGTTCCTTTAGCTAGGCATGTGCTTCGACTTTGTATGATTCTCCTGCATCAGGATATCCGGTCATTCATGGGAATCACCGGATATTATCACAGATTTATAGAAGGGTTTTCCAAGATAGCCTACCCTATCACGTCATTACGAAAGAAAGGGATCAAGTTTAACTGGTCAGAGAGGTGTCAAGACAGTTTTAACAAGCTGAAGGATTTATTGACAACTGCACCCATATTCAAAGTAGCAGACCTAGATAAAGACTTCATTGTATGTGTTGATGCAAGTAAAGAAGGACTAGGTGGTGTCCTAACTCAGGAAGGACACGTTATTTGTTATGAGTCCCGGAAATTAAAAGAACAAGAGTGAAATTATGTCACTCATGACTTAGAATTAGTAGCGGTAATACACGCCTTAAAAAAGTGGCGACACTACATAATGGGAAGAATATTTCTATTATTGACGGATAATAGCGGTGTGAAATATCTGTTTAGCCAACCAGATCTTAATGCAAGGAAATCAAGATGGCTATCCTTCTTGAGCGAATTCGACTTCGAAAGTCAGACATATCAAGGGAAAGGAAAATAAGGTAGCAGACGCTTTAAGCAGAAGAGTCCATGGGTTATTTCAGATAAATATTAGCAGGGAAAAAAGTGATCTGGAACAAAGAATAAGAACGACAAGTATTAATGACGAAAATTACACTAAGGTAATGGCAAAATTACAAAACAGTTCCACAAACTCAGATAAACCAAAACTAAGTATCAACAAGAAGGGACTATTACGATTTAAAAACAGACTCTACATACTAGATTCAACAGAGCTAAAATTAATAGTCTTAGACGAAGTGCATAAGAAACCGTATTCAGACCATCCAGGATACCATAAAACAATAACAACACTTAGAAAACTATTTTTATGGCCTAATATGAAGGGAGAAACAACATAATACTTGGCTAGGTGCCAAGATTGTCAACAGGTTAAGGCCGAGCACCAGCATCCAGCTGGCCTATTACAGCCATTACCAGTACCAGAATGGAAATGGGAGACCATATCACTGGACTTTAGAATAGGTTTTCCTAAAAATCAGAAACAAAATGTTTCTATCATGGTTGTAATTGATAAACTCAGTAAGTCTGCACACTTTATCCCTGTAAAGTCTACTTTTAAACCTATAAACATTGTTGAAATATTCATGAAAGAAATTTTTAGACTGCATGGTATTCCTAAAATGGTGATTTCAGATAGAGATGTAAAATTCACATCCACTTTTTGGAAGGAATTGTTTTCAAGGCTAAATACGAATTTTAATTTCAATACGAGTTATCACCCACAAACGGATGGACAGACTGAGAGGACAAACCAAATCGTGGAGGATATGCTCTTCATGTACGTAAGAACAAAACCAAACAAGTGCAAAGACTATCTACACTTGGTAGAATTTGCATATAACAATGGGTACCAAAATTTGGCAAAGCTAATCCCTTTCGAAGTACTGTACGAAATAAAGTGTACAACTCCAATTAGCTGGGATAACCCGCCTGACAGACTCATGGTTGGACCAGAGATGCTCCAAGAAATGGAGAACATGGTAAGGAAGGTACAACATAACTTGAAAGAAGCACAAGAAAGACAGAAGAGCTATGCAGATCATAAAAGAAGACACTTGGAATTTCAAGTGGGATACAATGTTTATTTGAAGGTCAAAGCCCAAAAAAGTTCGTTGAAGTTAGGGAACTATGCCAAGATGGCAGCCAGGTTTTCTGTGCCCTTCGAGATATTAACTCGAATTGGACCCGTAGCATACCAACTTGCACTCCCAGCTAATCTAAGAATTCATAATGTATTTCATGTTTCTTTATTGAAGAAGTATGTTCATGACCCTACTCATATGATTGATTGGAACTTGGTACAGGTGGAACCCAAAGGCGAGTTCCAGGTGGAACCCCTGCATAATTTGGACCGGAGATAAATAACACTTCGAAACAGAGTCGTCACTTAGGTAAAGGTGCAATGGAAGCACTTTAGTCCTGAGGAGGCCACTTGGGAGTTGGAGGGAGATTTGCGTAAATCCCATCCAATTCTATTCCAAGAAAGGAACGAACACTGAGGACAATGTTTTATTGAAGGGGGAAAGGATGCGACATCCCCAAAAATAAAGTATTTTTGAAATTTAAATTTGTTGGAAAATTATTCCATTTTTAGTAAATTCGAATTTGGAAAAATTTTGCCTTTTATGGCAATTTCGAATTTCGAATTTAATAATTGTAATTAATTATTATGACTGTTGGGAAAAGATCTAATTTGACCCAACTAGCTATTTGACTATGACACTTGTATGAAAAAAAAATATTTTATATTGATTGCAGGAGGAGAAATGGAAGAACGATGTTAAAATCAGCTGACCATGACTCCATGAATGGGGAACCTATTGGAACTACCTCTAGGCTGATTATTACAAGTGGAAAATCAGAGATTTGGCCATTGGTAGCCCCTGAAAATCAGGGATTTAGAACGCTGCGAAAATTACCAAGGGAGGGAAAAAAGACCTAGGCAAAAGGATTTTATGGATAAATAGCATATGTGAGGAGGCAGGACGCTGCCAAGTATGCTAGGAGAGGAGACTATTGATTTTTCCTTGCTGTTATGAACACTACTGAGTGAGTGTGAGGCAAGAGGAATCTGTTGGAATTGAAGGACATTGTTGAGGAGGAGTCTTCCAAGTTCTCCCTCATGGATTCATGGTCAGGCTAGGGGGTGAATCGGGAAAATGTTTTTGGCTGCCTTATTTTATGGTTGGGAGGAACGTGGCTATTTCCTTTGTCTTCCGACGAACTGGTTCAGATATGTAAATCTTTTCCTGCTTTATTTTGAATGATTTGTGTATCTAATATTATGCATCTAGTTGTGTTAAGTTGAAATAATTTTCCATGGATGACACCTGTTTGTGGTATGAAGTTTATAATCAAAGACTAAAATTTGGATTGGTTCCTCCTGAAAACTAGAATACTAGGCAAAATTGTCTATATGCATTTGAACTTGAAAGAATGGATCCATCTACAAGATATGTTTAACTCTGTAATCGAAATTCTAGTTAGGATTATCTGTGTATAAATGTGCTTGAAAGGAACATATCTATTATAGGCACATGTTTATTTCTGTGAATGAGATATTAAGCAGATCTAACTATGAATAATCAGAGTTGAGTAAGTCTGTACATATATAAACGTTTAGGTGTATCTCTGTAATTAAAATTTATAAGAATCGTATCACTTAGCGGAGACTTCCTTTCTAGTATAACTTGGAATTGAAGAGAAATGCGAGACATCACAAACCTTATAGATCACATATGGATTTATGTATTAAATATATATATTTGGAAATTGTATAGGTGTCGCAGCAAACCGGAAGTGGACTATCTACAATAGAAAAGGTTAATATGATATATGTTTGTTCTTGTATTATATGAATTATATATTGATCAATAGTATGTATCAACAACATGCAAACAAATTGCTAGATATGTAAAGATCGACGAAATTGAAAGTTGAAGAAACCTGGAACCCCCTTTCATATCAGATGCTAGAATCGAAAGTATAATCCTGGGAATTTACATATATCATGAGATCTTATGCATTTCAATATTCCAAATTCTCTAGTGGAATTTCAATCAGTATAAACCTGAAAATAAATATGGAAAGAACAAATTCCTTTGGAGCGATTTACCCTTTCAACATTCAAAATCTGTGGTGGAACATAAATTGGCGCAACCCTTAAAGAGATCCGAAAATGAATCTCAGGAGTATTAGATTCATTTATAGCAGTGCAGTCTCATAGTCATGGGTCAGATAATAATACTTTAGAAGCCATTGACTTCAACGACGTAGAATGATTTACGCTGGAAACTTAAGTTATTAGATACGCATATAACCACGTATGTGTATAGGAGTCTATACGTATAATAATCACCAGACCTACTTTAAATGAAAGAAGTTAATCAACAATTGACACAAGTAAAGATTTCATTAAATTTGAATCACTGTATAGTCTACCTCTGTCGTGTTTTCCACAATATAGATATATGTCTGGAATATCTCTACATAGAGACTAGCAATGAAAAACCCCAATAGAAGAAAGAAAATTATAACCCGTATTTAAAAAAAAGTACGATACATCTAATGAATTGGGTATCAGTCTTATGCCAAGAATGCTAGAGTAATAACCCAACATCACCAGGACTTCTCCAGATCTCTCAAAGGGTTCTCTTGTTAGAAACCAGAATACCTTTCTGAGTAGGACCCGAATTTAATCCAGCGCCATATTCCACATAGACCTACAAAGGAAACAAAGCATTCAAATTAATCATGGGATAGAGGTCTTTTCAAAACTCGAATTTCATCAAACATACAAGATAATGATTGGGTATAAACTTTTACTTATCTTCGATTTTCCATAGGTAGGCTTCCAATCTGTGTCGCATCCATAGATAGACAGAAAGGGGAGGAGCAAATGCGACCAAGATGATGGGTACCCTCGCATCACACAGGGACCCATCATTAGTTACACTATCTAGTACAAAGAGATGGGTTCTACAAGAAATGCATTTTCATAAATGTACAGGAGTTCTGACACCAAATCGAGAAAACATTAAACAAAGGATGATTTTAATATAGTTATACAAAGGAACAGACGAGTCGCAGAGAATATATTAAACATGAATTTTGTAAGGAAATATAGTCCATACACTGATAATATGAAAATGTCTATTTTCTTTAAAACATAGGAAATTGTTTAAAGGAAAAGAAAATTTAATTTAAACATGGAGTAAAACCGATACCCTTCTTCATATGGTCAAACCGCGGACAAGGCCAAACAAAGCCCGCAAAATCTTTATCTGTGGCATGATATAGGAATTTCGAACCCAAGAGGTATCGCTAATTCAGAATCTATAGAAGAAATTTATGAACGGTTATTCGTTGTTCTCTGTGGGCTTACGGGATTTTGATGAGGGTAGGGTACAGTTGAAAAAACTCATAGAGGTGGGTAGACAGAGCTAGGTTAAGGAAATGATATGCAATCATTACACAGGGAATACCCAAGCACGACATATATCGTTGTCAAAGACGACCATTTGACAGTTCACTAACATCGGTAAACTAAAATGCAATTACAGTATGGCTTCCCCCTAAAAAATAACTTCTTGGATGGAACCCTGAAGAGGTCTCGTAAGACTCAGTATCAAATGATTATACAACACAATGAAGGAAAGTGGGAATGACAAGCATAAATGCATACTACTTACGAACAACCCTTGGAAGTATGAAGAAACCAGGAGAACAAAGTATCGAGCCTTTCAGGTAGGAGTGCGATAAGTAGAGCTACTTATCAGTAGCAAGGAAAAACCCAGAATGCTTCTTTCAAGTTTTAGCAATGAGAAAGTAACTTACTAACAGTCAAAATGTTACAGTGATAGCGTGAATCTTACCAGGCAGTTGGGTAAAAGACATCACCTCCATCAAAGAATTTCCCCAGTCATCCTTTCCCTTCGCCAAGATTACGGAGTCGCAGAGCCAAATTCTTGAGAACCTTCTCGTTACAGAAGTGAAACCGCTATAACCTAAAGAAAACCTTACCACAAAGAATAAATGTTGTTGGTATGAAAGAAGGTTTGGGCCATGTGATGAAGGAAACCTGGCGCATCCACAGTGGATGAAGGGTCAAGTGATGGCCTTGACTTTCGCACACACCATGGCCATTAATGGCCTGGACAGGGTTTAACTCTTGACTAACTTGTTCCTACCCTTTCAATTAATGGGTTATGGATTAAATAAGTGCATGTGCATTTAATGGAAGTTTTAACCCTAGCCAACACTAACTCCGTTAATACAACTTTTAGTTGGATTTTCGTAGGGAATAGGTGGAGTCAACGAACTGCTAGCACGAGCAGTTGGCTTCAGAATAATCGTTACATCAAAAATTAAACTGGGAAGCACTTACCCAACAACATCCTTATCGGATTTTCTTTCAAGAGACCTGTTATTATTTCAAATATGTTGTAGAAGGGTATTGTGACATCCCCCCAAAATAAAGAAAATAAAAATATTTTTAGAATTTAAATTGCTGGAAATTTATTTTCGTTTTTAGTAAATTCAAAATTGGAAAAATTTTGCCATTTATGGCAATTCCGAATTCCGAATTTTATAATTGTAATAAATGATTTTGACTGTTGGGCAGAGATCTGATTTGTCCCAACTAGATATTGGACTATGACACTTGTATGAAAAACATAATATTTTATATTGATTGCAGCGGGCAAAGGGGACAACCATGTTAAATTTAACTGACCATGACTCCATGAGAGGGGAACATGTTGAAACTACCTCTAGGATGATTTTTACAACTGGAAAATCAGTGAATTGGCCATTGGCAACCCTTGAAAATAAGGGATTTAGAAAGCTGCGAAAAATCCCAAAGGATGGAAAAAGACCTAGGCAAATTGATAAATAAGCATATGTGAGGAGGCAGGACACTGCCAAGTATGCTGGAAAGGAAAACTATTGATTGTTTTACTTGATGTTATGAACACTGAATGGGTGTAAGGCAAGGTGGTGACTACCGGTTTGAAGGAAATTGCAGAGGAGGGATTTCCAGGTTTGCCCTCATGGACTCATGGTTAAGCTAGGGGGTGAACTGTGCAAGTGATATTGGCTGCTCGGTTCTATGGTTGGGAGGAACGTGGTTGTTCCCTTTGTTTTTCCACGAGTTTAGGTTAGATACACTACTCTAACCCCTACATGTTCGAATGCTTTTATATCTATGGTATTGAATATGTTAAATCTGTAGTGAAGTGTTTCCTAGTATTTATTTTAATGATCATATAATTTATGTGTGTTATTTACTGTACCGAATTTCAATATCTTTGTCTCTGTGGGGTGAATTGGTTACGGATATAGTGAAATCCTTAAAGTTAGTGTGCATCCAAAAACATAGACAAAGGTTGTTCGATGACTACAGTCTAAAACTACCTTCTTAATTAAATCTATTGAACAAAAGAAAACTGATTTGCTTGCATAGTGTATTTGTAGCCAGGCATACCAATTTCTATGGAGAAATTATATTTCCTGTAGATGATTATAGTATACAGTGAACCTCCACTAGTAAGTATACAAGTTCAAACTATAAGTAAATATACCCTGCAACACTGAGATTATATTCGACATGCATGTAGACCTGTATAGGTATTATATGAATAGAGATACATTATATAATGGGTAATCTTTATAAACGATACAGTGACGCTGAAGTAAACCGACTATAACATAGTCGGGTACTATATTTATATATAAACATACTCGTAGGAAAACAATCCAGCAAAATCCACAGACCCCAATATAGAAGAGTTGGATCATAGGTACTTTGGTATGGTTTAGTAGTACCAGCGTAGGAACAAACTGACTTAATTATGGTGGGGAGATCGACAAAAATGCTTGATTAATGGTTGAAATAGGAACAAAAGTTAAAATATTAATTGCATAGCATAGCTACAGTGCAATATGTAATTCATGATAAGACAGGATATATGATAGGAACGAGTAAAGTAAAATACATGAGAGAAAACAGTCACGAATGGGGAAAGCGAGGCTCAGGCTAAACTCCTACCATTACTATTTTTTTTATAACAGAAATAAGTGCCCAAACTTCAACAAAAAATTTGGAAGTTTTGAATACAAGCGCACAGTACCAGTGGGACAAACCTCCCTTAAACATAACACTTTTGTGCTAGCTGCAGGTTCATTACCGTGCATAGTGAAATCATATTGGGACGACTATGTAATTAATTCTGGGAAATTAACTAGAACAATTCAAGAAAATAATTCAACTCTGTTTTGACAAATCGAGCTTTCGAAAAATATAGAAGAGGATGTTAAACACAGAAATAACAGTTCTGAATCATGTTACTTCAATAATATCCCCAACAAATAAACCCAATACATTGTTCATAATCATTTAAGGAAACGACTGTCTAGATATCACGAATCCAACCAGGCGCAAGCTTGGCGTACTTTCGATGTACCAGTCATTAATACAAATTAGGGTGTACCCTTAAAAACAACTAATATAGAACTGGGAAACAAAAGATCTTCAAAGTATTAAGAACGAGACTTAGCCTTGATCATCGGTGCATGTAACTCGTAATAACTTAGATGGAGGGGCTTTGTAGTTGGAACCCGAGTACCTCTTGGAAGAGTGAAGAGGGCGTTCCCCTGCTACGGTGTGATCACACCCTGCACGAAATAAGGTGAAACATTAAAAAAGTATCCGACAACAAGAACATAATCATTTTAAAATAGAACGAAATGAGAAAGGAACTTATTTGTAATAGCGGATTTTATATCCTTCGCCATTGCACCAAACCATGTGCCTCCCAGACCGAGGAGGGAAGAGGAGCTCGTGCCTCCCTGATGGGTACCCTCACATATCAAAGGCGCCCATCATTAGTGATGAATACCAGTTTTTAACCCAAAGAAATCATAAACAGGGATAACATGCGTATAATAAGCGTAAAGAAATAGTAAATATCAATCCATTGTAACAGTCTAAATATAAACATAAAGGATTAAACTGCCTCTGGACATTAGGACAACACCTATAATCGGTATAATAATACCAGTGAATTTAAGGTTTAAACACATAACTTATTTTCAAGATCAACACTGTATCTAGAGGTCTATTACACACAAGAAAGGCCAGTTATATACTCTGTCAACTAGGAATTAACCGACGGAGGAAGCCATACCCAATACGAAAGTTCAGTTAAGAAAATAAATAAATAGAATATCTCGGATGCACGATTTCAACAAACATCAGGATAAGACCTTCCACAAGAGAAAGATGGCTCGGTCTCGACAGGAAAGCTAGTACAGAGAGAGGATAAACTGTGAAAACCCCAAACCCTACTAGAGCACCCTGGATTTCCTTTTCCCTATATTAACATTGATATAAAACAAGAATGCTACCAAGGATCTGTCTGGGAACTGGAGTTACAGAAAACTACTCGATGAGACAGAAAGACCCCGATGCAAAATGACAAGAACAACCAAGTTGACTTACCGCACACAGGGTTGTTCATCGAGGAGTATGCTGCCAAGAGCTCTTCCACCTGGAACAAGGTCTGATTTCACAGAAGCATGACCACATTTCTAAGATGAAAAAATAAAACAGAGTTTAGTCTGGAGCATTCCATTTTTTTCCTTCCCCAAGCCAAGACCAGAATGAAGTGAAAGCTATGGGATACCCTTCGTATGGAGTAATGGAGGATGGGTGGGAATTGTACCTGGCCATGTGAACAAATGGTAAGTGTTGACATTCCATTAGGCACGCTGGTCGAACTCTGTAACGATTAGACTTATCTCAGAGTGCCATAAATGTTGCAAACAGGCCTTTAAGACAAGAGGGTTCCAACCTGTATTGTTTTCTCAGAAAATTAATGGAGAGGAACCCAGATGGCCTACGTAGGGTTAATTCTTTTATCACCTTGTTACACCGGTTATACGTTGAACCCAAATACCTTTACTTTAACCATAACCTACCCAAACTTTAGCCTCTGCGCGCTTATGCTTTTCTATAGTTTAGTGTTCGAATTTATACCCCAAAAGGGTCTGTTTAAAAGTATTCTGAATAGTGTTAACTTCTTCTATAGACCCTATAATAATATTTATACAAGGTCGTTTATCATAAGGCTTCACATATATGACCATTGCATTTATAGAATAGTGGTTCTAAGTAGATATACCCCATAACATAAAGTGGGTTTTGGAAACGAAACGGTGGGTAATAACAAGTTGCAAATAAAAAACAAGGTATCCCTAGCTATGTACCTATGATCATATATATAACTCAATACCAGAATAGGAAGAGGTGACAAGATGATAAAACTAGTTAGAGACGTAAAGGCAAAGGACTGTTGTACATTATGATTGACGAATGACTGAAACTTTAAAGACACAGTATCAACTCAAAGTACCCAATAAGAAGAATAATTAAAAAAAAAATTAGATGTAAATTTTGAGGTACAGTACATATGGTATCAGAGCAAAAAGGTGAGAACACTGGACCTAAATAGGGCCACAATAGTTTCTTAGTATATATATATATATATTTCGATTTATGTAAAACTAACAAAAAAATCTTATGGTTACAAGCATAAAGCTATTTCTGTTTTGTGTTAATTATGGCAGCTCAGGACGATGCAGAAATCAGGATGGGAGAAAATCCACAACAGGGACCCCTTGGAGATCCAAGACAGAATAGTGACGGAAGCTCACCCACGGAAGTGTTAGAAACAATGAGGAACCCAATTGTGGAACTACAGATTTTCAAAGCAGACAATGAAAAATTGAAGAAAGCACAACAGGAACAACAAGAAATAAATGAAGTCTTGTTGCACAGTATAGTGACCAAGAAAATCCCAAAGGACGATAACCCCGAGGAAGAAGTCAACAAAAGGGCCTCCAAGAACTCAGGATTGCAAACAAAAAAAAAGAGATAGCTCGTCAGAAGGAACACCTTCAGCTGAGGAAAAGACTAGATCTGACAGAAAAAGAAAACAAGTAGACCACCTCGAGGGAGAATTTAAAAAGATTAAACCAACTACCTTTGATGGAGAATCCAAGATGGGAGAGGAATATAAGGCATGGCTATTGGACATCAAAAAATACTTCCAGATCTACAACTATTCCAACAACATGAAGGTTAGAATGGCCATCTACAATTTGAAAGGGAAGGCTAGCATTTGGTGGCAGGACCTGAAATTGGCCAAGGGCCTAAAGGAGAAACAGTTGGAATGGTCTAACTTTAAAAAGTATTTCAAGAAACAATACCTTTCAGAAATTTACTATGAAAGGAAGACAAAGGAGTTCTATGAGTTACGACTTGGACAGATGGCAATGGAGGACCTTATAAACAAATTTCTAGAACTTCTAAGGTTCGTACTGTACATCCGTGAAGATAAAGTAAAAATTCAGCGGTTTCTAAGCTGTCTACCACAGTCCTACAAGGAAAAAATTGAGTTTGACAACCCCAAAACCTTGAGCGAAGTATTTAGAAAAGCACGAATGTGCTATGACCAGTATAAACAATGGACATAATTTCCCAAAGCCTGGAAGGATAAGAAACAAGATCGAATGAACCAGTGGAAGAAGGGGTACCAACCAACTCCTTATCAGAATACAACAAAGAGTTTTTCGAGAAGGGATTTTCACTCCAATCCTCCGAACATGCAAGGCGGTGGAAAACTAGTAAACCTAGGAACAAAGAGGTTTGGGGACAACTCCTGTGAGCCATTAAAGTGTTGGGAATGTGGAGAGCCTCATTTCAGGAGGAATTGCCCACGTTTGAGTTCAACAAACAGAACTACGGTTCATAACCTGCAAGAAGCCTCGACAGTGGGAGACGTGGGCAGGAGCCTACATCAAGTAAATGCAGCCATCGACGACCGAAAAGCTGACCATCAGTCCTCAGTGGTAGAAATCGAAAGTAAAATCCATCACACTCGAATTTCTGTTTTAATCGACCCCGGAGCAACATTAAGCTATATTACTCCGAAGGTAGTAGAGTCAAATAAACTTAAGAGACTGAAGCACACAAAATCATGGCTTGTGCAACTAGCGACAGGTACTAAAAGGAAAGTAATTGACTACATTTTGGATTTGGAGTTTAGCTTAGATGGTCAAACTATAAGGATCGATCTGAACATCCTACCACTAGGATCTTACGATATGATTATTGGGATGGATTGGTTGGAACGAAACCAAGCAATATTAAATTGTTATACAAAGATGCTTAGCTATAAGGATGATTCTGACGCTACTAGGACAACCCAAGGTATATCGAAACCAGTATCAGTCAGACAAATTTCAGCGATGCAACTAAAGAAATGTATGAGAAAGGGATGTCAAGTGTATGCCATCCAAGTAACGAATCTAGCAGAAAAGGAGGATAAGCCAAAGTTGGAAGACTTTGCTATCCTATATGATTTCAGAGACATGTTTGTGGATGAGATACCAGAATTACCCCCTAGAAGGGAAATAGACTTCTCCATAGACCTGTTACCCGGTTCTTCTCCTATCTCAAAGGCGCCTTACTGGATGAGTCTACCAGAACTGACAGAATTAAAAATACAATTATAGGAATTGTTGGACAAAGAGTATATCAGACTGAGTGTCTCACCTTGGGGAGCACCAGTCCTCTTTGTGAAAAAGAAGGATGGTACTCTAATATTATGTATCGATTATAGACAAATGAATATTAAGAATAAATACCCCTTACCAAGGATAAATGATTTGTTCGATCAAGTGGGGGGGGGGAAAGATCTTTTCAAAATTGGATTTACGATCCAGTTATCATCAAGTTCGAATAAAAGACGAAGACATAAACAAAACAACATTTCGGACAAGATATGGACACTACGATTTTGTAGTTGGGTTCGATCCCTAGTGGAGTCGCCAATTTTGTTATTGGATAAATCCGTAAGTGCGGACACAAACCGATCTCCCTAGATCCACCTAGATCTAGAACAAAGCAAGACAGAATATGACTCTTTCCCTATATTTAACCATGAAAATGTCAAGGATGAGGAGCTTACCTTAATTTCGCATATGGCTCACTGAATGGTCTCTCGTAGCTCCCGCAAATTAACGCCGAACTCAGAGGGTAAAAGAGGGTAAAAGAGGGGTTTTTTGAGCTCAATAGTGAAAATGTAAAATGGTATGGTAAAAAAGAGTATTTACTTATTTTATTTACTTTTACTATATCATTTTGGGTTTTTTATAATTATTTATCAATTCAACCCTACTCACTAATGTTATGATGAGTGTAACTCTTGCAGGTGTGATGACTTGGATGATCAAATATCGGGACATGGACATAGTTTTATTTTTACATCGTGTGTTTCGATTCTTTTTATGGTTTTTACATAAAACCTCGAGCGTCGTTTTTGTCTGTTCTTACGCTCGTAAATACATGAGAACGTGATCGAGCATACTTTTATCACTTTTTTGGGCTCACAAGGTTATACGAAAAAGGAACCCCCTGGAGTCCTCTTTAAGCTCTTTTCAGACTCTCTAAACATGAAAAGATCGCCGAGCGACCTTGGTATTTTCACGCTCGATAAAGTATTTGAAGTAAGCGTCTGGTGAGCGATAATTGCGGACACAAACCGATCTCCCTAGATCTCCCTGTTATTGGATAAATCCGTAAGTGCGGACACAAATCGATCTACCTAGATCCACCTGGATCTAGAACAAAGCAAGACAGAATATGACTCTTTCCCTAGATTTTAACCATTGAATTAAATAGGAGGCAAGAACAAAGTACATACCTTATGATCGCTTCCTTTGGTCTTTGTTTCTCCTGCTTCACTTCAGTGCTCTCATACAGTCAAGACCAAAACAATACAAACCAACCGAAGTGAAGAAAGCACAATCTATTCAATAGTGAATCTATGTATATGATCAAGGAGTAATACAATAAAGTGGAATTAGCTTTATGGGAAAGGGACATATTACTGTATCATATTGATGGAAAGTAAAGATTACAACCTGAGCCTTGATGTTGCAAACTTCCTTTCGATGGCTCTTGGCTCCGACACACACACTTGCTCACTT
>ML784277.1:74805-85900 GCA_009831015.1 Picea engelmannii
TTGGTGGTCCATAGGGGCATAAAGTTCCACTCTTGCTAGATGCTTCTATGATTTGGGTTGTTAACCTATTTCCTTACGTCCATGAAAGACAAGCTCTTAGCCAATTAAATTTAGTTTTTGGTCATACTCTAGGATCAAAAGTGAAGTTTCAACCCTAGATAATATCCCCAAGATACACACTATCCCATATTCTCCATCATTGTTGAGACTAGGAAAAAGTTATGTGGTATCAAGTATCAATCTAGACTTAGCTCCATACATGAAACCAAGAGATCACACTTGGTTGTAGTTTTACCTCTTACTAAAAAGAAAAGAATATCATATCTCTTATCTATCATTTCATGGCATATTTATTTATTTGTTTCTGAAGCTGGAAAAACCTATCATAACTTAGTTGTGAATCGATAGCCATCACTCACTATTATCTGTGAATGTAGGTTAACTCATCACGGTTATTTTAGAAAAACCATGCTACCTAAAATAACATGTAAGACGTAGATTTTGACTCTTACTATATGCCTTTAGGTTTTGGGCCATTAACATATATCCTTATATCTAAAAAAAAATAAACTATTAACCAATTAAAAACAATTTTAAATCTTAATAAAAACCAATTTCATAACATTTTATTATCAATAAAATTATATATATAAACAACCCTATATTAACACGACCCATATAAAAAAAAAGATAAATTATATATAAAGTTGGAACACAATCTCAATGCTCAATGAGTTCAACAATCCAAAAGTATTCAACATTAACAAATGGAAATTAATAATTATTATTTATTGGAAAACAATAATTTTATATATATTGTGTTAGTTTACCTTCTTCAATGATACATTCTCTCATGTAAATAACCATACTAAATAACAAGTTGGACATTATTAACTAAAACGCTGGCAAGAGTATAAGTAGCTAGTGTATGACACTAACGATGGGATGGAGGGGAATGCCATTTTTTGAGTGGATATTAAGAATGTGGTAGATTCTTGGGTTAAGGAGATTTTTTAAGAAATTAAGCACTTATATTTTTTTTGGTTTAAAGGGATTTGTTGATGGATTTGGTGATAATGATGGTGGTTTAGGTTATAGTGTTATGTTTAGTTTGTGGTAGTTATTGAAACAAAAAAGATCCATGATTTTGAAAGTATAGTTAATGGTGTTCATGATGAAAGTGGCATTGCTTTTATCAACTTTGAGGATGATAATGTGAGGTTTGTTGCTGAGATGTCTAAGGGCATTAAATTCATCTTTGGAAATGTTAGGTTTAGGGGGTTTGGCTAACCTTAAGATACAAGGACACCTTTAGTGAATTTCCTTTGGTTCATGAGTGGGAAGGATAGAAATGGAGGATTAGATGTTACAAAAAATGTATTAGTATGTAATTCAATGAGAGGGAATAGATAAATACAAGAAATTATCTAAGAGATTATAAACATGGCAATACCACGCTCTATAGAAGCTAGCTTAACCACCAATGGCAGTGATAATGACATCGAGACATGGGCAAGGTTAGAGATTACAAAAATCAATATCAAGATCTATGGAAGCTAGCTTAACCAACAATGGTGGTGACATTGACATTGGGACATGGGTATTGTTGGTATTGCAATTGTGTGTGATATTAGGATGGGGGAATAGTAATGTGGTATGGGTAGTATTGTTAGGGGTTTAGGTTTGATCATGGGAAGATGGGGAGGTAGATTAGGTGAAAAGGTTTTAGGATCGAGTGAATTTATTGGTGAGGCATTAGAAGTGGTTATGATTCAGAAGGTTGGGTGTCTTATTGTTTCTAGATGAAAAGGGAAGGCCATTGGTGGAAATGTTTTGAGGTTTTCATGGAGGAGTTGTTTGTAGGATAAATTGAGGAAGATTTCTCATTATTGATCGAGTGATGGGAAGTGTTTACCAAAGAATAGGGGTTAGAAATCAATGAAAATAGTTGAACCTTGAGATTTGGGGTTGTCACAAGAGAGAACAAATAATGTGGCTTTTAGTTCTTAGAATAGGAATTGGTTTTGATCTTTATTATGGAAGAGGGAAATGAAACCGAAAAAAGGTATGGACAATTGATTCTTGGTATTGGGTTCCTTGGAAACCATGGTAGAGTGCAAAACATGCAATTTTCTGGTTGGGAACATCAAGAATGGGGCTATATGAGTATTTATCAAATGACAGTGCTAATTATTTATACTCTTGACTATACATCTTTCAACGAACCTTAGATTACAATGCGTTTGTGTCTTTGTCTTCACATCACTCCATTTCCAAATTTGGATATTCATTGATACATGGGCATCCATGAGAAGTATAAGTAAGAGCATGTAGTTAATGCACAGTGGAAGGACAAAAAATTTAGACAACAAGAAAACAAAGATGGATTAGTATAAGTGCAACATGATGTTTATACATAGACAAAATAGGATGTCGTGCACAATTTGGGCATGGAGGAAGATAACACCTAATAGTTGAGGATGGAGCATGTACATAATGTAACCAAGGACCACAACAAAGGTGAGAGATCATGAGAGCAAGAGGAAGATGATTAGTTCAACATGCATGGAATAGTGCAACAAAGAATATGTAGATCGATGTAACAAAAGATAATAATTCCATAGAGATCAAGATTCTAGGCACTGCATTAAATTAAGATCAAAGATTATGACAATGTGGAAGATGAAGATCCATTAGGAACTGGAAGAATGAAGGAGGTAGATGAAGATCTAGAGAAGAAGCTAAGGATTCATTCAAGAGAATAAATAGTATGATAACTAATAGAGTTATGATTAGCCAATTAACTAGTTTATAGCAAAGTCAAAATAGAGACGAAGTGTTAAAGTATTGGCCAAGAGAAAAATTATTAGTGCAAAGAGTTGAGAGCTCTTCATTGTAATATGTAAATATGTATCCATTAATACATTAGTAGACCATTGCCCCCATGAGATTGTGCATCTAGTTTTATGATTGAATGTATGTTTTATTGAGTTAATGTTAATTCTTTGTGGTGAAATAATTGTAGGTCATTGTGTGACAAAGGTGAGGTATGGGACACCATGCCCCAACCATGTCATTTTGGCATCATAGCAAAGGAGATAGAAGAAACACTCGAAGAAGGAAACATAATTTTTTGAGCAAACATATGGTGAGTAGAGGTGAAAAACCACACTAAACAAATATTTATAGGTGCTAAGAAGAAGACTATAGTAGCTAGAAAGTAAACAATAGATTGGAGAAGCCATGCAAAATGTCTTGGAACCAAAAGAAGAGAAAGTAAAAGAAAAATATGTTGCAACATTATATTGTGATATTGCTGAAGACAAAGGAATTTGGGAAGATAGAAATTTCTTGCAATTGTGAATGCTTGAAAGCAGAGGAGTTTATCAATTGGATTTGTGAATTGTAGATATATTTGAGTTTGAAAAGATGGAAGGCCCCAAAAGGGAATAAAATGGTTAGGTTTGATGAATAATGCATGGAGAATAACTCGGGACAATTCATAAAGAAAGTCAACAAAACCAGGAAGAAAGATTTGATATTCTAGACTGAATAGAAGCCATTGAAACTCAAGCTTAAAACATAACTGCTAGGAAAACTGGGGCATTCCGAGAATCGAACTCGGACCTCTCGCACCGAAAGCTAGACCAAAAGCACGAACAAATATTTCTGCCACTTTAGATAAGATTACAGTTACCTCGATTTTTTCGAAGCATAAAACAAAAATAGAAAATTGTTTAGTGTCAGAAGTGGGATTTGAACCCACGCCCTCAATCGAGGACCAGAACTTGAGTCTGGCGCCTTAGACCACTCTGCCATCCTGACTGAATGTTCTATCGTTAATAGATAATGATTAAAATGATAGGAATATATATAATCGATAGATATTAATCAAATCATGAAATATTGCTTCTAACAGCACCACAGAATACGGATTGTTGTTGAGAGTAGGCTTTGAACCCACGCCCTTTCAAACTTAAATCTGGCACGTTGGACCAACTCTCTTTGCTGAGACAGGTAAATGATCGTTCTTCAAAACAATTGATAATAACAATTAATTTCAATCTGCTCCCACTCAATCTTTCCGCACCTTTATCCACCCACAGCGCGTTGTTCCTCAATAACAGAATACTGCAGAAAAAAACAAATCGAATGGCAATTCGGTTCACCGGATAAAGAAGAAGAAAACCATTACTTTTACAGCGGAGTGTTTGAGTGTTTAATTAATTAATGAATGGCAAGATAGAACAAAAACGTTGGAGTCTAGCCTACAACCAGAATTAATGGACAGAGAAAATAGGGATATAAAACATCACGCACTAGAGATGAAGGGAGGGCAATGATATCCTTTATTATTCAGTTAAAAATGGAGAAATGAATACACAAGTCTCAATAAACACCTCACCAGCTTCTACATTTAAAAAGGAAATATCTCAAGCGTTTTCGGCATATGAAAAGCCAAATGAATGTTCCAAATGCTTCAGAAACCTCTACCCAAACGAATGTAACTGAAAGGTGTGTGTTGTCACCACCCAACAATTTTCCTTATACCTTGCCCAACGAATCAATCATCACCTTTCCCGCAAGCCAATAGAAGCCAAACACCATTGCAGCTTGTCTAAGAATACTGCTTGCACGACCATGTCTGCACAGTTTGCGTCAGTATGGACCACTCCACCTTCATTGAATCAACATAACCACAGGGTAAATCACTGCAACCAATGTAAGTGATACTTGTGCTTCTAAGATACCAAAGCACTTATTTCCATGCTCTTTACGTGGTTTTGCCATGTGTCGACTGACAACACCAATTGCATGTGAAATATTTGAACATTTCATTGCAAACACCAACCCTCCTACTATATTAACATATGGTACACGAGACATATAATCATTTTCTTCCTTAGTACCACGAAATAAACTTGAAGAAAGCTTACAATGGAAAGTTAAAGGGATATTTACTAGTAAATCACATTGTTCATACTGAAGCTCATCAATATCTTCTCCATAAACATGTGACAACCACAACTTACCATTTTTTCCGTCTCTGTATACTTCTATGCTCAATATTTGTTTTGTTTCTCTTGGATCCTTCATCTGAAACATTCTGACCAACTGAGCCTTCAACCTACTGACCTCAACCGTGCTTTTCTTGCAACAAGCATATCATCAACATAACACCAAAATAATAAATATTCCATAAACACAATGATCATACTCACTTCTTAAGAAACTTTGGCTCACCATGAAGGAATCACACATCTTGTACCATTGCCTGGTTACCTTAGGCCACATAATGATTCCCTGAGTTTGCAAACAAATATCCCTTTGTGATCCTAAAAAACTCTTGATTGTTCCATGTGCATATCTCTTCTTGTGATGATTTTGTGGGCAACGGGATCCCACAATCTACATCCCTTATCTCCATCACTATAACCAGCTTCTACATTTAAAAAGGAAATATCTCAAGCATTTCAGGCATATGAAAAGCCAAACGAATGTTCCAAACGCTTCAGAAACCTCTACCCAAATGAATGTAACTGAAAGGTGTGTGTAGCCACCACCCAACAATTTTCCTTATACCTTGCCCAACGAATTAATCATCACCTTTCCCGCAAGCCAAGAGAAGCCAAACGCCACTGCAACTTGTCTAACAATAATGCTTGCACGACCATTTCTGCACAGTTTACTCCAGTATGGACCACTCCACCTTTTCTGAATCAGCATAACCACAGGGTAAATCACTGCAACCAATGTAAGTGATACTTGTGCTTCTAAGATACCGAAGCACTTATTTCCATGCTCTTTACGTGGTTTTGCCATGTGTCGACTGACAACACCAATTGCATGTGAAATATTTGAACATTTCATTGCAAACACCAACCCTCCTACTATATTAACATATGGTACACGAGACATATAATCATTTTCTTCCTTACTACCACGAAATAAACTTGAAGAAAGCTTACAATGGAAAGTTAAAGGGATGTTTACCAGTAAATCACATTGTTCATACTGAAGCTCATCAATATCTTCTCCATAAACATGTGACAACCACAACTTACCATTTTTTCTGTCTCTATATACTTCTATGCCCAATATTTGTTTTGCTGCTCTTGGATCCTTCATCTGAAACATTATGACCAAATGAGCCTTCAACCTGTTGACCTCAACCGTGCTTTTCTTGCAACAAGCATATCATCAACATAACACCAAGATAATAAATATTCCATAAACAAAATGATCACATTCACTTCTTAAGAAACTTTGGCTCACCATGAAAAAATCACACGTCTTGTACCATTGCCTGGTTACCTTAGGCCACATAATGATTCCCTGAGTTTGCAAACAAATATCTCTTTGTGATCCTGAAAAACTCTTGATTGTTCCATGTGCATATCTCTGCTTGTGATGATTTTGTGGGCAATGGGATCCCACAATCTACATCCCTTATCTCCATCACTATAACCAACATAGATATACTTCCTTAACTGAATTCAGCCAAGTGAGCCTTCACCTCTCACCTCCAGGATAATTTCAATGGAGTATCAAATCCATCGACTTTAAAACCATGGGCTACCAAAACCATGTGCCCGAAAAACCATGACTGTTGTCCTCACACCCCCCTCTTTCTCATGACCAAAATTGGCCAAAATTCTGTCTAAGTCAGGGTATCCAAGAATATTGTGTTGCTCCCCCTTATCACTTACGTCTACATCTAGACTTTACCAGTGAAGTTTCAAACTCGGGGTATGTATGCCTAACCAGGTCTTACAATCGTATACCCATTTACATATAATTAAAAATTTTACTCGCCTTGAATTTTTCATTTGAAACCTTCACCTTGCCATTGCTTCTATTGTTCTGCACCATTACAAGCTCCCTGGATGACACCCAGTTGAACCAGTCATCCTCGAGCGCCTTAAACAACACCCACTTGTCAAGCTACTTCACCGCGCCCTTGAAATCCGTCTCGACCCAACTTGCAGACCTGATTGTCACCCAGGTGGATCTCATTGCCCAGAATTCTCGAGGTGTCTTGCTCTTCCTGCACACTAGAGAGCTATTTGACTGAACATTTCAACTTGTTCCAACTTGTAATCCCACCACATTGCAAGGACTGCATGTGAAAACCGCAGTCATAAATCACTCTCGATTCGTGGCTCACACATCCATCCTCCATGACCTTTCTAATTATGGCGATATATCGGAACTGACTCTATGTCACAAACGTTTCCACGTTTGTTCTTGAATCAACCAGTCTGCACTCTGTGATACCCACAATTGTTTGTATCTCATGATCTTGAGATTCTGACGTGACAATAAAAATACTAGGGCTATCATTTGTGTGCACCAAAGTTATGGAATCCACACTTCAATTTCATGTTCACTTCTTTCCCAGTTGGCCACACTTCACAACTATCCCACACATTTCCAATCTCCTACCAACGATTGAAGGAAATAGAGTCCCACAACCCACATACTTGACCTCACAATTTCTCTTCATGCATGCTTTTGCTCATTGCATTCCACCTTTTTGATGCACTGAGCCACGATGAGATAATCATGCAGTTGAAACCACACCTTCTTCCCGATGCACTGGGCGACAAAGGGCACATCATACAGGAGGAACCAGAGAAAATCCGACTCATGTCCATCCATGGGCTCGCATATACATTCGTACCACACCCTGCACACATATAGACCTTCCCAAAGCCAATTGTTCCGGCCCTAGTGCATGCCCAACCGCTTAAACAACCAACATGTGTTGGTCGACCATGGCCCCAACTCCAACACTATCATTCCAAGTTGTCAATAGTCCTATGGATGACATAGAATAATGGCCATAACCACACACCATCTCATCACATTACAATGGCTCATGACCCCTGTGTTCAAGTTCAAGAAGAGGAAATCATTTGAAAATAGAGCATACACACGCAACAACAATGGAGTTGTTCAACTCTTCTCTACATTCATATGAAAAACCGAAATGCAAATACATAAAAATAGATATTTTCCTAGAATACTCCATATTCTCACCTACCTAATAAATTCATATTCACATATCTTATTTACTGCATTTATGATGCCTATCAACTATCAACATGGTCAAGAAAGTGGGAGGAATTACTCCATTTAACACTCCCCCTTAATTTCGACCATTACAAAAATCAGCACAAACAATGCCTAAGTATTTATTCCCAATGGCTTGTTGAAGATATCTGTTGATTCTTATTTTGAACCATAAAAATATAGCATAATACTACCATCGTTGACAAGCTTGCGAATGAAGTGATAGCAAGTGTCAATGTGTTTACTCTTGCGGTGAAACACATGATTTTTAGATAATGCAATCACTAAACTGTTGTCCCAAAATATAGGAGTTGGATCCTTCTCTTCATGTGTAAGATCACCAAGAATCCTTCTCAACCAAACTACATGACATGATGCTGAAGTTGCTACCACATACTCTAATTATGTTGTAGATATTGTGATGATAGGTTGTTTCTTAGAAGCCTATGAAATTAAACCTATACCCAAATGAAATGTGTACCCGGAAGTATTTTTCCTATCATCAATGCTACTTGCAAAATCATTATCTGTATATCCAACAAGTGAGTCATATTCAGAATTGGAATACCAAATTCCTGTTGATATTATGGTAGTTGTGGGAGGTATTTACCTCCACGTGTGAACCTGACGAGAATAGAAGACTCTGGGAAGCAAGAGAAACCCTAATGAGTTGGCTAATAACCCTAGAAGTCTTGTTGGCTCAAGAAGATAATTTATATTAGGTTATTAGCCTCCAAGAGAAGAAGTCGGCTAGAAATAATAATAATATACTAAACAGACGCATATCCAGAAGGAGAAGTCGGCCCCAACAAATCTGGCAGAACCAGTATAAATACAGGGCGCCAGTTCTCATTTTACAGCATCTCAAAAATGTAGACAAGAAGTGGTGCGCACTACAGTTCCCAGTTTGGTGCACATGTGTGGAGGAGAGCTGCAAGTGCAGCTGCTGCAGCTAGCAATTTCAATGTTGGCTTGGACTATCTCTTGGCTAAGGTTTGGAATATCTGATCAGCTTTTTGTGATGCGCTATCCTTGTGGAAAGGTGCGCTACCCTTTGTTTGGCTATCTAGGCTAGGGTTTGCTTCCGGATAAATTCTCAGTCAAGGTTAAGGTGCTCGGAGGGTGGCTTCGGCCTATGGTTGGGTGACAAGGTTATCGTCAATGGTAAAATGAGCACACCATCTTCTATATTCTAACAGGTTATGGGCCCACACCTCCTTCATTCAGTCTAAATGCTGGAAGGAAACATAACCACTAGGATATTGAACTCATTGAGGAACTGCTGCTAGGGTTACTAGCAGAAGCAACTTCCAAGACACTGTCGCTAGGGTTACTAGCAAGAGTAGTTGCAGAAACCCTAAACCTCTTGTTGAGGCACCTTAAGTGAAGATATTGACCTAATCTCCAGACATATCAGTGCACCCTAGCCTAGTGCATCTCCTGATACTCTCAGCAAGCTAAGACGTGAAGTTTGAATTTTTGGTCAAATCTAGGGTTTGACCAAGTCAAGAAGCCTTGACTAACTCTACGAAGTCTAAGAACAAGTTAGATGGAGCCTCTAACTTCAGAGCATGGAAGACAAGGATTGACTTCATCCTTGCCAAGAATAAAGTACTGGATATTGTGAAAGGAAAGATCGTGAAGCTAGAGTTTGAAGAAGGAGAAGAGAAGGAACCACAAAACGTTGCAGCTATGGAGAAATTCAAAGATATTGACATCAATTCCATGAGTATCATAGTGGATTCCATAAAATACCACTTGATACCCTACATCTCCCATCTTGACTCATTGAAGAAGATGTACGATGCACTAACAAATCTCTTCTCAGTCAGAAACATTGGACAAGATTATGATTCTGAAGAATGAGCTCCGTGACATGAAGATGAATGATGATGATGTAAGTTTTAAACCTGTGAAGTAAAGCAATGCATATAGATTCTCAAGCAATACAGAAATTAATCAATGGCTCATACACAGATTACACAGAGATTTTTACCGGAAACCCTCAACTGGGAAAACCTTTCTTATTTTTATTATATCGAATTTCACCATTCGCCATACAATATATACAATGTTTTTAGGTATTCCGTAGATACCAAAACCCTAATCCCTTAATCCGGGATTAATTTACAAATCAGCTAAAAATAGAAAAATCCGCTAAAAATAGCAAAAACCGCCCAAAAAAAAAAAATCTGGGCGTTGCCCCGGGCTACCGCCCGATGCCGAACGATGTGCATAACCAAGGGGGGGCATACCTGCCCCCCCCTGGGACCCCCCTAGGAAAGCGCCCGACGCACACGGCAGAGCCCTAGGTGAAGGGATCGTCAGACGCAATTGTCGTATCTGACGCACCCACACACACACACATGCAAAGAATATAACACACACCCAACAGATGACAGCATAACATCATACTTTGTAAGAATCTCTCAGTTAAGAGATCAACTACAAGCTATTGAAGAGATCACTTCAGAGAAGGAATTGGTGAACATAGTACTCAATGGTCTTCCCAAGACATGGGATGCATTTTCCGCAAGCACGAACACAAGAAAGGAGTACCCGACATTTGAAGAACTTTGGACTTGTTGTGCTCAAGAAGAATCAAGGATCAATGCAAAAGAGAAACCCCAAAAAAAGTACGATGATCAAGCCTTCACAACAAGATTCAAGAGCTTTAGGAACAAAAGGAAGCTTGGTTCAAGGAGGAAGCCAAATCAAGAGAAAGACATTTCAAAAGTACAATGCTGCAACTGTCAAAAGTATGGTCACTACAAGAATAAGTGTCCCAAGATAAAGAAAAGGAAAGAAAAACACGAAGCATCGATTGTCGAAGAAAAGGAACCTACAAAGAAGACTAAGAAGGATGGAAGAGACTTCTTCTTCTAAAAAGGTAACAACACTCTTCTTATTCCTTGTACATATCTTGTTTGCATTGTCTCTGTACATATCTTGCATATCTATAATATGTTCCAAGAAGAACTATACCTATGGAAGAACAAACAAGATGGAAATGGATATC
>ML784277.1:95757-115105 GCA_009831015.1 Picea engelmannii
ATATTTGTTATTGATTAAATGAATGTGGTCACCTTCTATATATATATATATTTTGTTTTTCTCAATCATTTTGTTTTTGCTTAATTTGTAAATTAAATTATTTTTATGCTTGAGAGAATGGACAATTGGAATAAAGATTTCATTGTGCCTTTTAGAAGCACATGTATTATTTCTTTCTTTATTGCATGTATGTAATAGTTAAGTCAATCAGCATACACCTATTAGAAATGGCCAGATTTAATAAGATTTTAATCATAGATAAAAATTTAATGGACACTATTTTACATCCTCATAATATTTTGTCATCACATTAGTCACACTAAATGAAAGGCTCTCATTTGAAACATTAACTCCCTGTCATAAAAAAATATGTATGTTAGGCTTAGTGGGTGAGTAGAGCTTCCTGTGAAACATTAACTCCCTGGCATAACAAAAGATGTATGTTAGGCTTAGCGGGTGAGTAGAGTTTACTGGATGAGTAGAGTGTTTCACCTTATTTACCAATTTAGTAGAGTGAGTGGAGCACCTCCTTACCATCTCTTCCGAGTGAAACATGCTATGCCCAAAACTTTTGAATGGCCCTCGGGCATTTTTTTATCTATGTGCCTTGCCTGGCGTGACTTTTTGGCCATATCATAGTTTTTATCTACCTGGCTTAAAATTACCACATCTTTCGACCTATCCATGCCCTGAGACGAGGGTTTTTTATCTTCCTTGCTTTTGGTGCATGTCATGCATAACATTTTTTTTTCCATATTTCCAATAATACTACTCCCTATACGTTTCTTTTTAATTCGTGGGAGTTTTTGCAGGGCCAAGTTTATGTAAACAAACAAACCTTTGTCACTTTTTTGGTATGCCAAATCATTGAAGAGAGACATATTTTTTCTATGGCCTTCCTTTTGTAACGTTGAATATCCATCAGATGAAATCTCTCTTGTGGGTCGGAGACCCAAAAATGAGTGGAAATTACAGAACAACAATGCGGATCCACTTCGAATCTAGGGAAGGAAATCAACATAACTGTAACGTTGAATTAGGAAAATATCAGAATTCAACATAACTATAATGATGGATCAGGAAAACGTTAGGGCATTCTGAGAATTGAAGTAGAGACCTAGTATCCAAACAAAGAATCATACCACTAGATTAAATGCCCTTTTAATCATTGGCAAAGCGCGCTTAAGAATCGAGAGTCAAACTTTGTATCCTTGAATTTGGTCATATAATCTCATATCCAACCATTATACTTCGAAAAATATTTGAATCTCATATACCGAGTGAATTTGATGCTCATCACATATGTATGGTTCAGTCAGAAATTCTCTTTCATATTTATATTCACTAGCACCTTTGTGGCTGGTGAACGGGGATAGGCTATAACATAAACCCTAATTCTAATTATGAGAAATGTATCATAAACCCTAATTTAAAAAAATTAACATAGCATAGTTGTTAGCGTCAGAAGAGGGCGCAGACAGAATTCAACCACAAAAATTCGAATCAAAACGGTGAATTGCCAGAAGAGGGAGAGGACATAATTAATTGAAATGCTTACACTGATGAGCTTCACATCCATGCCACTGGCACCCACTAACAGTGAAAAAAGAAGGGGGAAGCCGACAAATTAATAAAAAAACAATAAAAGACTAATCAATTTGCATCCACGCCACCCCACGCACCCAGTCACAGTAAAATAAACAGAAGGGGAAACTGACAACAACAAAAAAAAATACAATAAAAAACCTTAAAACTTTGCATCTATATAAACTGCCAACAACCACTAGTTTGGAAAGGTGAAAAAGGAGGTAGATGGGCTTATATCAACCACTTTTATAAAGTGATTGTTGCTAGTTGATTGTCAACATGCCTAGAGAAAGACAATTAATATATTAATACATTTAATTAATATAATAATTTAATATTACATCAATTTAATATAAAAATATTAATTTAATATATAATACAAAAATGATATAAATTAAAATATTAATTGATGGATAAATATATTAAAGTAATAAATATAACATATTAATTATTAATTGATTGGTACATTGATAATTTAATGTATTAATTTATAATGTATTATATTAATGTAAATACAATACATTAAAGTATTAATATATAATACATTAATATATTAAAAATATAATACATTAATGTATTATAAATTAATATTATAACGTATTATAAATTAATATTATACATTAATGCATTAATTTATAATACATTAATGTGTAATATATTAATACATTAAAGTACTCATACATTGTTATATTGATGTGTAATGTAATATTAATAGAATATATAATAAACATTTATAAATTAAAGTATTAATTTATATTAGTGTATATGTAACATATTGAATGATTGATAGATTGATAATATAATATATTAATTAATTAATTAATACATTGATAAGGTAATAATACACTAATAAATTAATATATTAAATATATCAATAAATACATTAAATGCATTAAATAATAGAGTATTAAAGTATTAATACACTAATAAAGTAATGCATTATTACATTAATGCATAATGTAACAGGATAAACTTTTAATATATTAACAATACATTATTACATTGTTGTAATATATAAATTAAAGTATTAATGCATTATGCATAATGTAACACATTAGATATTAATACATAAATAATGTAATGTATGAATTAATTAATACATTTTTAACTAATACATTGTTAAAGTATTAATACAATAATAAATTAATATATCAATAATACATTATTAAAGTAATAATATATTAATAAAAACATTAATAAAGTATTAATACATTTATTGAAAATGAATGTGGTTGATTATGGTGGACCATCATCATGGTTTCTTATGATCATGATTATGAATGACATTGATTATGAATGACATTGATGTATATAGCAATGTATTAATTAATAAATTAATACATTTTTAATAAATACATTACTAAAGTAGTAATATATTATTATATTAATATAATGTATAAATTAAAGTATTGATTTACATAAATGTATAATATAAAATATTAATTAATTAATGCATTAATAATATAATGTATTAATTAAGTAATACATTTTATACAATATTAATTACTACATTGTTAAAGTAATAATAAAAAAATTCTTTGATACCTTTAATACATTGAATAAATTAATAAATACAATAGTAAAGTATTAATGTAACATATTTAGTTATTAATAAATTAATAATTCATTGATAAATACATTCTTAAAGTATTAATGCCTTAATAAATACATTATTAAAGTAGTAATACATTAATAATATATTATTTAAGTATTAATACAATAAAACCTTAATTGAAAATGACTATGGTCGAGTATGGTTGACCATGACCACGGTTTACTTTGGTAGACCTTGGTTGACATTGGGAAGGAAAGGTTGGCTATGGTTGACCATGGTTTTCCTTCATCATGGTTGAGTGAGGTTGACCATGACCATGGTTGACTATGGTTGATCAGAGTTTATTATGGTTGAACATGCCCATGGTTGAGCTTCGTTGACCATGTGGATCTCATTATGGTGGGCCATGTTGAATATGTTTACCGTAGTTTACTATGGCACTAGTGCATTACAATGTTGATCATATTTTGTTCATCAAATTGCGACATCATGGTTTGTTCGTCACATGGCAACATCAGTTTTTGTTCATCACATTGTGAAATCAACTTTTGTTCATCACATGTCTACATAAGGTTTTGTTCATCACATTATGACATTAGCTTTTGTTCGTCAATTGACATCGTAAGGTTATGGTCATCATATTACGAGGAAGGTTTATGTTTCTCATGATATGGCATTGGAATAGGTTTGTCATAGTTCGATAGTGGGTTATGTTTGTCACATTGTGACATCGGAAAATGTTTATCACATCGGCACATTGGGTTGTGTACATCAAACTCCGACAATAGGTTGTGTTTGTCTCATTGTGACGTTTGGAAATGTCTATCACATTGCATTTGTCCCATTACAACGCCAATTTGTGTTCTTCTGATTGCGATGTTCGTAATTGTTCGTCACATTGTGACGTGCGTACATGTTTGTCAGAATGTGATGTCTATCTATGTTCGTTGCATTGCGGTGTTACTACGTTTGGTAGATTTCATTGTTACTATGTTTGACACATTACGATGTTTGGAAATGTTTGTCACATTGGAGTGTCTATATATGTTCATCACATTGTGATGTTACTATGCATGGTAGATGGAAAAATTACTATGTTCAACACATTACGATGTTTGGAAATGTTTGTCACATTGTGACATCCATATATGTTTGTCACATTACGACAATAAAATGTTTGGTAAATTACAAGTTTACTATGTTCGATACATTGCGATGTTTGGAAGTGTTTGTCACATTGTGACGTCGCGATATGTGCATCACATTGCAACGTGAATACATGTTTTCCATATTGCAACGACAAGGTGATGTGGGACACATTGCAACATGTAGTTATGTTTATCACATTGGGTTGTGTACATGAAACTGCGACAATAGGTTGTGTTTGTCTCATTGTGACGTTTGGAAATGTCTATCACATTGTATTTGTCCCATTACAATGCCAATTTATGTTCGTTTGATTGTTATGTTCATAATTGTTCGTCACATTGTGACATGTCTATATGTTTGTCACAATGTGACATCCATATATGTTCGTTGCATTGCGGTTTTATTATGTTTGGTAGATTGCATTGTTACTATGTTCGACACATTACAAAGTTTGTAAATGTTTGTCACATTGTGGTGTGTGTATATGTTCGTGACATTGTGAAGTTACCATGCATGGTAGATAGCAACATTACTATGTTCAACAAATTACGATGTTTGGAAATGTTTGTCACATTGCGACGTTCATATATGTTCGTCACATTGCGACGTCCATATATGTTCGTCACATTACGAAAATACGATGTTTGGTAGATTGCAAGTTTACTATGTTCGACACATTGAAATGTTTGGAATTGTTTGTCACATTGCGATGTCATGATATGTGTATCACATTACAATGTGAGGAAATGTTTGCATATTGCGATGACAGGGTGATGTGGGACACATTGCAACATATATTTATGTTTGTCACATTGTGACATTTATTTATATTTGTCACATTGCGACGAAACTATCCACATTGTGACGACATGCCTATTTTCGTCAGATTGCGACGTTACTATGTTTTGTAGAATGCAATGTTACTATGTTCATAATATTGTGACGTTACTATGTTCGTCATATTGCAACACTATATTTTCATCACATTGCAATGTTATGTGTTCGTTACAATGCTACTTTACTATGTTTGGTAGATTTCAACATTACTATGTTTACACATTACAACATTTGAAAATTGTTGTCACATTGCGACGTTGGAATAAGTTCATCACAATGCAACATCAGGAAATGTTTATCACATTGCGATGATAAGATGATGTGTGAAACATTGCGATGACACGCCTATCCACATCCATATATGTTCAACACATTGCGACATTTGGAAATGTTTGTCACATTATGATGTCTATATATCTTCATCACATTACGACGATTAGAAGTGTTTGTCATGTTGTGATGTCAAGATATGTACATCACATTGCAATGTGAGGAAATGTTCATCATATTTCAATGATAGGGTGATGTGGGATACATTGCAACCTCTGTTTATGTTTGTTACATTGTGACATTCTATCCACATTGCAATGACATGCCTATGTTCGTCACATTGCGACATTACTATGTTTGGTAGATTTCAATGTTACTATGTTTGTCACATTGTGACTTTAATATGTACATCACATTGCAACATTATATGTTCATCACATTGCAACGTTAATATGTTTGGTTGATTGAAACGTTAATTTGTTCGACACATTGCGATGTTTGGAATTGTTTGTCACATTGCAACATTAGAATAAGTGTGTCACATTGCAACATGAGGAAATGTTCATCACATTGCAATGACAGGATGACGTGCACTAGAGTGCAATGTCTATTTATGTTAGGATGACATACCTATGTGTATCACATTACGATGTCAATTTATGTTCATCACATTGCAAAATTATTACGTTCATTAGATTGCAACGTTACTGTATTCGTCATTGTCCAACGTTATTATGTTGGACACAACGCAACATTACTATGTTTGTCACTATGAATGTCTTGTTTTTTTCTTCAAATTGCAATGTCGGTGGCATGTTCATTGCATGAAAATGTTGGTTTGTCTCAAAGACATTATGAAAAGTAAGCTTTGGTGAAGCTTAAAAAAAAAAAAATCTAACAATGTTTCCTTTGTGAAAAATATAGGAACTTTGAACTCATGCTTTGTGAAAAATGTAGGAACCTTGAACTTGAACTGATGCGATATATTACATAGAATGAAACATAGAATCATAATTTTTTTAAGGACATTGATAACATAAACTCTTGAACTATAAAATCTATCCCTTTAGAATAAACATATATAAAATTAGAGTATGCATTTATGCATTCCTCTTTTTGGAGTCGCAATTTTGAATTGTTAAGAAAGTACAAAGGAATGAGTTAAAAGAAATTATGATTTATAGTAGTAAAATATTTAACTTGAATCCTTTTATGAGTAACTCTAATGAATGTGGTGGTATTGTTTTTCCATGATAAATTCATACTACTAAAGTCTTCATACAAGGACATTCTAGGGGAAAGTGTTTTTCATCTTCAACCATTTTAGTGTCACAAAGATGACAAATTATTTCATGTCATGGTGTTTTCTTTGTATATATTATTTTATTTTTATATTATATAATGAAATAAAATTTTAATGGGAAATAATTTTTTTATAATGGAATCTTTCAAAAAGATATTTATATATTTCCACAAATATAAAATATCTTAAATTCAAAAAAAATATAAAATGTGGTCTTTCTTAATAATAATAATAATAATTTATTTTTAAGATCAGGGCCAAGCCACACCAAATTGGTGCATGAGACCCTCTTGTTTGTGGGACATTTGGTTTAAAATATATTGTTATTATACATTTGGTTTAAAATATAAAATATTGTCTTTCTTGATATAATAAATGTAATCAAATAAATAATATTGACATTGTATTTTTATTAATCAAATAATTAATATTAATAAATAATATTGATATTATAATTTTTTTAATCAAATAAATAATATTAATATTAAATTTTTCTTAATATAATAAATGTATTCAAAATTTCTTATATATATTTTTGTTTATATAATGTGTCTTTTTTATTGATACACTAAATGCAATCAAATAATTATATGATGTCTTTTTCTTATATAATATATCATATTTTTTTTTATATATTATGTATTAACATTTTTTTGTTATCAAATAATAAATATAATGCTTTTTCTTGATATAACAATGTGTTTTTTTTATATAATAAATATAATCAAATATTAATTTCTCTGATAATCAAATAATAAATATAATATCTTTTTCTTGATATAATAAAATGTTTTTCTTAATATAATAGTAATCAACTATTAATAATAATTAATGTTGATATTATTTTTTTATATAATATAATTTGCTTGTCTCTTCTATTTTTCCAATCATTTGTTATCTCTAAAGTTTGCGCGTTATCCCTAAAGTTTGTACCATTTTTTATCCCCAAAGTTTGCATCAAACTATTGAGGCATTTGTTATCCCTAAAGTTTACACCAAACGGTTAAGGCACAAAGCTACGACACCTTACTACGACACCTTACTATTAAGGCATTTGTTATCCCTAAAGTTTGCACCAGACGGTTAAGACACAAAGCTACGACACCTTACTATTGCAATAATTTGATTGTTTGATTAAAAAGTGGAACAAGTAAGGTAGATAGGGTAGAAAGGTTATAGATTTGGTGACAATCTTTTAAATGATTAACCACAACATTTTATTTAATCTAGAGCATTTACTTTTTTGAGCCATATATTAATAATTATAATAGAATATTGATATTATTTTTTTTATATTTAATCTAGAGCATTTACTTTGAGAGCCATATATTAATAATTATAATAGAGTATTGATATTATTTTTTTTATATAATATAATATATTAATAATTATAATAAAATGTAATATTTTATATATCAAATAATTATATAAAAAATGTTTAATATAAATGTTGTATTATTTTAATATATTAATATTGGTATTTAGTTTAAAATATAAAATAATGTAATCAAATAATTAATATTAATTTTTATTATACAATTGTAATGTAATAATTATATGAAGTTTTTTTCTTAATATTATATATTAACATTTTTTTAATCAAATAATAATAAATATAATATATATTTTTTATCTTATATTTTTCTTAATATTATGTATTAAGATTATGTTTTTAATCAAATATTAAATATAAAGTTTTTTTCTTCATTTATTTAATAAAATATTAACCAGGTTTGCTTGTGTTTCCTTTGAACTATAGAAGGCCATGCATTTTCCTTTTTACTTTCATTTTCATTTTCCTTTGAACTATAGAAGGCCAGGTTTGGTATGCGAAACCATTGTTATCCACTATATTTCCCTCAAGTAACTCACCGAAAACTCTGGCGTCCTTACATGTTATTAATACGATCTCTGTCCGAGGGTTTTATCTACAGTAGAATCTACAAGCTTCACATTGAACGAACTAAAATCTCGTGTGAGGGCATGGATAGGTAGAAAGACGTGGTAATTTTAAGCCAGGCAGATAAAAACTGCGATATGGCCAAAAAGTCACGCCAGGCAAGGCACACATATAAAAACCCCCGAGGGCCATTCAAAAGTTTTGGGCATAACACGTTGCACTCGGAAGAGCCGGTAAGGAGTCGCTCCACTCACTCTACTAAACTGTTAAATAAGGTGAAACACTCTAGTCATCCAGTAAACTCTACTCACCCACTAAGCCTAACATACATCTTTTGTTATGCCAGGGAGTTAATGCTTCAAATGATAGCCTTTTTATTTAGTGTGACCACATACATCTTTTGTTATGAGAAGAAGTTAATGCTTCAAAAAGGCACTCTTTCATTTCATTTAGTGTGACCACTAAGAATATTATGAGGATCTAAAATAGTGTCCATTAAATTATTCTTTATGATTAAAATCCTATTAAATTTGACCATCTCCATTGTATGCCTATTGACTTAACTAGTGTATACATGCAAGAAAGAAATTGACATGTGAATTATGTTAAAAAAATGAAAGAAAATGTATATCATAAAACCAAATGGTAGCATGATCAATTTTAACATGTTAATTTGTGAATATAACTAATACAAGTTGTTGAAGTAAGTATACCAAGAAAAAGACCTTAGTATTATGGGTGCAATAAAAATTGAAAGCTTAGACGAAAATAGCGAGAACTAAGGTTTGATGCCTATGGGTAGATCCACCCGTCACTCCCCCTGAAGGAGGGGTGAAAACCCCCTCTTATCAGAGTGTCACAGCAAATGCAATGGATGGAGCCCGGGCAAGGAGAATGCCCTTTGAACCTCCGCCGAACCTCCGTGAATAGTTATTACAAGACGAACAGGGACAAGAAAATGAAACGGGCATGGACGTGGAGTCATCACATCCAAAAGATTCTCAAATCTAGATCCCCCGGGCACTAGTAGCACCCAAATATGTGATCAAATCCATTAGGGTCAAAGAGTACACCCAATTTATGAAGGAGCATTCTCTGATCGAAATTTTTTTAGGGCTTTGGCCCTCGGAAAAAGACCTCACTCGATAGATAAAACCCTCATTGAACTTAAAAGGGGACTATGAGCTTCAACTAAGCTCAAAGGGATTCTTCATGGTCATCTTTTATAACCTGGAGGACAAAGACCGAATCTTTGAGAATAGACCTTACTTCTACAACTCCGTGGGTCTGTACCTACGATTATGGATAGATCACTTATGCCCAGAAAAGGAGGACTTCGCCTTCGCTCTAGTCTGGATCAACCTCTACTCATTACCCCATGAGTTCTAGTTGGAAGAAATATTAACGGGCACTAGAAACACATTAGGAAGGCGTGTCAAATCATCATAAGCTACCAATCAAAGAAGGTACACATCATAAGCATGTATTGTGTCTATATGAACATAACAAGCTCAGGAAAAACCCAACCAAAGAAGTGGGCGCAGAAGCTTCAACAACAACTCCTTTGACGCCCTCAACAATATTCCAGAAGATGAAGAGGTTGAGAACCCCCATTAGTTTATGTACTAGTACATCAACAACGACAAAAAGAAATAAATCCCAAATCCATATCTGAAGAAAAAAAAATGGATCCCCAACACCAAGCAAAAGCTGCCACAAATGCAAAAGCTGAAGAAGACACCCCGATGCAAATGGACGAGCAAGAACTAACAAACATAGATCTAGACAAGCTAGAGGAAGCCCTCAACAAATAGGATCTGAAAACCATACCCGTAGAGGAATTGAGGAAATTCCACAAGGTTTTCCTAGAATCCATTGCTGGTGCTACCTCTTAGTCGAGTGTTAGCCTTGACCCAGATCGAGGCCCCAAAAAAAATCCCAAAGAATGTAGAAGGTGAGGATGCAAAACAAAACAACAACTCATAAAGGAAGCATGAAACTATTTGATCAACTCAGATCAAATACCCCATCTATCAGAGAACTTCTTCTCTCAACCCTCCAACCCTCGATGATGAAGATCATCACCTGGAATATTAGGGGCCTAAATGGGAAATCCAAACAGAGGATTCTCCGCAAATGCATAAAATCTGAGGATCCAGATATTCTTTTGTTACAAGAAAATGAATGTGTCACAAACATAGCCGAAGAGATTTTCAAGAGGTGTTGGCATACATGCAACCATATCTCCACATATGCAAATAGAGCAGCTGGCGGTCTATCCATACTCTAGAATCCAACCAAAGTCATCATTGAATAGGATTTTTCCACGATAATTACCCTCACTGCCCATTATCTCTCCATTGGTTCCAACAAAGATGGAGTGATCACCAACACATATGGCCCTCAAAGCATTCAGGTAAAAAATCTCTTCCTCAATAGCCTTTCCTACCTTGGGATGCTTATTGGTCATAGGCGGTGGATAGTGGGAGGAGATCTTAACATTATATTAACTCTAGATGAAAAAAAGGAGGTAAGAAACGTCTTGACCAGGATGGTTTCAAGCTTAGGAACCTCATCGAATTCCTCAAATTAGTGGACATTGAAACATGAAATGGCTCCTTTACCTGGTCCAATAAGCATTCAGGGCCTCAACAAATAGCCTGCGGGCTAGATCGATTCTTAATCTATGAAACCCTAATGTTGGAGGAACCAATGGTGGAAGCAACCATCCTACCAAAATCTGGGTCAGATCATTGGCCAATTCAACTTTGGCTTGATACGATTTTCACCCCCAAATTCAAACCATTCTGGTTTGAAAAATTCTGGCTCACTCATCCATAGTTCCATGAATTATCCCAAATATGGTGGGAAAAAGCGGAGATTCAACATGGAACCAAGATGTATAGATTTCAACAACGGCTAAAAAAAATTCAAAAAACAACTTCGTCAGTGGAACAAGGATATATTTAGCAACATCTTTCAGGATCAGAAAGCTCTAGAGAAGAAACTCAAGGAAATACAACGAGAGATAATTCTAACAGGTTACACAGAGGACCAACAACGAGAGGAGGAGAGCCTAAAAAAGAAACTTGAAGACCGATACAAGCAGGAGGAAACCCTTTGGAAATAGAAGTCTCGAATCCAATGACTCAAGGAGGGTGAAAATAATACCAAATTCTTGCATTGCTCCATTATCCACATGTGTTTAATCAACCGTACCACAAAAATGGAGGATGCACAAGGTAACACTATTCTCAACCATGATGAAATAGCCTCTGAGTTGGTCAATTACTACAAGAATCTTCTTTCAGAGCTCGACATCAACAAAACCCCAACCATAAATCCCATCACTCAACATATTCCTAACCTCATAACCCCAGAACAAAACCAAGCCCTCATGAGATCTATATCACAGGAAGAAGTGGATCAAGAAATTAAGGAGATGCCTCTAGGAAAAGCGCCTGGACCCGATGGTTTCACCATAATATTCTTCCATTATTGTTGGCCCATGATCCATGAAGAAGTTTGTCAACTAATTGAGGAATCCCACATTTCAGGAAAAGTCATCGGTGCTCTAAATGCCACTTTTCTCACCCTAATACCCAAGGAGGAAAGAGTCACCAATCTGAACAACTTCAGGACAATCACACTTTGTAACGTAATATAAAAAATCATCTCCAAGGTTATTGCAATGTGACTCAAGTCGATCCTCCCTTTCATCATCTCTGAAGAACAATCAGGATATGTGGAGGGAAGGAAGATAATGGACAGTGTCATCTTGGTTCACGAAGTCATCCATTCACTCAAGACCACCCGTACCCTAGGTATGCTAATCAAACTTGACCTCTCAAAATATTTTGATCGCTTAAGATGACACTACATGGAAGCCCTCCTAATAGCCTCTGGTTTTGACAGTGACTAGATTTCCTGGGTAATGCATCTCATCTCCTCTGTTTTTTTCTCCATTGTAATGTACCCCAAATTTCACTAAAAAAATATTTGACAGGTAAACTAAAGTCAATTAATCATAAAAAAATCGGTTCATGACATATAGATATTCTCTTATGACTCTTATTCCACTTGCACGCATATGAGATTTTACTTTATGGGGTTATCCATCCTGAAAGTCTGAAGGAGATTTAAAACCCAACATAATATTTTAGTGTTGTCTTCCATTAAAACACAACGTTCTTAATTAGATTAACTCATAACCTAATTTAACACGAACTATGAAACCATGCTAATGTATTAGAGTCATACATTTATTTGCATTGTTAAATTATTAGCTATGACCATCAAAGTCCATAGCATAAGTACTAGGGTTACAATATACCCATGCTGACCATATTACAGTAGTATAACAACTATGTTATAAAACATGTAAATGATGGTTAAAATCCTAGTAGACAAAATTATGACCCTAGGAGGCATAACTATCAATGTCCCAACATCTATGTGCTAGGGTCATAACATACCCATAATATTACCACCCTACAAAAGTGTAACGAACTATATTGTAAACAAGGTATACAATGCATACATTTGCAACAAAGGTAATTACTATGCAAATGCTAACTCTGTCCATTTGAACTAGGATTTAGACACATACAACCCAACATTAAAGTGGACCGAGAATCGATTTGGAGTGGATGCCAAGTCATCTCTGAACCTAGGCCGTTATATCATGTAGGAAGTTAAGTTATGGCAGGTCCATTAAAATGGTGGTAGACCTACCCAGTACCCTGCGATCTAACACCATAGAGAACCGCCCAATGAGGGCTCACCACTTTAGTCGATTTCACATGGCAGAGGTGTGGGGTGGCCTACCAGTTTCTCTTACTCACTAATCAAGGGGCTCAAGGTGTCATTTCACTCCTTGTGGTCGTCTCTTTGGTCTCATTTGTATTTTTCCTCTTCCCTGTATGTGACCAATGATTATGGTAGTGCTTAGCTCTCATGAGGAAAGGAGGTAATAGTGCACTGACAGGGTTCTCCATAAGCACGGGTAAGTAAACTTCTCTAATTCCATGTGTTCTCTATGCAATGTATTCTATATGAAAAAACATCCTCTATGCAAATGTATTATCTGTGCAAATACAACATAGTTACCAACTTAATGAGAATCATGACCTCAAAATGAGAACTCTAGCCCTTAAAACCCATATTTTTGCATAAAAAACATGAAAATCAACCCCCAAATCAAAAAGTGGCGCTACTTGTAGCACCATTTTTTGTAATCGGGTCAAAATTACAACTTTTTTAAAGAATGGGCTTAAAGGATCAAATGGCTGCTCAAACTCCCAGATGGGGTGCCAAGTAGTGATGGGAGGCCACACAGTCTATCTAGGACTCTAGCCATAAATATGGTTGACCATATCCCTTCACCTCAATCTTGAATGAAGGGCGACCATTACTATCAGCAGAGAACAAGAGGACAGCTCCCTCGAGTTTGGTTAATGGCGACACCAAGTATTAATTGCAGGGGTCAGGCATGTATAATGGTCATGTATGCCCACGGGTTATCTCTTCCGCTAGGCTTGGGCTGGCACTATTTCTCTTTTGAGCTCCACCACCTTGCATTCTCTGATAACGAGACTAGTGCACTGTGGGTTTTCCTTGCAGTTATTTAGCGAATTCTTAGCCCTCTTGGCCTAGTCATGCCGAGGGAGAGGGGCAAGTCGAGGCACTGACCAACCTAGTACAACTACGTTGCCATACATAGACGATTGCAGTAGATGAAAAGAGCCTTGTCCATAGCCAGAACTCAATGCTTGGAGAAGCCAAGGACTCCACTGATGGATTATGTCGAGGAGGTGATTCCGGAGGAACCCATCTAGGTTCCACCAGAATCCATCCTCTTCATGGTACCAGACAACTTGTAGTTCCCCGGCCTCAATACAATGATCACAAGCACCCAGGATGCCATGGAAGGTGCCACCTACATATTTGAGGAGGAATTCCCAGGGGAATTCTTCCACATGGATTCAAATGTTTCAACCAAGGATAACAATAGAAAAATTGGGGAAGAGGCAGAGGCGGTCAAGGCTACGGACATTGGCACCATGCAGAAGAACCACCCAATCTTGGCGCTTCCAACTCTCACTGCAATCCCTGAGTTCATCCCAGCTCCACCACCTTTCTTCAACCTAGAGAAGCTAGAGCTCATCTTTGACCTCACGAGCCAAATGGCAGACCAACTCCACCGTGACACCCTCATGAGTCAATGGATCAACATGCAATTTGACGGATTCTCGAATGCACTGGAAAATCAGCGTTGCCCGACCTGTGCGAAGACTTTCGTGCTCCATCCCAAGGATGACCCTCTCACTGGAGCTCCGGACGACATACCCCCAGGTGTCAATGATTAGTCTCTGGTTCTTTGCAATGGGTACTTTGTACAATTCTTGCCCAGCTCTTTGTACTGGGAAGCTGCAGATTTACAGTCTTGTTTTCTTTTTTCAATTGCTTGTTTGTTTTAGATTCCTAAAACAATTTTGTAACAACAAAAATATGCCACCTGCTCTGGTTTCCATTTGGCAGAGAAAAAAGCGTATAGCTTTTTTGACTAAAAGTATAACAGTATGCCACCTGTTCCGGTTTCCGCTAATTTGGCGGAACAGGTGGCAAACCGATGACATGTGGCTTTTTTGTATTATAATAGCACAGTAAAAGGAAATACCCTTTTTTATTTACAAAAAAAAATGGTTGTTCAAAAAAACTTTAAAATCAACCCCCAAATTAAAAAATGGTGCTATCGGTAGCACCATTTTTTGTAACTCTGTTAAAATTACAACTTTTTTCAAGCATGGGCTTAAAAGATAAAATGGTTGCTCAAAAAAACTCTAATATGAACCCCCAAATCAAAACATGGTGCTACCGATAGTACCAATTTTCCTAACCGGGTCAAAATTAAAACTTTTTTCAAGCATGGCCTTAAAACATAAAATAGTTGCTTATAAAAACCTTAAAATCAACACCTAAATAAAAGCACGACACTACCTAAAGAAAGATGTTTTTTCTAAACGTTAAAAAAAGAGCCTGGCAACACAGGTATTCCAACAGACGATGAACACCTTCAGTAACCACTCACATAACCAGATCAAAGATTAACACACCGATGTTTTCACGTGGTAAGACCCCTACGGGGAAACATCCACGGCCCCAGCCAACGCAACCACTTGGAGCAGTTTATTAATGCAAAGAAAAATATTATAGAGAGATTTTACAAGAGAGATTGTCACAATCGATCATCGGCAAATGACCCTCCATGCTCTTTAAATAGATATCATGGACCAATCGGGTGTTAAGCCATGGATCAATGGTCATTAAGATCGAGGAGAGTATGAGCCGTCGAATCACTCTATGTCGGGAACATATCACGACCGTCGGATTTTCTAACTACAAATGCATACTAATGCATACTAAAGAAACACACTAAGAAATACACTTTTACCTAATGACATATTAGACCAAGTAGATATTAACTAACTCCTAAGTGTCTAAATATCCTAACATCCCCCGTTAAGAACAACTTGGGATAGGATTGACGGATTTACAATAATGACACAATAGGATAAGGAAGGAGGCATTAGAGCCTATCCCCCCTTAATGACAACTTCCTGGACTCCTAACATAGATCAAAGTTTGGAAAACTTCGCTTCTGTAAGAGACTTTGTGAAAATGTCTGCAACTTGATCTTCTGTAGGGAAAAAGAGCACTTCAATAACTTGATCATAAATGAGCTTTCTGATGAAGTGCATGTGTAACTCGATGTGTTTTCTACGTTGATTTTGAACTGGGTCTTTGGCGAGCTTGATGGCACTCTGATTGTCACACCAAAGGCTGTTCGGATGCTGGTGTTGGAATCCAAACTCTGAAAGGATTTGTCGAAGCCACGGGGCTTCCTGACTTGCATTTACCGCTGCTCGGTACTCTGCTTCTACTGAAGAAAGTGCAATAGCCTGTTGTTTCTTACAGGACCAAGTGACAGGTCCTGAACCACGGATGAAAACATAACCTGCAGTAGACTTCCGATCATCGGGGTCGCCAACCCAATCTGAATCAGTGAAACCAACCAATAAGGGAGTCCCCCCTGAACTATAATGTATCCCAAACTGAATTGTACAATGAACATAGAGAAGTATCCTTTTAGCTACTTTTCAATGGCTTTCATGGGGTGTTTGCATATATCGGGCAAGAAGACCAACAACAAAGGAAAGATCAGGACGGGTATGAGTCAAGTATAAGAGGCTACCAACTAACTGACGATACAGGGTGGCATCAACTTCAGGAGAAGTACATGTGGCATAAAGATTGAATCCAGACTGGAAGGGAGAAGGGGTTGGTTTACAATTGTCCATGTAAAAGCGATGAAGAAGGTCACAAACATACTTAGATTAGGAAAGAAAAATTCCTTCTTTGGTTTGCAAAACTTGGAGGCCAAGGAAATAGTGCAAAAAGCCTAAGTCTGTCATTTCAAATTTCTTCTTAAGGATGGTTTTCACATGGTTTAAAAGTTTTGAGTCACTACCAGTAAAGATAAGGTCATCAACATAAAGGACAAGGATTATGAGATGGCTTCCTACTTTCTTGGTATAGACATTAGGATTAGAAGAAGACATATTTAACAACCATCTGATGGACCTCCCATTTATGTGAGGTGGCAAGGGCAAGAACAAGGTGGATGGAATTCATTTTGGCTACAGGGGCAAAGGTTTCATTATAGTCAATTCCTTCAACTTGGGAAAATCCTTTGGCAACTAACCAAGCCTTGTATCTTTCAACACTTCCATCTGATGCATATTTAGTTCTGTATACCCATTTGCATCTAACAAGTTTTCTTCCTTTTGGAAGAGGTACAAGATCCCAAGTATCGTTTTCCATTAAAGAATGATACTCTTCATTCATTGCTGTATCTCAATCTGGATGACCTGAAGCTTCTGCAAATGTCTCTGGATCATGAGTTTCTGAAACTTGAGCCAAAAGAGAAGAGGCTCTCTAGAACTGTGAACGTGCCCGACGCTGATCTGAAGGATCACTGACAAGATCACCAACTACTTCTCGTGTTGAACAAACCCATCTAGGAAGCGGTGGAATTGGTGGTTGTTTAGGTTCAAAGAACTCATCTGGAGGAATTTCAGCAGGCGGAGGTGGATTTTCATCCTCACTTTCATCATCTGAAGAAGAATCCAGAATAGGAACATAAGAAGGCACACACGCTGAAGATGGCTTGCAGGCTGAAGAAGGCACAACCGCCGAATTAGGCTCGCAGGCCAAGAGATTTTCATCAAATTTAACATCTCTTCTAATAATAATTTCATTACAATGTGGTTGAAGAAGTCTATAACCTTTGACATCTTCAGAATAACCGACAAATATACACTTCTCACTTTTAAGATGCAATGCTTTTCTTTTTTCATCAGGAATGTGAGCCCATGCTATATTGCCAACTACACGGAAATGACTTACATCTGGTTTAATTTTAGTCCAAGCTTCTTCTGGTGTTATATTTTTAAGAGCCTTTGTGGGAGTGTGATTGACTATGTAATTTTCACAGTTGATTGCTTCTGCCCAATACTGTAGACTTAATCCCTTAGATTGGATCATACAATTAGCCATTTCTTTTAATGTGTGATTATTTATCTTAGCAACACGATTTTGTTGTGGTGTATATGGAACAATGTGTTGCATTTGATGCCCTATGTAGTGCAATAACTTGTAAAATTATTGTTCACATATTCGCCTCCATTATCTATTCTTAACCTTTGAATTTGATGTCCAGATTGCTTTTCTACAAGGGCCTTATAGGCCAAAAACTTGTCAAAAACTTCACTCTTTAGTTTTAAGAAGTAAACCCAAGTACGTCTGGAAAAGTCATCAATGAAAGTTAAGAAATACTTGCACCCAAAAAAAGAGAGAAAAGAAAGTGGACCACACAAATCACTATGAACAAGCTGCAAAGGACCCGAGGCATGCCAAGAGGCATGTTTGTCAAAACTGTCCCGATGATGTTTGCCGAGAACGCAACCGGCACAAACACCATCTCTGCATGAAACGAGAGGAAGACCAGTCACCATCTGTTGATTACATAGTTGTTTCAATCAGTGATAGTTTAGATGACCAAACTGCTCATGCCAAAGTTTGCTCAAGTCATCGCTATGAGCAACAAAAACTGATGACCCAAAGTTGTCAAACTTGTACAACCTGGTAATATCATCAGCAAGTCCAGTTGCAAGAACATGCTTAGGATATTTTAGATCCTTGATTACAACTTGGTGAGGTGAAAACTCGACGGTTTTACCTTCACCTGAATGAGTTATTTGATATACTGATAGAATGTTACAAGAAATATTTGAGACACATAATACATCATTGAAATGACCATTTTCTACCTAAATTGTTCTAGATCCTACAACACTAAGAGATCTATCATCACCAACAAATATTTTCTTGGTGTTACATTCATTTAGAGAAGAAAATATGGCTTTATCCTTAGCCATATGATAAGATGCTCCTGAATCAATAAGCCGCTCATCAGAAGAAGAAGTAGTAGTAGAAGTTGTATTGAAGGAAAAACCATAAGCATAAAGTGCATGTACATGAGAAGAAGAAGAAGAAGAAGAAGAAGAATCAATACTGATGTTGTGTTTCTTCATCGCTGCTTCTAAGGCTGCCATCTTCTTGAAACATTTGGACTCATCATGACCATCTTTATTACAAAAGTTGCAATGTCTGTTAGTATTCTTAC
>ML784277.1:117969-137427 GCA_009831015.1 Picea engelmannii
GGAAAATGTACGGTCATGGTACCTAGTCCTAGTCCTAAGGGGCTTGGCGCGCAACCCCCCCCGGCGGGCCTAGACCAGGTTCCTTGGGTGCCTAAAGAACCTAGGTCAGGCCCGCGAGGGGCTAGCTTAGGTCCCTTGGGCACCCATAGGACCTGGCCCAGGCCCACGAGGGGTTGACGTGATGCAGCCCAATTCCCATGAGCACACATTTTAAAACATATATAAATATTTTGTATATATAAAACATATATTATATATGTTTTTTATATATACAACATATATTATATATGTTTTATATGGGCTTGGTCAAGGTCCTATGGGTGCCCATGGGACCCAAATGACCTGGGCCAGGTCCATGGGGGGTTGGTGCAATGCCCGACATCACACTGACCCCCTGTAGGCTTAGCCCAGGTCCCTTGGGCGCCCATAAGACCTGGGCCAGACCCACGGGAAGGTTGACAAGATGAGGCCCAGGTCCCATAAGCGCACGTTTTAAAACATATATAAATATTTTGTATATATAAAACATATAATATATGTTTTATATATATCAAACATATAATATATGTTTTATATATATCAACCATATAAAGATATATGTTTTATATAAATTTGAATTTTTTTTTATATATTAATGAATTTGTTTTAGTTTAATTTTTTTTTTTAAGTTTTTTATATAAATTTTTAATTTTTTGTTGTTGTAATTTTAATGTGTTTTAACTTATTTTTGTTGATTTTTTTTTAAATTTTGTATTAAAAATTTTATTTTAGGTTTTTTAATGTGAGGTTTTTTATATATATTTTTAATTTTTTTGGGTTTTTTCCACCTTTTTAAAGTTTAATTGGGCTATAATTTTTTTTACCTTTTTTCTTAATTTTTTACTTCAAAATCAAACTCACTTAAAAAGGCCAACCATCTTACATGTCTTTCATTGAGATCTTGTTGACTGAACAAATGTTTTACACCACTATTGTCGGTTAGTAACATAATTTTTCTTCACATTAAATAATGTCGCCACATTTTTAATGCATGAATCACATCTGCTAATTCAAAATCGTGAGTCACATAGTTTTGTTTATTTTCTTCCAATTTATGTGATTGATAACAAATGACGTGTCCATATTGTGTTATCACACCTCCTAATCCCTCTTTACTCACATCCACACAAACTATAAAGAATTTATCTGGATCTGCTACTTTTAGGATAGGTGTTGTTGTTAACGGTCCCTTTAGCTTATCAAAACTGTCTTGGAATTTTTGCGGCCAATTAAATTGTATTCGCTTTTTCTGTAGCGATGTAATCGGATAAACAATTCTGGAAAATCCTTCGATAATCCTCCAATAATAACCTTTAATCCCCATAAATGATCTTATTTCTTCTATATCTTTAGGAATAGGCCATTCCATAATGGCTTTAATCTTTTACGTGTCTACTGCAATACTATCTTCTGATATTACGTGCCCTAAATACTATATTTTTCTTTGGTAGAAATCACACTTATCAAACTTAGCATACAAATTATGTTCTCTTAAAGTCTGTAATAATATTTTCATATGCTCTTTATGGTCTTCTCCAGTGTTTGAATAAACTAAAATAGCATCGATAAAAATCAACACGAATTTATCTAGATATTGGTTGAATATACTATTCATCAAGCACATAAAAGTTGTTGGTGCATTAGTAAGTCCAAACAGAATCACTACAAATTCATAGTGCCCATAATGTGTTCTAAATGTTGTTTTGTTTACCTCTTCATCCTTTATCCTGAATTGGTGATAACCATACATCAAATCTATCTTAGAGAATATTTTTTCTCCTCCAACCTCGTCAAAGAGATCGTGAATTCTAGATAAAGGGTATTTATTTTTAATCGTTATTTTATTCAGTTGACGATAATCAATACACAGTGTCAACATTCCATCTTTCGTTTTAACAAACAAAACTAGTGCTCCGCAAGGTGAAATACTTGGTCTGATATACTCTTTGTCTAACAGTTCTTGTAACTAAATTTCCAGTTCGGGTACACTCATTCTATAAAGTGCCTTGGACACTGGGGTAGATCCAGGTAGTAGATCGATAGAGAAATCTATCTCTCTCATTGGGGGTAGTTTTGGTATTTCTTCCACGAATACATCTTTGAATCCAAGTAGGAACACAAAGTCTTCCATACTTGGTTTTCTTTCTTTCTTTAAGAGATTAGTTACTTGAACAACATATACTTGGAAACCCTTATTAATACATTTCTTAAATTGCATTGCTGATATTTTCCTAACAGAAACAAGTTTTTTGATTCCTTGTACTGTTTTGGCTATATTATTTTCATCCTTGTATAAAAATTATTTTTTGTATCAATCTATGATAACTTTATGTTTTTCCAACCAATTCATCCCAATAATTATATCATAAGACCCCAAAGGTAACACATTCAGATTTAACTTTGTACTCTGACCATTTATACTGAGTCCACAATCAGAAATAAATTTTGTTATCTTTCTTTTGGTCCCCATTACTAGCTATACTAACCAAGATTTAGCATGTTTTACCTTCTTTAACTTGTTTGATTCTACTAAAGCTGGAGTAATATAAATCAGACTAGCTACTGCGTCAATTAGTATAGAAACGTTATTGAAATGAATTTTACCCTCAACTTCCACAATAGTGGATTGATGATCTGCCTGTCTGCCATCTAGAGTTGCATTGATCTTATGCACACTTCTGCCAATGTCTCCAACTATTGAATCCTCTTGAATATTGTGGACTAAATTCCTTGTTGATGGGTTTAAGCATGGACAATCTCTCCATGGGTGGGATTCTCCACACTCCCAACATTTCAATGATTCTCTGGGTTTTCCCCTACCTTCTTGAATCCCATATTAACTAGTTTATTTCCCCCTTGAGTATTTTGTGTATTAGAGTGATAGTCCTTCATTTGAAATCATTTTTCCATGTTACAGAAAGGGGTTGGTTGGAAACCTTTCTTACGTTGATTCATTTTGTCATGTTTTTTATCTTTCCATGGTTTGGGAATTTCAGATCTCTATTTTTACTATTCATAGGATATTCGAGCCTTTCGAAACACTTCATTTAAAGACTTAGGATTATCAAATTCAATTCTGTCTTTGTATGATTGTGGTATACAACTTAAAAACGTTTGTATTTTTACCTTATCTTCTTTGATATAAGGCAAAAACTTCAACAGATCTAGGAATTTATTAATCATATCATCCATATCCATTTGTCCTAGTCGCAATGGGAATTTCAGATCTCTATTTGTACTATTCATAACACACTCGATCCTTTTGAAACACTTCATTTAAATACTTAGGATTATCAAATTCAATTTTGTCTTTGTATGATTGTGGTAGACAACTTAAAAACCTTTGTATTTTTACCTTATCTTCTTTGATATAAGGCACAAACCTCAATAGATCTAGGAATTTATTAATTAGATCATCTATAGCCATTTGTCCTAGTCGCAATTCGTAGAATTCCTTAGTCTTTCTTTCGTAATATATTTCTGATAAGTATTACTTATTGCAATACTTTTTGAATTCCGACCATTCCATTCGTCTTTCCTTCAATCCTTTCGCTAGCTTCAAGTCTTGCCACCAGATGCTAGGTTTTCATTTCAAGTTATAGATGACCATTCTAATCTTCATATTACTAGAGTAATTATAAATATGAAAGTATTTCTTAATGTCTAACAACCATGCTTCATCTTCCTCACGAGTCTTGTATTCTCCATCAAAGGTGGAGGGTTTTATTTTTTTGAATTCTCCTTCGAGGTGATCAACTTATTTTCTCTTTCTTCCTGTAGATGTATGGCTTTATGTCATGTGTGTGTCTTCAGAAGAACTATCTTCTTTTTATGTTTCATGACTAGAATTATTGGAGGACTTTTTGTTGACCCCTTCTTCTCTTTCATTATCTTTTGGAATCTTTTTTGTCACTATATTGTGTAGCAACATTTCATTTATTTCCAGTTGGTCTTCATGTGCTTTCTTCAACTTTTTGTTATCTTCTTTAAACACTTGTAATTCCACAATAAGGTCCCTCATCGTTTCCAAGACTTGGGCGGTTGAACATCCATCACTGTGATGTTCTGGGTCTCTAGAAATCTCTTGATTTTGATTATCCTTAGGTCTATTTCCTTCTTCACTCTGTGTTGGCATTTTCACAATAAACAACTTTTTATGTTTGTAACAGTAAATATGTTCGTTATATTTTTCCTTCAAAAACAAAAATAAAATTACGGTGTTTCCCTGAGGTCCAAGTGTTGTAACCAACAACTCTGATACCATATGTAATGTACCCCAAATTTCACTAAAAAAAAATTTGATAGGTAAACTGAAGTAAATTAATCATAAAAAAATCGATTCATGACATAAAGATATTTTATTTTAACTCTTATTCCATTTGCATGCATATGATATTTTACTTTACAGGATTATCCATCCTGGAATTCTAAAGGATATTTAAAACCCAACATACAATTTTACTATTATCATCCATTAAAACACAATGTTCTTAATTAGATTAGTTCATAACCTAATTTAACAAGAACTATGAAACCATGCTAATGTATTAGAGACATACATTTATTTTCATTGTTAAATTAGTATCTATGACCGTCAACGTCCATAGAATAAGTATTAGGGTTACAATATACCCATGTCGACCATATTACACTAGTATAACAACTATGTTATAAAAAAATGTAAACAATGCAACCCTTAGCAACAAGTTAAAATCCTAGTAGACAAAATTATGACCCTAGGAAGCATAACTATCAAAGTCCTAACATCTATGCACTAGGTTTATAACATACCCATCATATTACCACCCTACAAAAGTGTAACTAACTATTTTGTAAACAAAGTATACGATGCATACATTGGCAACAAAGGTAATTACTACAAAAATGCTAACTATGTCCATCTGAACTAGAATTTATACACATACAACCCAACATTAAAGTGGATCGAAAATCAATTTGGAGTGGATTCCAAGTCATTCCTGAATCTAGTTGTTATAGCCCATGGGAAGTTAAGTTATGGCAGGTCCATTAAAATGGTGGTAGACCTACCTAGTACCCTGGGACCTGACACCATAGAGAACCTCCCAATGAGGTCTCACCACTTCACTTGATTTCACATGGCAGAGGTGTGGGGTGGAATACCAGTCACTCTTACTCTCTAATCAAGAGGCTCAAGGTGTCACTTCTCTCCTCTTGGTCACCTCTTTGGTCTCATTTACATTTTCCCTCTTCTCTGTATGCGACCAACGATTTTGGTAGTGCTCGGCTCTGGTGAGGAAAGGAGGTAATAGTGTACCGGCAGGGTTCTCCATAATAACAGGTAAGTAAATCACTCTAATGCCATGCGTTATCTATGCAATGTATTCTCTATGCAAGAACATCCTCTATGGAAATGTATCCTTTGTGAAAATGTGTTCTCTGTGCAACTGTATTCTCGGTGCAATGTGTTCTCTGTGCAAAGGTATTTTTTTTACAGTGCGTTCTATGTAGCATTCCTTGTGTTTTAGTTTGGTTTTAATGTGGAGAACATATTGTGTTGCACCTATGCATTTGTACCTAGGGACACATTTACATTGTTATAAATATTCTCCTTACCTATTACACTTAATCCTTTCCTTTTATCAAATGGTCTTTGTTTCAGAAGATCGAGTCATTGTGTTTTCTTCTCTGTTAATTATAAGTCCTCAAGTCAGGCCCTACTAGTTTCTCCCAGTCAACACCCATGGCAGGAATTATTGTAAACCGTCTTTTCCATGAGTTAAACCCTTAGAGTTTTAATTGTTGTGGTTTTAGGCTTGAACGAAGTTTGTTATATGCCAAAACCATTTATCCAGAGAGTATTGTGAGACAAATCGTCAGCCTTGAGACTTGGTAATGCATTCCCTGGATGAAGTCATTTCCCGAAATAGTTATGGTGTTATTCCTTGCCATTCCAAAACTTGGCCGAAACCTTAGAAGCTTATTAAAATTTGTTACAGACTGGACAACATTTCGTTGTATCATTATATTCGAACTCTGTAAGTTTGTGTGACAATGTCAAAATCCTTATTCGCTTAAAACAAAATAGCAACAACGTTTCTTCATATGTATTTACTGGTTATTAGATTTCTCTGCTGAGAAGGATCATTCTCTGTCATTGATTAAAGTACTACTCCCATCTCAACAACGACCTCTACTAGTTAGCCCGTCTGTTAAAATTAAATTTCGTCTGCGTAATTAAGGAATTTATTGCAATCGACAACTATGTACTAAAAATGGTCTTATTGTTTATTACATGTTGTACCCTATACTTATATTCATTCACAACATCATTTGTTGAATGCACGAGGAAATACATTAGCAGGGTTTGAACACATTTTACACTATTAAACTTTGACATACGAATTAGGTTCTTACCATAGTTGAATGCACCCAGATCATGTCCTTTGCGTCTCTGTAAATATTTCTTGATTTAATAATTTATTTAATGTGATCACTATCCTTGTCGGAATTTCATCTGTGTATTATGGAAAACAATGGTAGTTTTGTTTTTTTATTGTCAACTTCGTCACAATAATTTCATTCCATTCCCTTGATATTCTGTACAGAGTTTTGGTAATTACTCCTCAGTAATTCGTTTGATGATTTGTTCTTCAAAATAGACTATTTTGATGAACATCTTGTATCGTTTTATCCTCTATAGGAAAAGGGCTTAATATCGCTCCCTCTTGGTTAAAAATATAAGTTCTTCTCTTGATTATATTATGTATTTTATTTATATATATTTGTCCTCTGTATTTTATAAACAAAAGACGTGTACAGGGATCAAAAAGCCACAGAACTTGATTAAATGTTTGTTTTTTTTTACTTTCGCAAGTGAATAATTCTACATGGATAAAAATTGATGATGGGTCCCTTTTCTTTCCAGGGAACCCATCAGATGAATTAAAAACCCACTACTCCCTAGTCATAGACAGACTACTTCGCAAGGGAAAACAAAGACACTCTGATATTTAATTGGTATATAAGATAAGTTACGCCTTGACTCATTTTATTTAACTCATTCTTTTAATTGTTTGGATGTTAGTAAGGTTACTAATACCATTGTATTGTTGTTTTGCAGGTTGGGAAAATGACAATGCCCTTGGTGAAAGAAGTGTTATATCCACAAAAGGCATTCAAGTTCCATATTTTCCTTCCACTAGTCCATGTGCACACTCACTTCAGTTATAGACAGTTTTATGTAGACTTCCTAAAACTTTGTTTAGAGTAATTATTGGGTTCTTGGATCGATGGAAAACCAAAGTTGTAAAATTTTTGTCCAAGACCTATTGACTATCATAAGTGTATTTTTTGTCAAACATTCTGTGATCTACTGTATCATATATCTTTGCTATGATAATAGATAAAAATAATGTATTTGATACTTTTATTTTTTTCCACCTATACTCAACATATTAGTAGAAATTTCAATACAGTCTATTTATACTTTTCATTCTGAAGTATTTTGATTTTGTACACTAAAAGTACAACAATCAAAGAAATAAGTTATCATGGCCAATAGGTGCGCGCGCGCACACACACACACACACACACACACACACACACACACACACACACACACACACACACACACACACACACACACACAAAACTATAATACTTCAAATACAATTCACTATAGGTACTCTTACACATTGGCACGCCACGAATCTAACACGACTATACAACCCACTTAATAAATTCTAATTTATAAGTATAGAAATACAAAACATAACATCAATTGTACATCATCAATAATATAACATCAACAATTGAAGTACATAGCTGAGATACATATCTGAAGACTAATGCTGGGAAACAAATGCAACAACCACGTTCCACTCAACCGTAGAAACAAAACAACCACAATCACTTGTCATGATCACCCCCTAAGGGAAAACTGAGCCACACTCTTTAGTCACTGCCACCTTCCACGGTTCAGAAATTTTTTTGCCTCACCCCAGATGTGTTCATAACAAAAAAAATAGTTCTCATTCCTCAACATACTAAGCAACGTCATGCATCCCACATATGTTGTATTTATCTTGTTCCTAGGACTTTCTATTCATTTCTCTCATTGGGGAAATTCCCAGCTTTACAAATCCCTGATTCTTAGGGTCTGCTAGTGACAGAACTCAACTTCTGCCACTTGTAAAAATCATCTATGAGTTAACTCAAACATGTTCCCCACTCATGGAGTCATAGTCAATTATTTTTAACCTAGATGTTCCATTTTTATTCCAGCGTTTAATTTATTAAAAACGTTTGTCTCATAGATGTGTCCATCAAAAGAGGACAGTTGGGAAAGTAAAACCTTTTCCCAACAATCATAAAATAATAATTACACAATCCAAAATTCTAAATTTGGATTCCCATAAATGGAAATTTGTTTCCAAATCCGAATTTCCATAAATGGAAATTTATTTCTAATTTAAATTTGTAATTTATTTTCTAAGAATTTGAAGATATTGCATCCATCCTTGTTAACATAGTCCCCTCTCAACTGTTCTCACCCACCCGTGGTATTTGGAAAGGAGAGACCCTCTCCCCTTTTCTTTTTATCATCATGGTAGACAGTCTAGGTCATTATATCAAAGCCTCTATTATGGATGGATCTCTCCCAGGCCTCTATTATGGATGAATCTCTCCAAGGCCTCCATTTGCATGGGATACAACAGGCTACCTCCCACAACCAATTTATGGACGACACCATTCTCTTAAACTCTCCCATATCTCAAGAATCCATCAAAATTGACAATATACTCAATGATTTCAGTGAAGGCTCTGACACCTCCTTCAATCGGGACAAATCTCATATTTTCTTCTTTAACACGCCCTCAACAGTTCAACTTCATATCTCCTGTCTACTTGAAATACCAATTTTCTCCCTTCCTTCCCATTATCTGTGCCTCCCCCTTTCAGATTCTGCAGCCATAAATATCTCTTAGGACTCCCTTCTCCTCTCCATCTCCAATTGTCTCAGAAACTGGACCTTCAGATCCCTCAACCTCCCAGCTAGACTTATCCTCCTAAAGTCGATGCTTCAATAAATCCTTGTATGTATGTTCTCATCTCTGGAATCTCCGCAAAGTGTTATCAAAAGTATAAGAAACCTACAGTGAAACTTCCTTTGGTATGGAAATGAATCCAATAAAAAATGGGCCCTTGTCAACTGGGACAAAGTATGCAATTTGAAATCTCTAAGAGGACTAGGTCTCCATGACCCGGGTAAGCTAAATAACACCACAGGGGAAAACATTTGGTGGTGCTGGCTAAAAAATCCAACAGAACTATGGGCCAAACTTTGGAAACAAAAATACACCTTGAAAAACCCTCAAGCTCAATTCATTCGGTTGACAGGTCAGATCCAAGGATCTAACATATGGAATACAACATGGAAAAATTGACTGTTAATACAAGCTCGTGCCTTCTGCGAAATTAGGAATGGTCATAGTGCCCTATTTTGGACGGACTCATGGAAACAACTCCCTCCACTACATTCAAAATAATACCTCCGCCCCTACCAAGTATAGGCAGATTGGAAGAAACAAAAACTAGTTGATCTCGAGCAGGATGTCCCTCTTCACCCTCTGTGGCATAGTTGGAAAGCCTCCCCACAAGAACTACAGGTGACAGTGGATTGCGATCTACAACCTTGGGAAGAAATGAAAAATCAAAGGAATATTTGTATAAGTGAGGATCCAAATATTCTCATATGCGGGCACAAACCCAATGGAACGTTCACACTCAAAGAGGGATATTATCTATAGGAAAACTTCCAAAATCAACCAAAATAAGTCCTCTGGAACATAATATGGAAGTCCAAGCTATGGCCCAAAGTCTCCACCTTATTTTTCTTTTCTTTCAAAATAAAATCCTAACCTAGGATAATCTAAGGTGGAGAGGGTTCATAGGACCCTCAATTTTCCATCTTTGTCAGCAACAGGAAGAGACAATGGAGCACATTCTCAATCACTATTCGTTCAGTGAACTAATATGGGATCATGCTTCTCAACATATGAGGATAACCAAAATATAAAGAAACAACATCATAAATACCATCATAAATTGGGGAAATAGATCCTTCCAAAGCCCTATACTGAATAAAATCTGGCCAATTCTACCAGGGTTTATTGGCTGGCTACTCTGGAAAGAAAGGAATAGATGCATTTTTCACTCCCAATCTTCCCCCCTTAATATTCTTTGGTCCACTATCCGTAAACATGTTTAGGACATAGTACATGCCCAATCCTAGACTCAGGATGACCTTCCCTCGAAACCCCTAGAAATCTCAATTCTTGCAACCTGGCACCCACACCCTCCCTTGATTCCTTCTAGAACTCAACACCGCAAAGCTTCATCCCTATATATCTCCCATTCTTGGTCTCCCCCACCACTAGGATTCTACAAAGTCAACTTTTATGGGGACTCCAAGGGAAATCTCGGTTTAGTTGGATATGGAGCACTCATCAGGGACAATCTAAGACACCTTCAGTACTTCTTGGTCGAACATCTGGGATATGACACGAACAATTCAGCTGAATTGTGGGGCCTTGTCATAGGAATCCAAATGGAAGTGAATGTAGGACTCACTCGCATTATAATTGAAGGGGATTATAAAGTAATCAATAATCTCGCTGGCAAAATTATCAATGGCCATGATCCTCAAAAGATAACTCTCAGTTGGTGTATTTTGGGCCCCTTAAAAAACTTGAAATCCCTTCTTATACCTTCTCTAATGCTTATCACTTCTCACATCCATCGAGAACCCAACCAAGTTGCAGACATATTAGAAAATGAAGGCATCGCCTCTCCTCGGTGTGACATCTTCATCAACATGGGGAAATATCAGGACAAACAATTGTTGTATCATTGCAAGGAGTTGGCTCTCCAATACATTATATCCCTGGATGGGGTGACATATGGAAAAGGAGAGAAATGTTGTGCACTAGCAGCCAGGGGAGTTATTTCCCCCAGCTGATGCCCTCATGCCCATGCCATTTGAATGACGATCCTTAACATTGCACTTATGGTAGTGCATTGCTCTACCTATGCAAACTTAATGGCTATGCATGCGAACTAGATCTAGTGATCTGAAGTGGGTAATTGTCCTCGGGATAATGTCACTTCAACTTTCACGGCTTCCTCCAATAGCATTCAACTGACCATTATGAAGGTAAGAGATCCTTGGCATTTTGTCATTCACCAAGTTCAGTTGATTCTTTGGTTCTTTTTGTCTCATGTGTATTCTTCCGGTGGACCTTCTCCCGTCACCTCCTTATCTCTAGTGTTCACCTTTATCAACCTCCTTTCCACCAGTGCAACACCTCTAGCCTGGTCTTTGCCTCTGTTGCCCCATATTTGTTGCTACCCTTCGATCATTCCCAGGGAGCGTGAAAAACCCAAAAGGGAGCCCACAATATTTGATGCAGGAGCATCGTTGGCAAGCGCCCAGAGGTGGGACCACTCAACACGTGAGAGTTCTTCCAGAACTTCAGCATGGGAAGTTACAACTGATTTCGGAATCCGCCTCCACTCAGCGCCGGAATTCACCTTTGGAGGCACGCTTGAACCGGTGCTGAATTTTACCCTTTGAGGCAAGTTTTGGATTTGTAAACAGAGCAGGAGTTTCCACTTCGGCTTTGGAATGTGACTGAACTAAGATAGTGTAGGATGAATTTTAGAGTAGGAAAGTAGCTAAGGGAAACCCTAGAAACATTTTTGAGTTATGTAGAAGTTTGTACGCCCAATTAGAGAGAGCTACAATACAGAGAGAAATTAGTTGTAAGAGAGAACTGCGAGTTAGCAGGAGATCTGAATGTTTTGAGTTACTGTAATTTTGAATGTATTTTGTAGCCATTGGGCACTTGTGAATATAACAGAATGGAAAATTGATCCAAATGTATGGTGTGTGGACTGTGTGCATTTTCCTGTCATTTCTATTTACATGAACAAGTGGATGGAACTGTGAATTTTTCCAGTTTCAATTGTTTCTCTTCATTGGAAGCTCTGTAAGGTGTGCATCGAGCCAGAGAGGGACATAAGGATATCAGGAGGAATTTCTCTATGAGAAATACCGTGGATATGAGTTATCGAAATCCCTCAGACACAAGGAGTGCGCAGGAAATTGAAGTCTGAACCAGACAAAGATCAGGAGGGATAACGCTTCGGAAAGTGTTATCGAGATCCGGGAACTCATTCCCTGGAAGGAACGAAGATCGAGTCTTCAAAGACTTAGAAAATCTTCTAAGTTTGAAGTGAGTAAAAGCTCAGGAGGACGAATGTTGTTGAGCTTTGGATCACAGTGGAGGATCCCGCAGACCATCCGATTTGAGGGAGAAGCGCAGGATTTAACACTGTGTAGATCCAGGAAGGGAGATCCTGACGATCTAAACGGATGGTGGAGAGTCCTTGAGGCAAAACGACGAAAATCCCGCCAGTCGTTGGATAAGGTGGAGCTGCGAGGAGGTTAGCGGCAAGGGATTTTTGACATCCAAAGCTCAGGAGGAATAGTGACCATCGATCTCAAATAGATCTAGATCATTGGTCCATTTCAAGATTTTGGGTACCACGAGTTGGAAGGACAAAGATCCTTGTCTCTCAAAACCCCGAATCACGAAATCGTGATTCGATGTGAACTGTCGATCACAGATAACTCTGGACCATTGGTACATTTCGTGATTTTGGGTATCGCGAGTTGGAAGGACAAAGGTCCTTATCTCCCAAAACCCTGAATCACGAAATAATGAAATAGCGAGGTCGGACGTGGACCGTAGATCCCAGGGATTATTGTGAGTCGTTGATCGAACGCCAAGGCATTTCAGCGTTTCGGCATTTTGGCATTTTTGCATTTCGACAACCAGGGATTCCAAAGAGGAGAGATATCCCTTGCACCCAGATTTTGCGAAATGCGAAAACCCGAAAGAATAGGCGCTGGGACATTTCGACATTTTGGCAACCGGGGATTCCAAAGAGTAGAGATATCCCTTGTACCTTGATTTTGCTAAACGCGAAAACCCAAAGGAATAGGCACTGGGACATTCCGACATTTCGAAAACTGGGGATTCCAAGGAGTAGAGATATCCCTTGCACTCTGATTTCATGAAACGCAAAAACCCAAAGGAATAGGTCCTGGGACATTTCGGCATTTCGGCAACCGGGGGTTCGAAGGACGAAGGGACAAGATGCTTGACTTGTGAAGTCCCAACCCACGATATTTCATCATTTCAGCAATCGAGGGTTTGAAGGACGAAGGGATGGGACACTTGAATTGTGAAGTCCCAGTCCATGATATTTCGACATTTCGACGACCGGGGATTCGAAGGACAAATGGACGGGACACTTGACATGTGAAGTTCTGGTCCACTACAAGCGCCCTTTTTGGCTTAGCGTAAGGTCACGACTCTTGGTCGTGTGTTGTGGGAGCGCATGCTTGGCGCTTGGAAAATCCAACTGATCATTTGTGGGGGACCTGTGTGTTCGTTCGAAGGATTCTAGTTTGGAACCAAAAGAGCCATTTCGACTCCGAAATCAGAAGATCCTGACCGGGAGGTCGTGTATCCCTTAAGATGGATAGGGGGTCTGAATCAGGTGGTATCAGAGCCTAATTTTTTCGTCTGTAGACTTTAGGTGAAGGAGGAAAAGAAGGAGACAGAGAACTCGGAGCTGTACTCAGTGTGTGATAGATAGTCGACATAATGCCACCAAGAAGATGAGAGCCACATTTAGCCAACCGTGTTGTAGAGAGGGAGATGTGAGAGCTTCGCGCCCGATTGGAAATAATGAAAGCAACACAGAGAAGAGCACCTGACATTGGGGATGTCAGTGATGCAGAAAGTGAAGAGGTTGAGGTTGAAGAAGCTGCAGGAGAGGATGCTGCAGAAGAACATTGTTGAGAGTAGTTGCCAGATTGGGAGGTAGAGCTAAGATAGAGGTCTCCATGTATGAGGGAAATCTAGATGCTGAAGAACTATTGGACTGGATAAGGTCCATGGAAAAACACTTCGACTATGAAGATGTTGATGAGGAGAAGAAGGTGAAGCAGGCAGTCGCCCGACTAAAAGGGCATGCAACACTGTGGTGGGACGAACTGTAGGCTGAGAGGAGAAGTAAAGGAAAACATAGGATAAAGAGTTGGGACAGGATGGTAGCCAAAGTGAAGGCTAATTTCATACCCAAAGACTACCAGATCAATCTGTTCAAGAAGCTACAGAACCTGATATAGAAAGGGATGACAGTCAAGGAGTACACCGAGGAGTTTTACTGGCTAAACATCAGAATTGGACAAAGGGAGAGAGACGAAGAAAGAGTCACCAGATATACAAATGGATTGAGATATGAAATCTAGGACAAGATTAGCATGATGTCAATGAGGATTGTGGAAGATGCTTATCAGTTTGTGCTGAAGGCAGAGGAGAAGCCGACCAGAAAACAAAAGCAGCGAGGAAGAGGTAAAGGCTCAATCCCAAGAAAAAGAAAGGGATTTAACTGTGACAGAGCACATCAGTCTAAGGACGAGGCTGAGAAACTGCACAATCACTCAAAACAAGGAGGAAGTTCATGAGGAAGACAGAATGGTGGAAGAAACTATTCTAGAGGAAGAGGCAGAGGATGAGTAAGGTGCTATAACTGTGGAAAGATAGGGCACATGTCTTGGGAATGTCCCAAGAAGAATAAGGAAGGAGGAGACGCTCACATTTCAGAAGCACGGTGAAGAGATGTTGAAGAAGAAGGAGCAGAGGATGGAGCATCCCTGATGTTGAGAAAATTTCTCTTAAAACCAGAGGCAGAAATTGAAAATCTAGTACAGAGAAACAATCTCTTCAGGACAGTTTGCAAGACTAAGGATAAAGTATGCAAGGTGATCATTGACAGTGGGAGTATTGACAACCTAGTATCCACAGAGATGGTGGAGAAATTGGAGCTGAAGACAACTACACATCCAAGACCATACAAATTCTCATGGCTGCAAAAAGGACACCAGGTAATGATCACTAAACAATGCTTGGTTGAAATTAAAATAGGAGGATATAAAGATGAAATCCCATGTGATGTTGTAGTGTTCCCAAGGCCGAGCCCCATTGTAAACCATGTTCTGAAAGGAATTGTAATTATGTTTTATAGGCTGGTGAGCCAAGTTTTTATAAGTTGGAGGCTTATGTGTTTGTTAGGCCAGGGAGCCTGAGTGTTGAAGGCCAGGAGCATGTTGTTGTATATGTAATTACATAGAAAAATTAATAAAATATAAACACATCCATGTGCAGACCGACCACGATGAATGAGTGAAGGGGGACTAAGCATCCATAAAGTGGGCAAGGAATTAGGGGTTGGAAGGTGGGAAAAAGGGGCTAAGCATTTGGCCTAGGGGGATTAAGCCTGGGAATAATAATATTTAATATTATTACAAAAAGAACATGTGCATTTTATGTTTTACTTTTATCCTAAGTTCCTGGCAAGGGAAAGCATGCAAAGGGGATGCATGTTGATGGAACACATGTAGTTCCAAGGGTGACAAGTGTCTGCCCTGGTCCATGAAAATAAAAAATTCGAGATGAGCCATGAGAGCTCTCTCTCTTCCATTCCACCCGACTACCTGAGCGGGTAGGGAGCGTTGAACAGGACGATCGACCCAACCATTGCATGGATACCTCGTGCGTTCCTAAGAGTCGAGAATCCTGTGTTGTCTTGATAGTCCGTGCACATCCTCTGTCTGATTGATCAAACCTATGCATGGATGCTCTGTTCCGAAGCTGTGACCTGAACCATCCCGCCATTGTTGAACCAGTGGGAAAGCCTGTGTTTGGCTTTGTAAATATGGATACACCTCTATTCTGTGAGTCGGGAATCCCGTGTTTGTTTCTGAAGAGCCGGTCTCACCCTCCGTTCTGAGTCGTGGAGACTGTGTCGACCCCTGCAGGAATTACTCATCATGCATTCCTATGAACCATCACTGTGAGGCCTCGAACCATTGTTGAGCCTGCTTGAGAGGCCGTGTTTGTATTTCCAGTTGGCTATGGTGACCACACAGAGCTGGACTGTACATGGCTTGATGGCCAGTGCGAGTTGTGATTGAGCCTGTGTATGTTCTCTCTTTAGGTGAGGGAGGTGGATGTTGTTGGAAGAGGTTTCTTCCAGAGAGTGTCCAGCACTAGCTTCAGGCTCTGAGACTTCCTGATCCGGCCTGTTGCCGAGACCCAGAGAGGGATATTAGCACCGATGGACTGTTCTTGTGAAGGTGTATACTCCCGGGCAGAACATGCATGTGGGGAATGAGAGTTTGGTAGTAGTGGGCGTAAGATGGCATCCTGGGAAGAATCCTTCCAGATTTTATGTGTTGTTTTCCCTGTAACCTCATCCTAGCCTAGAATTCCTTGCCTTGGGATGGAGCTTAGTCCCAGCTCGGGGCTGACCCATTGCTGAGCTGATGAGCAGTGCGGTCTAAGGGTGGGAGGTTCGTGGAAGGCCTGCACTTGGTTGGTGGAATCTACCATTGTTAAAAGATAAGTATCTGATTATGCCTTAATCATGTTTTGCAGGACTGTGCTGCTTATGTTAACATGATTTCCGCTGTGTATATGAATTAATATGAAACACCATGGATTGATAATTATAGCAGTAAATAATATTTTTTACTCTGAGCTTAAATGTGTTTATTTGTTGAATGCATGTGGATCATATAATACCTGTATGTGTTATGTATAAAGTGGTGTTAAAGTTTTCTTTTAAGAGCGATTAAACCATGGTAGCTAAAAAGGTGCGCTACAGTTTGGTATCAAAGCCAAGGTTTCGACACTGAGCCTAGATGGGCCACTGGAGCGGTCTTTGGACCGAGAATGTGAGGGGAAATTGGGTCTGGAAGGCCAATTTCGGACCCTGGTTTTCTCCAAAGTGTCAAGGAGTTACTTGACGAGTTTTTTTTTTTTTAAGCTTAGGAGGTATAGAGGCGTTATGAAACCGCAACCAGTGTGGTATAAGTCCACAGGGAGAGAGGACTCCACACCAGAAGTGTAGGATATTTAGGATATGTTCGGGAGGGAAGGTGAACCCTTGTGACCGTTAGATCTGGAAAGTGTGCACGGGGTTTAAAGCCCTTTGGAATTGCACAGGAGTGTGGAAATCACGATACCTAAAATTTTGAATTAGTCAAGACCGTCCATCAGAAAGAACGCGTGGAGAGTGATCATCCTTTCACTGACTAGTAACTTGAAAATAGTCAATGGGAAGAAATTGACGTTTTGGGAGATGGGAGGTGAGAAGAGGTGAACACCCTCAAAACCCAAAATTTCGAAACAATCTACACTGTATATTGTGGGAAGAAGAACTTGACCATTGGGTCAAGTAAGTTAGTAGACAGTGATTTCGTGATTTCGGAAAATGGAAGTTCAAGATGTGTGGATGCACGAACTTCTGATGCCCGAAACCCCGAAACGCCGAAAGAATTTGCACCGTAGATCTGAGAAAGATGTGACTGTTGGATTTTACTAGGAATAGAAGTGGACACATGAATGTGTACCACATGCCAGTGGGTCGAGGAGAAAAGCGAGAGTGGTGTAACCGATGACGTCGTTAAAAAGCGACGTGGACCCTCATTAACGTGCCATGTGGCACTGTAGTTGTGGGTGACTACTGTACTATGTGGGCTCAGAGGGTAACGTAAATCAGAATTTCGGAAGTAACGGGTTGGAAAGGAAAGCAATTCTGAAAGCCTTGTGGACTGAAACCTCAAAACCCAAAGACTCGAAAGTCCCAAAATGTCGAAAATGAAAGTTTCGAAAACCCGAAAATTGTAGAGCCGAACGAGAGCTCAGAAAACTTATTTGAATCGAAATGTCTTTTGTTCTTGTTCGTATTGGCTTATAAATGTTGTGGATTGTTCCTGAAGGTTTAATGGCTTGAAAAACTTTGAATTTAATTGCACAGTGCGTGTGCAGAGTTCAACGGAGGTCAGGACTCCAGTTAACCAACGCCGAGTATGGAGTGGGGAAAGGTGCAGATTACCCCCGAAACAGAAGACGAACAGGAAGGAAAGGATGTTAACCTGGTAGTCGAAGGATCGAACTCCAATAGGAATGGAAAGGAGAAGGATAAGGAAAGACACATAATGAAAATCATTGAAGGATTGCAAAGAGAGGCCCAGGCTCGCTGAGCTGATAGCCGAAAGCTCATGAAAGTCAGGGATGGATAGGGTGTATTAAACTTAAAATTTTTGAAGAGCCTGGAAAGAATAGAGAGGAAACTCGAGAAGGGAAGAGACTCAAGTAAGACAGAGAGTCGCAGAACCCATGGGAGAAGAAGTAGGTCGAGGAGTGGTAGTCGACATCTTAGTCGCTCCCAAGGACATTCTGATAGGGAGACACACAGTAGTTCAAGCCCGTCCCCTACCAGAAAACATCGAAAATCTGGAAAGGAGGGATTGAAAGGAGATATGAACAAGATTAAGCCTCCAATATCTGATGGAGAACATAAGAAGGAGGAATATGCTGAGACCTGGTTGCTTGGCATGAAGAAATACTTCCAACTGCAGAATTATTCTGCCCATGCAGAAGGAAGAATTTCAATGTACCAACTGAAAGGAAAAGCATCCATGTGGTGGGATCAGTTGGTGCAGGTGCAACACATCAAAGAGAAAGAGGTCACGTGGAAGGAGTTTAAGAGGTATTTTGAGAAGAAATACCCGACCAAAAGATACTATGACAGAAAGATGAAGGAGTTCTTCGAACTCAAGTTGGGCAGTATGACCATTGATGAGTATGAACGAAGTTTTCTGGAACTACTAAAGTATTATCCATTCATCAAAGACGAGGCGTTAAAATTCAGAGGTATCTGAGTGGACTACCACCTTCCATGAGTGACAAGATTCAATATGATGATCCTAAGACAATGGAAGAGACCATAAGAAGGGAGAAATGCTTGTATGAACAACAAGGAGAAAGGCCTATCCTTCGGAAGGCTTGGAATGATCAGAGGAAGTTTAAGAAGAAACAGAGGCAGAAGGGAAACAAGCCTTCCTTTTTCAGAAACAGTTTTCAGGGACAGCCATCATTTAGAGATCTGAGAATGACTGAAGAGGGAGAACAAAGATAGAGATTGACACCCATTCAGTGTTGGGGCTATCAAGGAAACCACAAGTACATAGATTGTCCCCATAAAAATGGTAAAGCGAGCACTGTACATACTGTTCAGCAAGATGAAACAATGGGGAATATGGGCAGCAGAATTTCGAGGATCTACACAGCCCTGGACAACAAGCAAGCAAAATTTCAATCGCACATGATTGAAGTGGAAGGTACGATCAACAACCGACCACTTGTTATTTTAATTGATTCAGGGGCTAGCCATAGTTATATAGATCCTAGAGTGGTGGAAAGTTTTCATTTAACAAGAAGCAAACATGAAAAG
>ML784277.1:141356-156659 GCA_009831015.1 Picea engelmannii
AAGTTGCGCCAAGTTGGCAGCAAGATTTTGTGGGCCATTTGAGATCCTAGAAAGGATTGGGTTGGTTGCATACATGCTTGCATTACCTGCATCTATGACTGTACATAATGTGTTTCATGTTTCACTGCTTAAGAAATATGTACTTGATGCTAATCATATTATCGATTGGAATGTGATTCAGGTGGAACCAGAAGGTGTCCTGCAAGTGCATCCTGTGCGCATATTGGACAGGAAAAGAAAACAGCTCCAGAATCGATCCATAGAGCTTGTAAAGGTCCAGTGGACCTAGTATGGTCCTGAGGACGCAACATGGGAGCATGAAGAGGTTATGCGGGTAGAGTACCAGCATCTTTTTGAAAATTTTGAAAGACTTGCAGAGATAGTGTGAGTTGCACTGAGGACAGTGCAGAAATAAGGGGAGGGGGATTGTAGTGTTCCCAAGACCGAGCCCCATTGTAAACCATGTTCTGAAAGGAATTGTAATTATGTTTTATAGGCTGGTGAGCCAAGTTTTTATAAGCTGGAGGCTTATGTGTTTGTTAGGTCGGGGAGCCTGAGTGTTGAAGGCTAGGAGCCTTTTGTTGTATATGTAATTACGCAGAACAATTAATAAAATATAAACACCACCATGTCCAGACCGACCACGATGAATGAGTGAAGGGGGACTAAGCATCCATAGAGTGGGCAAGGAATTAAGGGTTGGAAAGTGGGAAAAAGGGGCTAAGCGTTTGGCCTAGGGAGCTTAAGCCTGGGAATAATAATATTTAATATTATTCCAAAAAGAACATGTGCATTTTATGTTTTACTTTTATCCTATGTTCCTGGCAAGGGAAAGCATGCAAAGGGGATGCATGCTGATGGAACGCATGTAGTTCCAAGGGTGACAAGTGTCCGCCCTGGTGCATGCAAATAAAACAGCCGAGATGAGCCATGCGAGCTCTCTCTCTTCCATTCCACCCGACTACCTGAGTGGGTAGGGAGCGCTGAACAGGACGACTGACCCAACCATTGCATGGATACCTCGTGCGTTCCTGAGATTCGAGAATCCTGTGTTGTCTTGATAGTCCGTGCACATCCTCTGTCCGATTGATCGAACCTATGCATGGATTCTCTGTTCCAAATATGTGACCTGAACCATCCCGCCATTGTTGAACCAGTTGGAAAGCCTATGTTTGGCTCTGTAAATCCGGATACACCTCTATTCTATGAGCCGCAAAGCCTGTGTTTGTTTCTAAAGAGCCGGTCTCACCCTCCGTTCTGATTCGTGGAGACTGTGTCGACCCCTGCGAGAATTACTCATCATGCATTCCTGTGAACCATCACTATGAGGCCTTGAGCAATTGTTGAGCCTGTTTGAGAGGCTGTGTTTGTATTTCCAGTTGGCTATGGTGACCACACAGAGATGGACTGTACGTGGCTTGATGGCCAGTGCGAGTTGTGATTGAGCCTGTGTGTGTTCTCTCTCTAGGTGAGGGAGGTGGATTTTGTTGGAAGAGGTTTCTTCCAAAGAGTGTCCAGCACCAGCTTCAGGCTCTGAGACTTCCTGATCCGGCCTGTTGCCGAGACCCAAAGAGGGGGATTAGCACCGATGGACTGTGCTTGTGAAGGTGTATACTCCCGGGGGAAACAGGCATGTGGGGAATGAGAGTCTGGTAGTAGTGGGCGTAAGATGGCATCCTGGGAAGAATCCTTCCAGATTTTATGTGTTGTTTTCCCTGTAACCTCATCCTAGCCTAGAATTCCTTGCCTTGGGATGGAGCTTAGTCCCAGCTCGGGGGTGACCCATTGCTGAGCTGATGAGCAGTGCGGTCTAAGGCTGAGAGGTTCTTGGAAGGCCTGCACTTGGTTGGTGGAATCTACCACTGTTAAAAGATAAGTATCTGATTATGCCTTAATCATGTTTTGCAGGACTGTGTTGCTTATGTTATCATGATTTCCGCTGTGTATATGAATTAATATGAAACACTATGGATTGATAATTATAGTAGTAAATAATATGTTTTACTCTGAGCTTAAATGTGTTTATTTGTTGAATGCATGTGGATCATATAATACCTGTATGAGTTATGTATAAAGTGGTGTTAAAGTTTTCTTTTAAGAGCGATTAAACCATGGTAGCTGAAAAGGTGCACTACAGATGTAATTCCCATGGACGTATGCCACATTTTGTTGGGAAGACCATGGAAGTTTGACATAAATGTCATTCACGATGGAATGAAGAATACATATACATTGGAGAAGAATGGTAGGATGCATATGTTTTTGCCAATGGAGGAGAAGAGAGAGAAAGAGGAAGCCATCACAAGCATACTTCTCATGAGTTGGAAGGAACTCCTGAAAGAAGTCAAGGAAGAATAGGAGATGCAGTTCGTTGTGGTGAGGAAGCCTAGATTCATCCTTACGAGTACATCAGTGGATGATTTACCTGAAGAAGTTCAGGAGCTGCTGGATAATTTTGTTGATATAGTGGTGGATGAGCTGCCAAACTCATTGCCGCCCATCAGGAGTATCAATCATCATATCGACTTGATACCAAGAAAAAGCCTGCCAAACAAAGCAACATACAGATTAACACCTCGAGAGAATGAGGAGGTGAGGAACAAAGTCCAAGAGTTGTTGGATATGAGTTTAGTCAGAGAAAATTTGAGCCCATGTGTAGTACCAACTGTGTTAAGCCCAAAGAAAGATGGAGGATGGAGAATGTGCATAGACTTGAGAGCCATCAACAAGATCACCATCAGGTACAGATTTCCTTTACCAAGAATAGATGACTTAATGGATTGCTTAAGTGGAGCAAATTTATTTTCTAATATAGATCTGAAAAGTGGATATCACCAGATCAGGATGAGAGAAGGTGATGAATGGAAAACAACCTTTAAGATGAATGAAGGTATGTATGAGTGGCTGGTTATGCCATTTGTCTTAACGAATGCCCCGACCACTTTTATGAGGCTGATGAACGAAATTCTAAAAGATTTCATTGGTATGTTCGTGGTTGTATATCTAGATGATATACTGATTTTTAGCAAGACTAAAGAGGAGCATTTGAGACACCTAACGCTAGTAATGAGGAGGCTACAGCAAGAGAAGTTGTTGATCAATTTGAAGAAGTCCTATTTTATGAAGACAGAGCTCATTTACTTGGGTTTTGTGATCTCTTCGAATGAACTGAAGATGGATCTAGAAAAGGTGAAAGAAATCAAGTTATGGTCGTCGCCAAGGAGCGTTCGAAGTAAGGAGCTTTCATGGTTTAGCAAGTTTCTACAGAAAGTTCATTAGAGACTTCAGTGGAATTTGTGCACCAATGATGGATACAGTAAAGAAGCGACACAAGTCTTTTAAATAGATAGAGGAGGCTGAAAGGAGCTTCAATATACTGAAGGAGAAGATAACAAAATGACCAATTCTGATCTTGCCGAATTTTGGGAAGATATTTCAGGTAAGATGTGACACAAGTGGAGTTGCAATAGGAGCAGTTTTGAGTCAGGATAACAGACCTATTGCCTATTTCAGCAAGAATCTGAATGAGACTAAGAGGAAATAGTCCACATATGACAAGGAGTTTTATGCCATAATTCAAGCATTGAATAAATGGAGGCATTATCTTGTCCCGCAAGAGTTTGTCTTGTACAACGATATCCAAGATTTACAATTCATAACCCGACAAGAAAAACTGAATCAGAGGCATGGAAAATGGATTGAATTTATCCAAAATTTTACTTTTGTCATAAAACATATTGTTGGGAATACTAACAAAGTTGTTGATGAGTTAAGCAGGAGATGCTTAATTTTTCAAGAATTCCAGGTGGAGACCTTAGGGTTTGAACACCTTAAGGATATGTATTGTGATGATACAGATTTCAAGGAGGCCTACGAAGCATGTACAAGCCCTATACTGAGAGATAGAAGTTAGTGGACAGAGTATATGGTTCAGGAAGGATTGTTGTTCAGAGGAAATCAATTGTGCATACCAAGATGCTCAATGAGGGACAATCTTCTGAAGGAGAAGCACAGTGGAGGATTGGTTGGAAATTTCGACCACGATAAAATGTTTGCACAGTTGAGCAGTTCATACTATTGGCTAGGTATGAGAACAGAGGTGATAAAGTTTGTGAACAAATGTAGTATTTGCCAACATGTAAAGGGGAAAATACAAAACAATGGATTGTATCAACCATTGCCAATATGAGAGAAGCCTTGGAATGCAATAAGCATGGATTTCGTGTTGGGATTGCTAAGAACACAAAGTGGATTTGATTCCATATTTGTGGTGGTGGATAGGTTTTCAAAGATGGCACATTTCATCCCATGCTAGAAGACCAGTGATGCAACACATGTTGCAAATCTGTTTTTCAGAGAAGTTGTGAGACATCACGGTCTATCTAGGATCATTGTCTCAGACAGAGACACACAATTTGTTGCTCACTTTTGGAGGACATTGTGGAAGAATATGGGGATAGATTTGTCCTTCAGCTCATCTTATCACCCTCAGACAGATGGGAAGGTTGACGTGGTAAATAGAAGTTTGGGAAACTTATTGAGAAGCTTGGTTACTGAACACCATAACCAGTGGGATCAGATTCTGCCACAAGCAGAATTTGCATACAATGACTCACCAAACAGGAGCACTGGAAGGAGCCCATTCCAAATACTCTATGGAATGCAAACCAAGGGAGTTTCTGAGTTAAGGGACTTGGAACAGGGAGAGATTAGAAGTGTTGGAGCAGAGGATTTTGCTGCTGAAATGTAGAGACTCCATAGTCAGATCAAAGAACAATTACAGAGTTCTAACTAGAAATACAAGAACAAAGTTGATCAACATTGCAGGGAACTTCAATTTGAAGTGGGAGATCAAGTTTTAGCACATCTCAGGAAGGAAAGGTTCCCTAGGGGAACATATAAGAAATTGAAGATGAAGAAGATAGGACCCTGTAAGATCTTGAGGAAGTTTGATGCAAACGCCTATGAGATCGAGCTGCCAGATGGTGTGGGAATTTCACCCATATTAAATTCCTCAGACCTCTACCCTTATGGGAAAGACGACACAGAAGGATCAAAAGATCAAGGAAAGATTTAGTGGGAGAAGAAGATGCATGTGGCGGAGAAGCTATAGATGGAGAAGATTCTGGATCAGAGGATTGGCAAGAAGACTAGGAGGAAGACTTATTTTGAGTATCTGGTCAAATGGAAGGGATGCCTAATAGAAGATGCCAGTTGGTAAAACAAGGTTGCTATCCAGAAGAAGGGAAAGTCAGTAGAGGAGCACATGGACAGGAGTCCATGAATTTTTGTCAAGGGGAGTATGATGCAGGAGCATCGTTGGCAAGCACACAGAGGCGGGGCCACTCAACACGTGAGAGTTCTTCCAGAACTTCAACATGGGCAGTTACAACCGATTCAGAATCTGCCTCCACTCAGCGCTAGAATTCACCTTTGGAGGCATGCTTGAATCAATGCCAAATTTTACCCTTTGAGACAAGTTTTGAAATTGTAAACAGAGCAGGAGTTTCCACTTCAGCTCTGGAATGCGACTGAACTAAGATAGCGTAGGATGAATTTTAGAGTAGGCAAGTAGCCAAGGGAAACCCTAGAAACATTTTTGAGTTATGTAGAAGTTTGTACACCCAATTAGAGAGAGCTGCAATACAGAGAGAAATTAGCTGTAAGAGAGAACTGCGAGTTAGCAGGAGATCTCAGTGTTTTGAGTTATTGTAATTTTGAATGTATTCTGTAACCATTGGGAACTTGTCAATATAACAAAATGGAAAATTGATCCAAATGTATGGTGTGTGGACTGTGTGCATTTTCTTGTCATTTTTGTTTACTTGAACAAGTGGATGGAATTGTGAGTTTTTCCAGTTTCAATTGTTTCTCTTCATTGGAAGCTCTGCAAGGTGTGCATCGAGCCAGAGAGGGATGTAAGGAGATCAAGAGGAATTTCTCTGTGAGAAATACCGTGGATCTGAGTTATCAAAATCCCTCAAACGCAAGGAGTGCGCGGGAAATCAAAGTCTGAACCAGATAAATATCAGGAGGGATAACGCTTCGGAAAGTGTTATCGAGATCCAGGAACTCATTTCTTGGAAGGAACGAAGACCGAGTCTTCGAAGACTTAGAAAATATTCTAAGTCTGAAGTGAGTAAAAGCTCAGGAGGAAGAACATCGTCGAGCGTTGGATCACGGAGGAAGATCCCGCAGACCCTCCGATTTGAGGGAGAAGTGCAGGCTTTAACGCTGCGTAGATCCGGGAGGGGAGATCTCGAAGATCTGAATGGACGGTGGCTAGTCCTTGAGGAGAAACGACAAAAACCCCACCAGTCATTGGATAAGGTGGAGCTGCGAGGAGGTTAGCGACGAGGGCTTTTTGACATCCAAAGCTCAGGAGGAATAATGACCATCGATATCAAATAGATCTGGACCATTGGTCCATTTCGCGATTTCGGGTACCGCGAGTTGGAAGGACATAGATCCTTGTCTCTCAAAACCCCAAATTGCGAAATCGCGATTCGATGCGAACCGTCGATGACAGACAGCTCTAGACCATTGGTCCATTTCGCGATTTCGGGTATCGCGAGTTGGAAGGACAGAGGTCCTTGTCTCCCAAAACCTCGAATCGCGAAATAGTGAAATAGCGAGGTCGGACATGGACCGTAGATCCCAGGGATTATTGTTAGTCGTTGATAGAACGCCAAGGAATTTCGGTGTTTCGGCATTTCGGCAACCAAGGATTCCAAAGAGCAGAGATATCCCTTGCACCTAGATTTCGTGAAAGGCAAAAACCTGAAAGAATAAGCACTGGGACATTTCAACATTTCGGCAATCGGGTATTCCAAAGAGCAGAGATATCCCTTGTACCCTGATTTCGCTAAATGCGAAAACCTGAAGGAATAGGCGCTGGGACATTTCGGCATTTCGGCACCCGGGGATTCCAAGGAGCAGAGATATCCCTTGCATTCTGATTTCGCGAAACGCAAAAACCCGAAGGAATAGGTGCTAGGATATTTCGACATTTCGGCAACCGGGGGTTCGAAGGACGAAGGGACTGGACATTTGACTTGTGAAGTCTCAACCCACGATATTTCATCATTTCAGAAACCGGGGGTTCGAAGGACAAAGGTATGGGACACTTGACTTGTGAAGTCTCAGTCCATGATATTTCAGCATTTCGACGACTGGGGATTCGAAGGACAAAGGGACGGGACGCTTGACTTGTGAAGTTCTGGTCCACGACAAGTGGCCTTTTTGGCTTAGTACAAGGTCAAGGCTCTTGGTCGTGTGCCGTGGGAGCTCATGCTTGGCGCTTGGAAAATCCAACTAAGCATTTGTGGGGAACCTATGTGTTCGTTCGAAGGATTTCAGTTTGGAACCAGAAGAGCCATTTCGGCTCTGGAATCAGAAGATCCTGATCGGGAGGTCGCGCAACCCTTAAGAGGGATAGGGGGTATGCATCAATATTACAATTTTGTTGCTAGGCACATCCACCTTGACCCTTCATAGCCCCTTCCTCCGACCTGTTCCCATGGAAGAGGCCAGAATTGGACTGAGATGCCCCCTCCTTCCCCTCATGCCTAGAAATTTCCTCCACCCCCCTCTGATATGTATGACATGGGGAGCTTCCCTATGGAAGAAGAAATTCCTCCTCTTGCGCATCACCCCCTGGAAGCCTTCCATGATCCTAGCCTCATCACCAGACCCCAAGGCTGACCTATGGAGCAAGGAAGTTTCGTGGAGGAAGAAATTACCCCCAGTTGTCTTACAGATTCGATTGCCAACAAATCTAGCCCAAATATGGATGAGGAAGACAAACCACTAGCAGATCTAGACTTGGATACAACTCCTCTCACAAAAGCGGATGGGAAAATTGAGCATCTTATACCCAATCCCCATCGCTTCTCAGATGACCACTTGCAACTAATATTTGATATGCGGCGAAGACTGGAGGATCAAACTCAGAATCAACGCACTCTCAGCCGATGCATGGACCTCCTATTTGAATCCTTGTCATATGTTTCAGAGAAAACTTGTTGTCTGACCTGCAGACAAAGATTCTTCTTCACCTACGCCACCGATGGAAGCCTGGGTTTGCCAAATTTCTAGCTCTTCTCTTAGCTTACATTCCAGGATTTATCTTTTTCCAATTTTGTTAAGGTTTATGATCTATAGATACAACCATGACGACCATGTTCTCTGGTGCATGGCACCAGACACGTCTTTTGTAAGAAATATGACAAATGACACGTTGAACTCTGGGAAAAATCGTTATGTCTTTCAAATGTTTCTGCAAGCCACCTGCTTTGGTTTCCCTAATGTGATGGAACAAGTGGCAAGCAAATATCAATTTACTTTTTTGAAGTTTTACAAATAACATATTGCCCCTATTTTATTTACAAACAAAAAAAATGAAAGAAAAGGAACAAAAACACACTTTCATATTCATATTCACTAGTGCATGCAAAGAAAGAAGTTGACATGCCAAAAGAAATTGACATGTTGGATCATAAGTCTATAAGTCTATGAGGGTCATTAGTTTAGAAAGGTGGAAAATGGAGCTAACATGCTTTGGGATGACCATTAATATATTAATACATGTATATTAATGTATTAATTAATTATTATATTAATGTAAAATATAATAATAATCCATTAATGTATTATAATAATGTATATAAATTAATAGTCTATTAATGTATTAATTAATTATTACATTAATGTAATATATAATAATAATACATTAATGTATATAAACTGGCATAGATCCATATTAACCTCAGATCTATCAAGGGACTAGAGGGATCCAATCTTTAGAGGTGAAAACCCTTTTTAGAGTGCAAAACTTGAGGAAAGGTTAAAGGTTTGCACCTATAGATCCGGGGTTAATATGGATCTATTTTGGTGGTACTATTGATTAATTGATGCGACTTGTTGTTTTTATTTTGTTTTTTTATTTATATATATTTTAATGTTTTTTATTATTTTATTATTAATTTATTATTTTGTGGATTTTTTACTATTATTTTAATGCACTATGTTCCATGGACGTCTCTTCCATATTGGGATGTAGAGCACATTTTCTTTACACCTGGCAAAACAAATAGATAATTTTGATCTTTTGAAGCAAATTTAGGAAGCCTCTTGTTTTCCATGTTGTTTAACTTGTTCTTATATATTAGGTATCTAGTCATACCCATGCTCTCAATGAGGGAGATGCTTGTTTCTAAGAGGAGGATGGGATAGGGCATATTTCCTTTAATTTTGAGATTATAGGTTATAAAATTCTTATTGCATTACTCTAATCTATAAATTAAAGTACTAATACATGTAACATATTAAATTATTAATACATTAAAGTATACAATGAACCATTAATTGATAAATTAATAATCCAATGTAGCACTATTGATACATTAATAATGGTAATCATACATTAATGTATTGTGTAAATCAAAATTATAATCTAAAGTCGGTATAAAGAAACATATTAATTAATTGATAAAATAATAATGTTTAGTGTAATAATTATTTTTTACATTAATACATTATTAATTAATATATTGATAAAGTATTAATACATTATTAAATTAATAATACATTTATAATTTAAGAAAGTAGTAATACATTACTAAAATACTGATACATTAAAACATTATTAAAATTTTAATACAATAATAAAGTAGTAATGCATCGATTTTAATGATATTAGTAATATATTATTAAAGTATTAATACATTAATAAATAAATACATTACTACTATATATATATATATATATATATATATATATATATAATTAACACATTAATAAAGTAATACATTAATACATCAATTAAAAACATTAAATATATTAATACATTAAACTAAAGTATTAACATACAAATAAAGTAATATATTAATAATACACTAGCAAAGTAGTAATACATTGAATTTAATGTATTTAATAATACATTATTACATTACTTTAATGTTTAGATTAAAGTACTAATACATTACTGTATAATATAACATTAAACTATTAATACATTAATAATGTATTATTACAGTAAAGTATATATTATTGATAAATTAATCTAATGTAACATTGTGGATACATTAATAATATAAAGATACACTAATGTATTACATTTTTTTTTAACAAGAACAGATAAATTTATATTATATAAAAGAGGTTGTGGCCTTAGCCAAAACTAACCATAGTACAAAAATTGACCTGCTACAAGCTATTTCAGTCTTGCAAAACATGAGAGTCATCTGTAAATTGCTTGTTTTCTGCTCACACAGAGAGACTACTATTTCTTCTATCCTATCGACTAGAGACCAAAAAAAATTACTGAGGAGGTTCCCAAGTCTTACACTTATTTACTATATTATTAGACATATACATAAAATCCAAACTAGAAACAGAGTCACGCGTTGCCTGAGTATGCTTGGAACTCAGAGTTCATGTGCGCAAAGGAGAGTTGTTGCTGCTGAGTGACCTCATTACTCTACTCCTCCTTGTAAATTTGAGCTTGTATGTGTGCCAAAATAGTTTGCAGTTTATCATTCTGAACTTCCAAGTTCGCCACCTTCCTTTTCAAGTCATTTGTTTCCAAATTCATGCTTTTGTTTAAGATGGTTTGCGAGTACCAATCCATCACCCAACATTCTTCCTCCCATGCCACCCATTCTTCCCAAGTATTCTTTAATTTTCGATAGTCCCTGTTTTGACGACGAATTTCTCTCATCTAAAGATTGACCTCGTTGTTTAAGAGCTATATGTCGTGTGGAATACAATATAAACGTTCAAAGATACTGGAATCCATAAATTCCTTCTTCAATTTCTTCCAAAGTTTCCACCAAGTTCTCCACAGCTTATGCCTCTCTCAAAAGATTGCGAGGGGGAACACACAACTTCCATGCTCACCTCACCTGAACCATCATATACACTAATCCACCACCTTCCTACCTTCCCACGCATACGCATCTATCACGTGTGCTTCGTATTTGCATGCAATATTTTCCTGTCATTGGATAACGTTCGATTATGGTAAGGGATGATCATGAGGCTCATTATCAATGGTTTTTAAAATGCCTTGTGGGAGACTCCTAAATTCACCATGCAATCTACTTCAGAATTTAATGATATTGGTACTTGGAATGCCAATTTTTTTCTAAAAGTGTTTATCAATCTCTTTATTCTATCAATTGATCTTGTTATTTTAGTGGATGGATTTGTCGCCATATTGTTTAAAGCTCTAATAACTATTTTTGAATCCTAAAATATATGTAGATATTCTATTGCGAGTTCTTTTGCAAGTTGACAACCTTTCCATAAGGCTTGCCTTTTCTTGATTTTTCGTTTGGGTTCCCAAGCCCCAACTAAAAATTATTTCTAGATATCCTCCTAGTGAATAAATCCCGGCACACATGTCGCCCCTGAGTTCCCTTTCGAAGCACCGTCGAAAAAAAGAATTTCTATTGTTCCTTTTTGCCACCACTCATAGAATTATTTCTCTTCCAGTCTTATTTTCCAGGATGGCTCAATCTCTTCCTCTGTTATCCTTATTATCTCTGTTATCCTTATTATGTAGGGTGAAATCTTTATCTCCCCTATCCATATGAATTCTTCAATGCTCAATTTTGGATCATTTTTTTCCCCTGAAGCTTGAATGCTCTCCATCAGAAGGGATTTTTCCTGCAATGCCACTTGTTGTGGAGTGAAAGATAGATTTTTGAAGAATTTTGGAAGAGTCAACCAAATGAGTCACCACAGAATTTTCTTTGTCGATGGATATATCTTTTTCCAATGGCGAAACTATTGTGTAATTGAATTTTGACTTGGAAGATTTACTGGAAGGTCATGCAATGCAATCTGCCATACTTGACGTGAGAAGTTGCACTTCATAAAAATATGATCGATTGTTTCTGATTGGTTGCGACACAGGGGGCACCAGTGGGGTCTGCAAATTCCTCTCTTAATCATATTTTCTCCTCTCAAAACTTTCTCGTGAATTAGGATCCAATTAAAGAAATTTACCTTTGGTAGTCCAAATGGATTCCAAACCATTTTCCATATCAATCTGTTTGCGTTGATCGTTCCTTCTGATTGTAAAGAATTGAATCCAACAACTACAATATATACACCATTTTCCCCAGCCTCATTTGTATTTAGTGTGTTGATTTAAGGGTGCACACCCAGATAAATCTTGACAGAGGAGATTTTTTTCTTGAGAGCGATGAGGTGGCAGGTTTGGGAAATTCCAACCCTCCTAGTCTCTCTCACTGCTCCACCTGTTTATATCTACCAACTGATGCATCCCTTGCATGTTAGTCCAGTGATATATTTCTTCTAACTCTGATTTCCTTTAAGGGAGGGTGACCCATGATTCTGTCTTCCCAAATTCTAATTTTATTGCCATTTCCTGGTATCCAATACATAAGTTCTGAGAAGAACTTACAGGCTGCCTTGCATAGCTTCCATATTGCAGAGCCCTGTGTTGTGGGCCTCATGTCTAAACATCTTAAAGCGATTGCTCGTAGATATTTTTTCCCTAACACTTAACTTACCCATCTTTTCTTATCAGGAACAATTCTCCAAAGGATCTTTCCTCCCAAATCCAAGTTTTCTAGGCGTGGATTTCGAATCTGAAGGAATCCCATATTTGTTGGTTTCCGAACTGTATTCCAATTAATCAAATGGAATTTCTGCTGATTATTTTTTTCACCTTGCCATAGGAACCTTTTGAGAAATTTAGAGAGAAGAGAGATTATTGAAGCAGGCTCTAACAACAAAGAAGATTGGAACATAAGAATAGTTGAGAGGAATGATTTGATTAGAACTAACTTCCATGCATGATTGAGCCATAATCCTCCCCAAGCTTTGATCTTGGCTTGTATTTTTTCTATTATACCCGTCCACTGATTCACCTTTTCCTGCCCCTGTGTGATTGGAATTCCTAGGTACTTAAAAGATTCCCATTGATTGAAGGAATGATATCCCAAAATTCTAGAGATTTTTTCCATAACTATTTGATCTATGCTCCATCCATATACTGCACTTTTTCTGTGGTTAACCATTCCTCCTGAAGCAGTACAGAACCTTGCAAAGGTTGCTTTTATTTTTTTTTCTATTATCACTCAGGCTCCTCCTAGAAATATAGAGTTGAAAAAAGAGTGATTAATTGCTTGAATACTTGGAGCAATATGGATTCCAGGTAGTTTCCCTTCCATCCTCACGTGGCTTGGAAAAAATTGGGTGGTCTCCCATTCACCAAAGGATATATCCACAGATTTTCAATACAGGATTTTACTATGTCAACAAAGTATGAGCTGAAACCAAATTTTTCCATTACCTTCCAGAGAAAAGAGTGTCTAACTCTGTCAAAGGTGTTTTCCATGTCTACTTTGATTAACATTCCCTTTTCCTTTCTTTGTTTTTTATAGTGAATTGCTTCCTCGAGAAGAATTATATCGTCTAAGGTCTGTCTTCCTTTAAGAAAACCACCCTGATTTGCTGAGATTATACCATTGAGGATTGGTTTCAGGCGATTTTCTAACAATTTTGTGATGATTTTATAGGAAGAATTACATAGAGATATAGGCCTGAACCGAGAGAAGGATCCTGAGCTGGTTTCTAGTGGAATTAAGGCTAAGAAGGTCTAGTTTGTGCTGCCCGCTAACTTGGCATTATTTTGCACATTTCTAACCATACAAATGAGGTATGATTTAATGATGTTCCAACAATATCTATAAAAATGTATCAAAAATCCATCCGGTCTAGGTGCTTTATCAGCTTCCAGGTCCCAAATTACCTTATATATTTCCTATTCAGAGAACGGATGCATCAGGGCTGTATTTTCCACATCCGCGACCCTTTGAGGAATATGGTCTAGAAACAACTTTTCATCTTCATCATTTGCCCCCCTTATTTCTGTATATAGGGTTCTGAAGTGATTGGTGGCAGCCTCTTTAATCCTTACAACCATCTAATTTCTTTCCCATATTCTGTTTTTAGTTCTATCACATGATTCTTGGATTGTCTTCCCATGGGTTGCTTATGAAAGGAGGTATTTCTATCACCTACTTTCAACCAGAGACTTCTTGATTTTAGCCTCCAATACTCTTCCTCCTTTCTATTTTCCTTGTAAACTTGGAATTGAATTTTGGCTTCTCGCTCCACCTCTCTTGGTCCAATCGGACTATATTCTAGTTCTAACTCCTATGCTTCTAGCTTGGCTACCATCATTTCCCTAGCCTCTTTGGGAGAAATGATGTTATTTTTAGCCCATTTTTTTAGAGTTGACTTTGTTTGTTTCAACGTTTTCTCTCATACATAGGAAGGGGATCCCAAAAATTGAGTTTTCCAAGCTGCCTCGACAGTGTCCCAAAATCCTTTTGCTTCCAACCAAATCAGACTAAACCTAAAAAGAATTGGACCCAAGTCTTCCTCTTCCTTTAAATTCATCATAATAGATTTATGGTCTGATGCAGTATTTGCTACGATTTTTTAAATGATCATATTTCCTTGTAATAATAGAGAACTTTGGACCAAGAACCTGGCAGTGATATGTCCTAGTCCCTGTCTCTTATTTGTTCAAGTAAATTTTCCTTGTTTAGGTTTTACATCCAATAAATTCCAGATCTTAATCAAGTTTTTGACAGAATTCAAGAGAGCAACAGATTGCACACAAACACTGATTGTATTGCTTGATAGACACAACACAATACACATATATAAAGTTGGATACAGATCCAACTAACTCCACTCTTGGAGGGATAGGTTGAGAGAATATCTCAGCATCCTCCTACAAATCTTCAAACCAATCTCCAACTCAACATAATGCATTAATGAAGCCTTATCTCTAACACCCCCCTTTAATGCTTACATTAAAAAAACTTATAATACTTAAACACTATTACAAAAAATTGCAACACTTTAACTTTGTCTGTCTGGCCTTCATCAGCTCCTACACCCACTCTGATGCCTCCGAACTGCGCTCTTTCTCTTCCTCTTCTTCGAGCTTACCATTCAACTCATTTAAAGCATAAATGCTTCAGACCATCATTCATGAACTTGTACAATGGACAATTTGACAACTCGGCTCATCAAGGCTTCTGTGATAAAAGATGTCAATTATTGATGCATTCTATGAACATGCCTCCATCTGTCGGATTTTTTCTTTCGTCTATCCTTCAGTGTCTAGAAGAGCAGTTTGGATACAGAATGTCCTCAACATTCAATTATACAAGGTGACTTCCAATAAGAACAGTTGTTCTTGAAACCGGGGCTGCCAGCTTATATCAAGATACAAGAGTTCCTACTTTCTTT
>ML784277.1:156798-176470 GCA_009831015.1 Picea engelmannii
TCAATTATACAAGGTGACTTCCAATAAGAACAGTTGTTCTTGAAACCGGGGCTGCCAGCTTATATCAAGATACAAGAGTTCCTACTTTCTTTTACATAAACACATAAATATATAAAAACTTTTAAACACACCACACATAACTATATATATATATATATATATATTAGTATAAAAACATGCCATCTACGGCGGCTTCCAACCAATGGTAATCTGGTGTTCTACACCCAATTTGGTCACCATCGTAATTCAACCCAAGACTGTTGTTGTAATAGTTGAAGGTGCCCCTGTTGGGATTCTTCACCGCCAAATACACAGAAATGGTGAAATTCACTGTAGATTCCTCATCATTTGGACTTAAATCAGCGGCAGAATAAGAAGATACATGGAAGTTGGGCAGCTGCACAACGTTGATAATGATCTTGGGATCCTTTGCCTTGAAAACAAAAAAGAAGAGAATGAGCATTATGATGATAATAAACGCCACAAATATTGTACCCACAACGCAAGATGCAAATTTGTTGGATCTGTTTGGACGTCCGTCCTTCATTCTCATTGTGCTTCTGTCTGCCTCCTGTATTGATGATCATAAAATCCACCTAATTCCAGAGCTTCAAGATTTGTTGCCGAAACTCATCACATCTTAGATTACATTCATCTGAAGGAACAGTTCATTCATCAACTATTGGATCCCTGCAGCACCTTGTTAAATAAAAATGTATTATGAAAATATGAGATTTGCATCTCACACGCGTAGCATCTCCTTAGCACTGACGAATTCTTAGAGCAACTCGCTGCTCTATTTTGCTCTTAGCGGCAATCAAATAATGCAGACTCCTTTACCAACGCAGCAACTATGCAGTGATTGTATTCTACAACACTCTGTAGACATAAAAGCTCAGTCCAAACAATCTATCTACTTTCACACTCAGCTAATCCTAACATGTTCGTGGCCCTCCCGTAAGGGAGTTAAGCCAGAGCTACCCGCTCTGATACCATGACAGAATTCAAGAGAGCAACAGATTGCACACAAACACTGATTGTATTATTGCTTGATAGACACAACACAATACACATATATAAAGCTGGATTCATATCCAACTAACTCCACTCTTGGAGGGATAGGTTGAGAGAATATCTCAACATCCTCCTACAAATCTTCAAACCAATCTCCAACTCAACATAATGCATTAATGAAGCATTATCTCTAACAGTTTTTTGTATGAGGTTTGAGAAGGTCTCGACTCTGAACCCCTCCTCTTTTCTTTGATGAGTCAAGTTTCATGTTCAAATATGCTCCTAGAATGAAATTTGGGGTGGAATATATTTCTAAGAAGTCTGCTAGAGAAATCCAATAATCTTTCTTTTCCAAAAATAATACAGGAACATAAATATTAAAGAGAGAGAAATGAGTGTTACTTGAGAGATGAAGCAACTCCGTAAAAATCCAATGCTGAGTTGAAAATGAGTTTTGAAGCTGAAAGGAATCTTTTTCGCACGGGTTGCAATGCCTCCTGAATATCCTCTTTCACTTACTGTCGCTCCTTCTTTCTTCTTCCATTTTACCTTTCCCAGGGTTAACACCTGGGCTTCTTCAAGTTTGGTCTCTTGGATCATTAGAATATCAGGAGTTTCCATTTTGATAAGGTATTTCACTGCTTCTATCTTACTAGGACTACTAATCCCTCTACAGTTCCAAGAGACAAATTTCATTATTTACCTGAAGCACTTGTGTAGGAGCCCTCTCCAGAGACATCCCAGTTTTTATTCCTGCATTTTTTGACCTTGTATTTCTGTTAAAAACCATGTCTATTGTTTCTTAAGTACCTTGAATTTTCTCCTTCTCTACTTCCTCCTCCCTTATTTCTTTTTTGGGCCTTCTCCCTACTTTCTTTGTGGATTTATCTAATAAATCCTCTTCCGAGTAAGTAAGAGATTCCACTAGTTTTCTTTGATCCATTTTTGCATAGGAGGGGGAGGGGAACGTACATTTTTCAGAAACCCTGGGTCCCGATCGGAGCCCTTTAAAAAACAAAGGCATAATATCCTCTGCCAACGAAATAGCTTTTAACTCCTTATGAGATCAAAGTTCTCCAATTTTTCAACCCAAGTTTCTATGGCCTTTGGAGATGACCACAAACCCATAAACTAGCCTATTAATCCTCGCTCTGTCAAATTAAGAGTTGTGGGACATGTGATTTCTGTTGGAAGGGCTACCAAAGGTATCTCCGCAAGTTTTTTGACAAATTTTTGTTAAGTCGAGGAGACGACCTTTTTCCCTTGTTTTTCTACCATTTTCCTGAAGCTTGCAATATCGGAAGGGACCGAAGAAGATGGAGGATCCAGGCTTCCCCCTTCCGCCATACTGGAACCCTAACCTTAGCCGTGAAAAATATGAAAGGTCGCAGCTCTGAAAACAATCGCAAAACCGAGTTTAGAGCCGCTAGATTTTTTACTTCGTTAAATGATTGACATTAATTTATTGTATAAATTAAAATTATAATTTACAGTGGTATAAATAAACGTACTATTTGATTGATACATTAATAATGTAGTGTAATGATTATACATTAATACGTGTTATTAACTAATACATTTTTAAATTATTTAAATATTATTAAAATAAAATAAAATAGTAATACATATCTAATTTACTAAGTAATAATACATTAATTAATATTTCTAAAGTATTATTACATTATTAATAAAATAATACATTAAAAATACATTATTAAAATATTAATAAAAAATGCATTTTATACATTAAATGTATTAATAAATACATTACTTAAGTATTGATACATTAAAATATTAATAAAGTTTTAATACAATAATAAAGTAATAATACTTTGATTTTAATGATATTTGTAATATATTATTAAAGTATTAATACATTGTCCCCGAGGTGTAGGACATGTGGCTCAGGCCGGGTGCGATCCCGGAGTGATGTGATTTTGACGGCTTTAACAAACAAAAAAGTATTAATACATTAATAAATAAATGTGTTACTAAAATATGGCTGAAATCATGAAGATGAGTGTCTATTTTGCTTGTTTTATGAGAAAAAAAATTATATTTTCATAAGTTCTTCAACTTTTGGCATACAAAAGTATTTTTTTTATTTAGAATTTCACTTTACAGTAAAAACAAAACTTGTGAAGAATTTTGTTAGCTTTCCAATGACTATTTTTCAAATTTGTTTTATTAAGATTTGATTTGTCAATTTGATGTTGTCCAAGCTGAAAAGATTGCATATTTTAAACATATGTTTTCCTCCACCTTGTATCTATCTTATTTTATACTTAAAAGTAAAATCTAAAAATACCCTTTTGAAAAGAACAGTTTAAGAATTAAGAATATAATTTTTTCTAAATTTTTCACTATGTATTTTTTGAAATACGGATATTTCATTTCACTGAATCATAATGTATGATGAAAATATTATGCAGTGATTTTTTTTTAAATTAAATAAAATTAGATAAAAATAATGAAAATGAAAACAAATTATAGGAATTGAAAGTAGATTCAATTTTGCAAATGTTGGTGTCATTTTCGAAACCAAATTATGAGTATTTGAAGGAGTCCACAACCTCCAAAGTTCATACAAGACTGGGTGAATTCTCTAGTTTCTGGAGATAGTCCCAATTTCTCATTTTCGGTCGAAACAATATTCTTTCGGCCGAAAAACTAAATTCTAACGGAAACCGTCAAAACTAAATGGTTTCCAAGGTTTTTGGTCGAAAAAAAAATTCGGCCGAAAGATGATTGAGTGAATTCCGTCGGTCGGAAAAAATGAAAAGACACGTCGTATCGTTTCATTTTGCACCAAATTGTATAAATACGCTTTTGGCCGAACACATTTAACACAATTCATCGCTTGTTTGATGGTTTTCTAGAGAACCTAAACAAAGTTTCGAATCATCTTTTTTGTTTTTGTTGAATAAGGTAATTGATGTTTGTTCAAGTTTTTATTGGAATAACAATTTATATGTTGAAAGATAAATGCTGAACATTTTTTCAAGGTGAAGTCTTTGTTGAACATATCTTTTACAGATAACTATAAAAGTCATGGGAAACAAAAGTTTGTGCAAGAGAGAATTTGATCGCACTTGAGATGAAACTCACAATAACGAACAAAAGAAAGAGAATTATTGGAGAAAGAAACGAGGACGTGTAAATATTGAAGAAAGAAACAATGATCATGCAAATAAAGATTTTCAACAAGAAGAAGTCCAACGAGGTATGCATGCACATACTGTCTATATTAAAAGTATAAAATTCAAATTTAAAATATTGTTTAAGATAATTGATTGTAATTACAATTTGATTTTTTTCAAAGACATAAATAGATTTGTTTCATAATGTCGATGAAGACGTTGAAACTAAAATTGAAGAAAAATACATTGAAACCGAAATTGAAGCACAAGACGTTGAAACCAAAATTGAAGCAGTAGACGAATCACCTATAGGTATGTACATAAATTTAGATAATACAAGATGAACACTTGTATATAGTTTAGCAAATTTATGTTTAGATTTTGTTTTTTAATGTAAACTTTAAATTGAAATATGCAAGAGAATCTATCAACATTGATGATGAAATATTAGAAAATGTTGATACTGACAAATTTGAGAAGAAAAAAGATAAGCATTATATAAGATATCAAACTAAGAATATGTATAATAATTTTTTCAAAGATGAAACAATAACAGTACAAGCTCAACTTTTAACCTATCTAATAAAGTCAAGAAAGTTAAAAGAAGCTACATCATAATTGGGTATTCAAAAGTCGACAAAAGATATAAAGGTGAAAGATAATGTCTTTGACAATATAACTAGTGTATTAAAAACTATTGGAAAATCTCGAAAACAATATGTCAGTGTTGCACGTAGAGAGATATAAACAACAGTTGTTTCATCTAGCAATATAAAAGATCGTTTGAAATGACACATGGAAAAAACGATGGGAACATCAAGAAAAACATGGTATAAACATACAAAATTTCGATTGCGAATAGATGCAAATGATGAACTGGCTTGTTGGACAATGATTTCTAGACAACTCTACAAGAGATAGACTTGCAGAAAATGTTAAAGAATTGACCTGTATTTGTTGGTTGGAAAAATCGCATGTTTTACCACATACAAGGGATGTGTTGCGACGAAGAATAGCATGAAAAAAATATGAATAACATAAAAAACATATATTTAAAATGACACAAATAGAATTGTTCAATAAGTTCAAAGAAGAGCACAAAGAAGTTAAAATTTCCATCAATACATTTGTGCAACAAAATCATGGTTTGTTAGACCCATCACTGGTCGTCTATGACATCCCCCAAAAACAAAATATTTCTTATTTTGTGTGCTAGAAATTTATTTTCGTTTTAGGCAAATTCGAATCTGGAAAATTTTTGCCATTTATGGCAATTCCGAATTTCGAATTTAATAATTGTATTTAATTATTGTGACTGTTGGGCAGAGATCTGTTTGGACTCAACTAACTATTTGGCTATGACATTTGTATCACAATAGAACATTTTATATTAACTGCAGGAGGACAAATGGAACAGCCATGTTAAAAATCAGCTGACCATGACTCCATGAATGGGGAACAAGTTGGAACTGCCTCTGGGAAGATGATTACAAGTGGAAAATCAAAGATTTGGCCACTAACAACCCCTGAAAATCAGGAATTAAGAAATCTACGAAAATCCCCAAAGGAGGGAAAAGACCTGGGCAAGAAAAAATATATATATATATAGCATATGCGAGGAGGCAGGACGCTGCCAAGTATGCTGGGAAATGATTCCTAAGCTCTCTTGCTATTATGAACATTGTGGATTGAGTGTGAGGCAAGAGGAGTTTGCTGAAACATAATTGTCTTGTTGTTATGAACACTGTTGAGTAAGTGTGAGGCAAGAGGAGAACTGTTGGAATTGGAGGACATTGCTGAGGAGGAGTTTCCAAGTTTGCCCTCATGGATTCATGGTCAGGCTAGGAGGTGAATTGGGCAAGTGACTTTGGTTGCTCTGTTCTACGGTTGGGAGGAACGTGGTTGTTCCCTTTGTCGTCTCACGGATTGGATTCAGATATGTTGATCTACCCCCTCTCTATTATGAATGACTATGTTTTTATTTCGATGTCTTATTAAATCCGAACTAGAATGATGTCCACTCTCTGTCTGAGTGATTTTTCTGAGGCATTGTATTAATTAAATTGGAACTGTAACATTTTTTCCATTTCTGTCTGTTATGGGGAATATATGTGAAGAACATCTGTAGTTATATTTCTATGGAAAGAGGAGATTAACGACAAAGAGGCAGATCCTCTCTGTAGATAAACCCCCCAGGAAACCAAAACTCAGATCCCTCAGAACATTTTTATTAATGACCAATCTCTGATGGAATGATATTCTTAACTATGTATTTTCATAGATGCACAGATCTAGTACTGTTGACGTTTAATGCATTGATTTAAAAGAGGCTCTAAGTGGATATTATAGAATTTACCCTATACAGAGAATTTTATCCTTTGTGCCCCTCTGTGCATGTAAATTTCCTAAGTCCTTAGGCGTTCAGAATTCTATGAAGTAAAGTATATCGTATCCTTCTACACCCTTAGTCTCCCAGAAACAAAAGTAAGATTTCTCCCAGAAAACGAAATTTGAGAGTACCTGCAAAGGTTAAAGACCAAGGAGTGATGAAAATAGTGTGAAAAGTTACAGTAGGAGCTCTCTCTCCCTTTGCGTTGTTTTTATTTCCTTAACTTTTTTTGACAGGAACACTTAGTCCAACTTCCCTTTCTCCTTTCGAAGGTTCGTGTATATTGATGTATGGATTCTGAACTCACGAAGTTCCGAACCCCAAAACCCCGAAGCTTCCACTTTTCGCATTTCGGAGGTTGGTTACATGAGAGGTTTGGGGCATATGAACTCACGAAGTTTCGAACCCCGAAACCCTAAAATACGAGTCCCACCTTTACCTTTTCGGAACTTCGGGAAATGTTTTGCGTTGTTGCTTGACATTTGAAACCATGAAACCCCTAATTTTGAAATCCTGAAAACACGGGTCCCACCTTACCTTTTCGGAACTTCGGAAAATGTTTTGCACTGTTGCTTAACATTTGAAACCCCGAAACCCCGAATTCCGAAATCCCAAAAAATATGGGTCCCACCTTTACCTTTTTGAAACTTCAGGAAATGTTTTGTGTTGTTTCTTGACATTTGAAACCCCAAAACCCCGAATTCTGAAATCTCGAAAATACGGGTCCCACCTTTATCTTTTCGGAACTTCGGGAAAGGTTTTGTGTTGTTGTTTGACATTTGAAACCCTGAAACCCCGAATTCTGAAATCTCAAAATGCGGGTCCCACCTTTACCTTTTCGGAACTTCAGGAAATGTTTTGTGTTGTTTCTTGACATTTGAAACCCCGAAACCCCGAATTTCCGAAATCCCGAAAAACGGATCTCACCTTACCTTTTCAGAATTTCGGGAATTGTTGTGTATTGACGATCGACTGTTGTACTCATGAAATCTCGAACTCCAAAATCCTGAAGTGTTGGTCACTCCTCGCGATTTTGGGATTGGTTGTGTTTTTTTATTTGACTGTTGAAATCGCGAAGTCCTGGACCCCGAAACCCTGATGGGCGGTTCCCACTTTCCTTTTTCACGTTTCGGGAGTTGTGGTATGTGGATCTCGAACCCCGAAATACCAATACGTTGGACACTTTTCGCAATTTTGTATATATATTGTTGTTTGGGTACTTGAACTCACGAAGTCCCTAACCCCGAAACCCCGATGGGCGGGTCCCACTTTCCCTTTTTCCCTTTTGGAGGTTGTGGTGTGTTGATGTTTGACACTTCCAAACATGAAATCCCGAACCCCAAAGTGCTGGGTCCACAGTATTTCTGCATTTTCATGTTTTTGGAAAACGACGTGGCCCCTTTGTTTCATTTTGTGTTCGGCATTTATAATCACCGAAACCCAATTGACCTCTGTTATCTTTCCCAAACTGTAGGAACCTAGAAGAAAACTTATTGTTATGGGAACAACTCTAATAATGTAATGAATGGACTGGTAAGAGAACATTGGAGAGTCTTCATCCTAGATAGAGGTATGGAAGTAACAGACCGTATTACGAATCGATTTTATTGCAAACATAGGGTAATATTTTTATGTAGGGTTGTGGTCATAAAACCCCAAAGTTGTTTGTATTGTTAAGACTGTGGTAGTGTTATAGGTACTACCAGATAAGAGAGTATTTATAATTTTCATGATCTTAATTAAACATTGAAGTGATGAATAAATACTCATTATATCATCGATTAGAAAACTTAAGTTGAATGGTAAGGACAGTCGACGACAGTAAGGACTCTAACAAACCTTCAGACTCAAGCCTTTTAACATAAATCTTACTTGCTTGAGATCTCGAAACCTTTCAAGGATAAATGTACAAATAATTTTTATTTATTTATTTATGGTGATTTATGAGGTACATTACATCGTGACATTTGTTTTTTTGGTTATCATGTGGAATTTGAGTTGTATTATGACATTTTTTATTTTTATTTTGGTAAAACTTTATGGCCAAGTTCACCTCCTCCTTCCACATTCCGTGCTTTTATATCTGAAATTCTATGTGAAACAGAAGGTGATGATTTATTTTACAAAAAAATATGTGTTGGTAGAAAAAAATTTTAATCGTTGTGGAAATCTAAGTTTGTTTCACTCAAAGTATCATATTGATATGAATGATCAATCGTTTTCTAATATAACATTCAATTGGAAGAGATATGAATATATCAACAGCACGACTCCACATTCTTCAAATGTTATTTCCAAAAGGATTGATTTGAGAATAGATAAAATCTGTGCGGTAGATTTTTTGAAGAAGTGTGAGGAAGAAATTTATAAATACATCAAGTATTCACATAGATCTCGATGGAAAGACCTACAATTCAAACAATCACGTGAAGTGTTTCAACCAGGGACAATTTTGTCTGTAGTTGATTTTGCAGAGAATTACACATTCATTGCACAAAAAGAAATACAAAGTGAATATTATCATTTTGATCAATTCACGATATTTGTCCACGTTCTATATAGACATGCTCAATGGAGTCTTGATAACATAGAAAACACCAATGACAATCGACATGTGATTAAATAATATCACTTTTATATAAGTGATGATCTAGCACACAATACACATTATGTACAACATTGTTTTGATAAATTTTATGATTCATTGAAAGAACGTGAAATCAAATTTGATCGACATTGGATATGGTCAGATGGGTGTGCGGGTCAGTTCAAGTCTTCATGATCATTCTATTGGTTTTGTCATCTTCATAAAAAATCAAACATTACACATTGTTGGAATTTTTTTTAAACTGGTCATGGAAAATGAGAGAACAATGGTGCAGGGGCATGTGTAAAATGAGCATTTCGAAGGTATCATATGAACCCTCATGCCAATCGATTTGAATCCGTTGAACAAGTTGTTGAATGGTGCAAAATGACGCTAAGCCATGAATACAATCCGTCAAGGGATGTGTGCAGGTGTGTCTATATATACATGTTACACATGTACACATGATATTTTTATTTGAACGTGTTCAAATTTATATTCAATCTTCAATCATTTTCTTGAGAGATTTCAAGTTAACAAGTTATTGTTTTGTGCAGTTTTTTTTGGTATGTTGGAATCCAAGATGTAAATAGATCAATCCCATATGACGCCAGTACAATACATGGGACATGAAAAATACATTCAGTTAAAACAAAACGTTATCAAAATGTGTTCGCATTTGATAGAAGAAATGAGTCCTATTTTTATTCAGTTTGCATAAAGGACACATAATCCATAGATATTTGTGAAAACAAAAATGCAGAATATGTTAAAGCTTGGAGACATACTGAACTTAATATAAAAGAGAAAATTCCACTTGCAAGGTCAGAGGAGATGGAATCAAATGAAACTATAGTGTCAGTTGATGGCGATAGAGTTTTTGATCTTGTTAGAGAAGGTAATTTTTATGTTTAATTTTTTTCAAATAACTTGTAGATGTACTTATGTGATAATCTAACACGAACTATTTGTTGTCCAATATATCCAATTATTTGCAGGAGATGTTTTTTCCATGGTTATACATCTAGACAACATTTAAAATGTGAAATATTATTTGATGTGATGCACAGAACAAAAGATGAGGCTATTAGAAGATTTTGATGATAACGGTTTTATATATGAAATATGATCCATTGTATTGAAGAGATATTTTTTCAAGAAACCCATCAAACTGATACTCATGTTCACTTTCAAGACTACCAGTCAGATGTTAGAAGTTGTCAATATAGTCATTTGGTATGTGCAATGTGCATAAACTTAATAGAAGTTCGATAAAAAAAAAAGGTTAGAAAATAGAAAATGTCCAAAGTCGATCATGAACGAATAATTGAAGGTGGAATACCATTCCATTTTTTTTAAACAAGTGACACATGTACATTCTAGAATATTTTTATTTTGCATTGAAAGTACATGTATTTATGAATGTCTAGGATTCTAGAATCATTTCCAGTTTAGTTTACTTTCATGGTCCATTCAATTAAGAAAAGTTGCATTTCCCGTGAATTATAAAGTTTACCAAACCTTATTTAAAATTTCAGGCAAGAACCTATAGATTGTATCTAGGGAACCTAAATTGACCTATACTTTGATCCTACAAATTATCGAAATCAATATACACAAATATTTTAATGCATGTAACCAAATTACTACATATAGGATAAATGCATTCATTATTTGCAATTTGATAGTTCAATTTTTTTTCATATGAAGAGGATAACTTCATATCAAAACTAGGACCCATTTCCATGTCATTATAAGTGACTATTGATGGCTTAGAAAAAATTTAAATTCTGATAAATTTTAATATCAATATAAATTTTAATGAAGATCACTTACTTATATTAAATTTGATGACTTGTTTTTACTATTTTCATTGTTGGACTTATATTAAATTTGATGGCTTGTTTTGACTATTTTCAATCATATTTCCAAATCAAACAAAATTTAAATTATAAGTGAGAAACTATAATTTTTATTTCACATTTTCTTGAATATTTGATTGTGAAATTTCATAAGAAACTATAAAATTTGATGATTTTTTTTTAAATCAAGAAAATAATATATTGAAATTATTTCATCCAATATTTTATATAAATAAACATAGTGCAAAAAAAATCAAGACAAGACAAAATATTGCATGAGTGATCTCAATATCTCTTCTATCTCTTCTTGTGTTTTTATTAGCTATTGTTATCATCTTTGTAGTTTTCTCATAGTTGTTTGTATGAGAAAGAAGGTGAATTCAAAGACTATTAAAACCTTCTATTGAGATGTTGATGTAAATTGAGATTTTGATGTAAATGTGAGACCATGTCTCTTTGAAAATATTGAAATGATAAAGACCATGTAAATGTACTAGGTTCAAATTCAAGTGTGTGTAGAGCCCCTTGTGTGTGTATCTCTTACTTTGTAATATTTATAGTGGCTTTCTTAATTCTTCCATTTGTTCAAGTGATTCTTTCTTTCTATATCTTCTAACCCATTGTTACACTAATTTTCTTAGTTCTTTCTTTTTTTTTCACGCGAAAAAAAAGTTTCACTGTTATTCTATTAGAATCAAATGAAACTTTTTGTTACATATGGATCTAGAAAGTGGTGATAAAAAAAGATCTGTAGTCTTTCCTTCCTTCCACATTTTTACATTGTAGTAAAGTTATAAAAATTCATCTAGTGTCTTATAAAAAATTATTCAAAAACGGGATCTGTAAAGATCCAGGCTAGAAAATGTAAACATTTTCTGTACATACAACAATTCAATCAACAATTTGTTCATAAAAGAGCCAACCAAAATTTCCTTTGAATGCCTTTTTGGAGAGGTTATCTGCTACTTTGTTGAACTGTCTATGTACGTGCATAATTTTTATAGATTCAAATCTATTATTTAATCTTTTGATCTTGTCTTTCCAGTTGTTGAAATATATCAGGTTCAGGTTGGATTTGGAATTTATCTAGTCAATAGTGACCTTGGAATCTCCCACAACCATTAATTTTCTTATGGAAAATTAGGAAGGGAGTAATAATAGTCCCCATAGGCCCAAGAGTTCAACTTTGTGTTGAATTTTAGCAGTCCCCATAGGCCCAAGAACAATCCACAATGAAATATGTTGAATTTTATCATGTTTTTTTGAACAGTCCACAGTGAACATAAAATGAAGCATTTAAATAATACATAGTAGGAAAGTATTTAAGAGTTTAATGCTTAATTTAATGCATTGTAAGAAGGAGAATATACAAAACATTAATTCAAAACTAACAACTTTGCCACTTTTTTTCCATCAACTTAGTTCAGACACCTTTGAGCATTGGTCAGACCACCGCAATCTATCAAGCCAGGTCTTGAACCAAACCAAAACAAAGATATTCTTACATTAGTAACGGTGTTTAACAGATTAACAACAAAGCAATTTTATTTCAACATTGACATAGTAAATATAGAGACTCATCATTTTAATTTCATAGAGATCTCTATTGGTGAAATGGAAATGCCACAAGCCTACCATTTATGAAACATAAATAGTGGTGCAATGAAGAAATGGAGAAAACACAAAATTAATGCCCTATAAAGATAGAAGTTAGAATATGAAAACCATATTTATGTTATAGCTAGCTTAAAGAAGAAAATCAATATTACTAAAATAAGAACAAAGTCTTATAAGCTTCATAGTGAAACTCTCATTGAACAAATCCTATAAAATAGTATCGTAAAACATAAATTATCCTTTTGAGAAATCAAATATGAGACATTAAATTGATATTTTGAATTCCACACACACACACACACACACACACACACACACACACACACACATATATATATATATATATATATATAATAAAAGTCTGAATAGTTACACCACCAAATAAATAGATTCCACATCCATTTTAGGATGATAACAAAAACAAAGACATTTAACTCCAAAATTCTGGACTCTAAGCCATTGCTTTAAGATAGATCACTTCATACATGCAATTCACACCTGCAAAAAAAACAGAATTCAAAAATTAAAAATTTACAATTCAAACATGCAAAATAAAAGAGAATTCAAAAATTGTGATTAAAACAAAATTGACATACATACCAAAAGAGTTAAGTCTCATCCTCCAACATACTCTTCCCCACCAAATATAATGTAAACATATTTTCCACCAAATATAATTTAGACATCTATAACAATAAAAAACAATAATAATAAAAACAAATAACACATATTAGCATATATACTTTAACTAAATATTAAATAAACAATAAGAAATAATAACATACCCAACCACACTTAAACAGATTTAAGATATTTATTCTCCACATTAAGCATACATGATTTAAACAATTTGTAAAATCTTATCTAAAATCTTAAAAAAAATTAAAGAGAAAAATTGTGTTCTTGGTAAAAAAAAATGTGTTTAGAGTTAGATAATAATTTGAAAATAAATATAGAAATGTGTATGAAGAAAGTTCACAAATATCTATATTAAGTCATTCTTCCAATGAAATACTTATCTTCTTGTGGATAAAGTCTCAAATACTTCAGGTAAAATTTTCATCACAGGTGATGTTATTTGATCTTATTTACTCAACAGTAAAATACTAATTTTCTCAGCAGTAAAATACTTCTCTCATCTTCTGCAGTGGTCATATAATCAAATTCCACAATGTCATTTCAAATTAAAGGACTCATAAATCTCCATATTAATCCATTCTTCCAAAAAAACTACTTATATCTATGAAAGTTCACAAATATCCATTTTAAAAACCATTCTTCCGAAAAATATTTATCTCCTCTTTCTGCGGTGCAATAGATGTTCTCATATAATATTTCATGTACATGAAGAAAACACAAATTTGTACATGTATATTAAATCATTCTTCAAAAACCATTTAAATATTTCATCTTTGGAATGTATTCATATTACATATAATCAAATTCTCTTTGAAATTATGTGTGAGCTAGCTCGCATATACAATATGTGTAAGCTAGATCACATATACATATAGATTTTTTGTAAATCTACTAGAATGTTGATTTTTGTGGTTAGTAACCAATTTAGTTAAGAGTTTGACAATACCCTGGCAAGAAGGAATTCACTTCGTTGTATGTAGAAAACACAAATATCCATACTACGCCATTCTTGGACAAGAAATCAAGGAATGCAATCAAAGAAAATTTAGAAACTTTTCATTTTCTGATGTGGGATAGAGTCTGTTCTCAAATAATCAAATGGTCAAGTTCAAAATTAGGTCTTCATCATGATCTAAACCTAAATAAGTTTGAATGTACACCATTTAAGAAAACGATAATCTTATATAGGGGTTCTAAATATATTTCAAAATAATTGATCAAAGCGTTGAATAGGAAAGGCTAAACTAAAAATTTGATAAAAGTAAAAAATATAAGCTTATTCAAAATAAGCTTGAACACTTTTATATAAAACCCCAACATAAAAGTAAATTAAAACTAACTAATGTTCAATGAACATACATTTATGAATCATCCTTAATGGACACATCCTTCTCAAGTATGGGTGTTTCCTCCACTTCTTCCTCATTCCCAATATCCCTTCCAAGCATACGCTCAGGTACTCTCTTCTCCACATTACCCTATATAACACATTTCAAATTTGAAAATTTGAAAATTAAATTTAAATTATTATAACACATTAAATTTAAATGAGTTTAACACATTAAATGGAACCTGTGAATTCCCACCCTCTTCAAACTCTCTCGATGAGAATTGAGACAAGCATGCACAAGTAGTAGGAGATGGAATAGGGATCTGTGAGCAACACAACTAAGAACTAAATTTAAGATTCAATATTTTCACATTTATACAAAATTATAAATGTTGTTGATCTTATTCAAAAGATTGGAGATTGGATAACAAAAGTGTTCATCTGTGGATATTAGAAAACACATACCTAATTCAACCCATTAAAATTTAAACTTGTGGAATCAAGCCCCCTATTAACTGGAAATTCATTTAACATATCTCCAAACTTCAATTAATGACAATAACAACTCGATTATTTCTATATATACAATGATATCTTAATCTAAAATTAGAAGTAAACTATCATAAAATGTATCAAAAATTTACTAACTAGAACACATACCAATCTGTTGTTCAGGTTATCATTCTGAATGACCTTCTTCCAACCATCAAAACAAAATTTTGCATACTCCTTAATATTTTCTGCTGACATGGTATCTAACTCCACATATGTTTTATAAACAAATATAGCTTGGGAATTGGCTTCCGCTCGCTGACGGTTCAAGCCAACATCAACACCATAAAAAATCACTTCAAATTTTTCCCGATTGCATTCCTAGCCTCTTTGTCAACCTCTGATGAATCTCGCTACTCTGAATGTGAAGCAAATTTCCATGCTGGGCGAGATACTAAAGGTCGTGGAGTTCTTGACAATGCCTCATTTTGATATTCCCTTTTTTGATCATATGTATATCATTTACCAGTCCCATAATGATCATAAGGTAGACTAGTATAATCAAGGTGCATGTCCATGAAAAACTCTACATAAACGTGTCTTGAAAAATATTGTGGAACCTCATCGTTCCATGACAATTTCTCATATACTGACAAAAATCAGTTATACAGATGTCCTGCAATATCGGGGTGCTTAAAATATTTCACCTTTAAAATCTTCTGCTTTGGCCCATCTTTAAAATTGAACATCAAAATTGCGTTTTCTTTTGAAACTTTGTTATTTACTACCTCCCATTTATCAGGGCCCATCATCTCTAACTTTTTCCACCTCATTAGATCGACAAAACTGTCAGTGGTTGGCCCCATCTTTTGATATGCATCCATAAAGTTTTTCAATGAATGCAAAACAATTTACAAACTTTTTTTACTCTGTTGATTGTAACAAACCTCCCGTTAGTTACGACATCAAACCTCTCATAACAAGTGCAATTTTTTTATTTTTTATTTTTAGGGTGTACAAGGGTAATAAAGACATTATACTCTACGTCGCAACATGACGACAAACATGATTCATGCAACTGCGACAACAACATAACGACCTAAGACACACATCAATCATCTAGAAGCAATGAACGACAATCAACCAATGAAAAAAATAATACCGATTACCCGCCCGTCCTACCCTGCAATGGTTAGGACATCCAGGACACATAAGCAACGCTCAAGCCCAGGTTCCCACCGATTTTGACCATTTAAGGTCTCAGGGTTGGCGACTATTATGAGGAACAAGGAGGTGTCTACATCCCACCCGACACAAGAAGACCAAGCACAATAAATGTTTACAACCATGTACAATAGTAATTAAAATGAACTACCGCACCCTTAATAGGAAGCGCAAGCTAAAAATGACTTCGCCAATATCCCGATCAATCGTTGAGTCAAACTAGTCAATAGTTACCGTCTGTTTTAGTCATCTATCGCGGGCCCAACATAGCATGTCTAAAAAGAAAAAATATCATTAAGGTACAATCTAATTTAACCTTAAAACAAATTCAATTGCGCAATATTAATTTACAATTGTCATCTGAGTACCATCTAAATCAACATTTAATGGACATTACCAAGCAAGTCTGAGTCTTCGACTGATTAATCATTAAAATATAATTAAGCATTAACTACAATCTTAACTAGCTTGTATAAATCATGATCTAGTCATTCATCAACAATCAATAGGCATTAGATACAACCAATTTAGCAAGTTAAATACCACGTCCATAATCACAATCCCATTCACCCAATTAACGCTGATATTTTAGACTATAATCACAAACCATACTTAAATATCAATTCTTCATGTGCAAAAGAATAAACTACTTTGCTTAATCAATCCTTCAAGCAGTGTTAAGTGTAAGTTGAGTAAAAGAATAATACATAAGGATTAATGAAAACCATGAGACCATAAGTACATCCTTAGTTACATATAGAAATCTATTTATACCCATCATTATTACTTGCCAAGTCAAGTCCATTCAAGTCAAACATCATGCATCAATTGATTCAAGGTACGGTAACAAGGTACAACCTTCATGAGGCTCAACTACATATCTTATTTATAAATTATCTTAATGGAGCAACATATGAAGAGTTTAACGTTAAATTACATCTTTATTTGAAGAAGCCACAAGAGGATCAATTATTCTTTAAGCAAACATATAGATTCAATACAATTTGTATAATTCCATTCATAGGGAACCATAAGAAGATCAAAATATTCTTAAGCGATACCTAAGGATTCGATATTACTATAAGTTTCTTTTATAAAACTATAAGAAATCATAATAACCAATTCAGTAAGAAATACTAATAACCAAATCATAATAACTGAATTCAAGATTCCATGCATCAGTTAAAACAAATTTAAGCAATACCAATCAACCCACAAAGTAAGAGGAATAGAATATAATAATTAAAAAAATGACATCTTTGCACTCATAGTTTATAAATCAACTCGGTGATGGCAAGGTTATTCATCTCTTCAAGTAAGATAAGGAAGCGAAATGAGTGGCCACGGATAGGTCTGAAAAATGAGTTTTTATAGAGTAAAACGCGGAGGTAATCAGTTAGAAAAAATACCGTTTGTTGTGCCATACTGATTGGAAGGAAAATAAATCACTGTCATTAAGTAATAATAGATTCACTGTGTCCAACCCACCAGAATGGAATTCTATAATTTCTGTCATTAATGAAATATGCAACGTTGTACATAGGGTGGCAATTCAAGCCCAGTCAACAACAACGCCCTCGATTAAATGGAAAGACACAGTCGTTACAGACCTCAATTAAGGGGCAAACGTGGTCATTCAATCAACAAAATTTAATCAATTACAAGGAAATTCATTGTGCTACTTAACAACAATTCGTGGTCAATAATTGGCAATAATAAAATCAATGAAATCTTCACAGTAAGGGTTATGTCAGTTTACTGAGATTAACCATTTGACTAAAAAAAAATGCCCAGCAGTAAAAAGGATTGAAAATAATTTCATTTCAGAGCATTAACACGCCGGATAAAACGACTATATCAGAGCATTAAATGCCCGTTTTAAGTGATTAAAATGCATGTTTAAAAAGCATAAAAAAAATGGCCGATTAAAAGGATCATAAGGAGTAAGAAGCATATTAAGTTTGCTAAGTAATTTCATCCTTAAACAACACTTTAAACCCAGACATGCTCATCATAAAGTGAAACCATGAATGCGTGTGAGTTCGCCCAGAAGTCGTGGGGTAACCCTGTGTGATTTGCCGAGGAATCGTGGTGGCAATACGGTGGAGAGAGCCACAATTCATGGTGTGAAAGATGTGTGTAATAATCGATGTCCATCCAATATAGATATACAGAAAATAGCAGTGAAATAGAGCACAAGAAGAAAACTGTGGAACATAGGGGTGAAATTGAAATCTTAATGTAAACACCCAAAGTAAATTCGTTGTAAATCTAGGTGTAGTTATGGTTAAACTAGTTGTCTAAGATGGTAAAAATTATAGGGTAAATTTCCGCTGGTAATTTCGCTCTCAATTTAAACACCAAGTGCATTCGCCTTCGACTAATTAAAACAAACGTCCATTCGCCAACAATGCATTTAAACGCAGGGTTCATTATTCATCAATGACATTAAGCGCAAAGTAACTACTGGTTCACCCAGGTCGCTGAATTCCATGGGATCTATATAACTCAGTCCAAATACTTTTAAAAATTTTCAATCGAGTCAAAATAAAGTTTCGAGGTAAATAAAACCATTGAAGATCCAGCAAGATGCAAAATGTCATGTAAAGAAATAAAAATAACTTCATCGTCAAACAAAAATTGTCGGGTTAAATAATTACATCAGGGTGCAAGACCAACAAATAGCCAAGTACAACAACAAAGGTAGGCAACTAATAGGTTCGTCCATCGATCACCATCCTCGCACAGAAAATCAGGGCGTTGAGATCCATAGGTCTTTTAATGCTAAGGCAAGGACCATAGATCAGGCTCCTGGCCGACTGCTAAGGCGAGGAATGACGTGCTAGGGATGAAAAGAAAACAGTTGCATGGGTCACAGTCAAACCACAGGGATGTCGAGTCATGCGGGGACAAAGGCCACGGAAATCAATTAACCAAACAATCAACTAGGCTAAGAAAAATGGGTCCACTATCAATCTAAACATCCAATCCATTTACAATCAATATGCAGATCCATGCATAAGTCCTAATGCATTCTATTCTACAAAATAAAAGAGTGTACCGTTGCCTGATCGCCCGCTTCGAATGACGTCCCACGCTCCATGCAATTCCCGCTCGTCGACCGTCAAGACCCCACCAGTACCTCCCAGCCAATGCTAGGGGTACTCTTCTTCCCCCTTAGCCCCCTGAGCCGTAAAGGGGCCACACACACTATCCAACGATTTCATCTAGCTCCCAGATTGCCTCGCAAGGCCGAGCTACCACTTCTCTCCAAGCTAGGAAATCCCAACTCCTACAAGTAAATCAGTCAAGTCGATATTTCTGCAGTGTAACGTTACACAAATAGAAGATGATCCTTTCTCCTTCTCCTTCCTTCAT
>ML784277.1:176520-192041 GCA_009831015.1 Picea engelmannii
CCTCGCAAGGCCGAGCTACCACTTCTCTCCAAGCTAGGAAATCCCAACTCCTACAAGTAAATCAGTCAAGTCGATATTTCTGCAGTGTAACGTTACACAAATAGAAGATGATCCTTTCTCCTTCTCCTTCCTTCATTATATAGAATTTTCGACTTCCTCTCTTTCCTAAAATCTCATGTAATTAAAGTTTTAAAAATAAAATCCTAAAAATTCTTCTTCGTACAAGTGTCACCCACTCCCCACCTTCCTCCAATAATTAATTTCTTTAATTAAGTAATTATCTTTATTTCCCTCACCCACCTAGAGTTACTCCTAGAATCACTCCTAGGTGTCCCTAGATTCCCTTACATGTTTTAAAGGCTTTCCCTATTATGAAATTGCTAATTCAGTTTAAAATAAGAAGGCTCTTAAATGTAGATTCTTTACTAAGTTGACTTCCCGCTTTTTCCCTTAAGTTCCCCTTTTTCTTTTTTGTGTTACCTCTTTTCCCTAGTTTCCTATTTTTTTTATTTTCCTTCTTTCCCCTTTTACTTAGAACTCAAAAAGGCAGGTGAGGAATTTAACCCCTTTTTCCTTTTATCATTAATCTAGTATATTTCAAATTATCAAAAGATAAAATAATTAATTCCCTCTTTACATTTTATAACCACATATTTTATTTCTTATGAATAATTTAATTTCTTACTCCCTTCATGTTACAAAAATTTATGAAGATCATAATTATTATTTAAGTGGTTTTTATTTTAAATTTTATTATTTTATTTTATTTTATCTATATATTTATTTATTCTTTTTTTGGTAGACAAAATTTTACCCCTAGCGTAATTTTAGACTTAGAACTTAGATTTGGTACTGGGCGACATTTAATTAGGAAAATTGTTTTTTAAAATTTCTTAACATGTTATTTGTCTTAGGGACATCTAGGTTCATCCCTCTATCATCATCAATGCGATGTGCCCTTCAGGACGCACTAGGTGCTCCAAGGGTGTCACTCGTCTGATTTGTTCCTTTGCGCGACGTGCCCTTCAGGACGCACTACATGCTCCAAGGGTGCCACTCACCTCTTGACTGATTGGTAGACATCAATAACCCCTGGAGTCAACACTCTGCTAGGTGAACTTGTGGGAGACTAAGGGATTCTAAGGAATAAGGCCCCTGCCTTATTGCGCGCCCCTTACAATCATTGTGAGTGACTGTCACAGTCTTCCCTCATGGCATCGTGGGTCCTCTCAAACTAGGTAGTCGTTAACCTACAGTTTGAGCCACGGTAGGAGTGCTAGTAGGCTTGGTAGGGTTGTTGTTCACACCTCTCCCTCAACATCTCTGGTAGTCGTGTGTGACCCCTTTACTCCATATGTGAGTATGGTCGACAAGCTATCGTCAACCTGCATCATCAACAAATCATGTCATAATATATCCATATCATATCATCCAGTCAGGTGCACTAAAATCACAGTAAAGCAATCAAACCCCAATGGCACACTCCTTGACTCGATCCGGAGTCCAAGGGGTTCCATCAATGCCTCGGCATCCTCTCGGTCCGTAATCCTGCACACTCAGTAAAACCGAGTCAATAACACCTGTCTATGTCAAGAGGTAAAACAACATGTCATCATCCCATAACACCTCATAATAAAAATCAAAAGTTTTAATAGCATAATAATCCGGATCACTTGCGATCAAGTTTCCTAAAAAATAAGTTCACTCGGTGCGCCAGAGCGGGATGTTACATACACCTCCTCTTGGTCTAAACTTCATCCCGAAGTTTCACAGTATAAATGCCGAAAGAAAGTGTATCACAGTATCTATCAAACAAAAATGGAAACTACTGGCACATATCATATGCATCATCCCAGGTCGCCGAGTGCGGACTATAATTTTCCCACTGGACCTTGACCTGATCTACCATTCGACGTCGTAGCTATCAAATGTGATGATCCAATATGCAGACCGGGTCAGCCATGAGCGCTCCCTCGTCCGATACTTGCAAGGAACTCATGTCAATAACATGTGTAGGATCACTAATATAATGTCTCAAAATAGATACATGAAAAACATCGTGCATACGCCTCAAGGAATCATGCAAGGCTAGTCGATAGGCCATGAGCCCCTTTATCTCCACAATCTTGAAGGGTCCCATGAACCTAGGAGAGATTTTAGCTCCCTTCCCAAACTTGATTGAACTCTTATATAGTTTAACCCGCAAGAAGACTCGATCGCCGACCTCGTAACTACGGTCGACACGGTGCGCATCGACATAACTCTTATGTCGATCTTGCACTTCTTTAATCCTTTGTCTTATTGTTTTCATTTTCTCTTCCATTTCTTGGATCACTTTTAGTCCCACCAGGACCCTATCCTCTAGCCGATCCCAACTCAAAGTTTTCTGACATGGTCGCCCATAAAGAAACTCGAAAGGTGCCATTTTAATGGTTCTCTGGTAACTGGTGTTGTAAGCGAACTCTACTAGTGGTAGGAATTCTTCCCAACTCTTTTGTTGGTCCATCACGTACATGTGCAACATGTCCTCCAAGGTTTGGTTCGTTCGCTCGGTCTATTCATCAGTCTTCGGGTGATACGCAGTACTAAAGTTAAGTTGGGTTCCCAAGGCCTCTTGGAAACTCATCTAAAATCGTCCAGTAAACACCGATCCTCGATCAGATATAATCCTCTTAGGCATGCCATGCAGCCTCACAATCTCACTGATGAAAACTCTAGCTATGTCAGGTGCCTGATACTCTGTACGCACAGGAATAAAGTGAGCACTCTTCGTCAGAGTGTCTACTACTACAAAAATCGAGTCATGTTTCCTTGTCGTCAGTGGCAATCCAACAATAAAATCCATCAAAATAACCTCCCATTTTTATTCCAAAATAGCATGTGGTTGTAGTAATCTTGTTGGGTGTCTATGTTCACCCTTTACCTACTAACATTCTAGACATCTAGCCACATAGTTAACTATGTCTTTCTTCATTCCCTTCCCGAAGAATAAGGGTTTAAGGTCTTCCCTCATCTTCGTGACTCCCGGGTGAGCCATGTATACTGCTCTATGAGCTTCGCTTAGGATCAACATCCTCAATTCGTAGTTTGGCGGTACATAAATCCGACTTTTAAACCTCAATAAACCATCGCTATCAAATGAAAATCCCTCATATCGCGGTACCATCATTTTTTTTTGTCTGATAAAACCCTCGACCTCTTTGTACCAGTCATCGTCACGTTGTAAAGTTAGAATATTTTCACGTAGATTCGTCTGAAGAGGAAACACTGAAAAGATGTGTGGTCTCTGACTCAAAGCATCCGCCACTCGGTTCACTATTGCCTTTATGTAAGTAATCTCAAAGTCGTACTTGCTAAGCAATTCTGACCAACGTCGTTGTTGCGTGTTCAGGTCGCTTTGTGTAAAAATGTGTTGTAGTCCACAATGGTCAGTTCTTAGTTCAAATTTTCATCCAACAAGGTAGTGTCTCCAAACCTTCAAGACATATACGATGGCTAATAACTCCAAATCGTCTGTCGCATAGTTCTCCTCATGCCTTCTCAGTTTCCTCGAAATGTAAGCAATCACTCGTCCGTCTTGCATCAAGACTCCTCCTAAGCCTTCCTTGGATGTGTCTGTGCATACCAAGAAGTCCGCATCCATGTCAGGGACCTTTAGTATCGGTGTTATTGTCAACAACTCCTTAAGCCTCCGAAATGCTTCCACGCATTTCTCGGTCCAAATAAACTTCTTGTTTTTCTTCTGCAATTTCGTGATCGGATTTGATATCTTCAAAAATCCCTCGATGAACCATCGATAATATCCTTCTAAACCCATGAAGCTACGCACTTTCGGGACATTCATCGATGCAAACCATTCCATAATAGCCTCGATCCTAGATAGATCCATGACGATTCCTTCCCCGGAGATGACATGCCCTAAGTAGTGAATCTTCGATTGATAAAATGAGCATTTGGACAACTTCCCATACAATTTGTGCTTTCACAAACACTGTAGTACCAAGCGCAAGTGATCTTCATGCTACTCCATCGTACGAGAGTAAATCAAAATATCGTCAATGAACACTTGGACGAACTTGTCCAAGTACTCGCAGAACACCCCATTCATCAAACTCATAAATACCCTTGGGGCGTTTGTTAGTCCAAACGGTAAAACAGTAAACTCGTAATGTCCAAACCTCATCTTAAATACGGTCTTAGGGACGTCATCGTCCTTGATCTATAACTGGTGATACCTTGATCGCAAATCAATCTTGGAGAACACCGTCACGCCCTTCATTTGATCGAATAGATCATCGATCCTCAGCAATGGATATTGACTCTTGATCGTGGCCTTGTTCAGTTGACAGTAGTCAATGCAAAGCCTCCATTATCCATCCTTCTTTCATATGAAAATAACAGGTGCACCCCACGGTGACACACTAGGACGTATCAGTCCTAGGTCCAATAACTCCTTCAGTTGAATTTTCAATTCTTGTAACTCCAGGGTCGACATCCGATAAGGCATTCTTGCTATCGGTTCATTCCCCAGTTTTAGGTCTATGGTAAACTCCAACTCCCTCTCCAGTGGCATCCCAGGTAACTCCTCTGGAAATACGTCCGCAAACTCCTTCACCACCAGAAGGTGTTCTAGACCTTCCGCTACTCCCCTCTCATTTAATGCAAGGATCGCATAAAGCTTACACCCCTTGCATATACTCTTCCATAGTTGTAAGGAAGAGATGAACCTCAGGGAAACTCCCTGGTTCCGTCCTACAATCACACGTATTTGTCCCTCATCATTGACCAAGCTCAGTCATTTTGTCTGATAGTTTAGTATCGCTTCATGCGATTCCAACCAATCCATACCAATCACGATGTCATAAGATCCTAGGATCATGATGCACAGGTTGGCCCTGGTGACAAACTCTCCCAAGTTAAGGACACATCCCATAACCTTTCCTCCAACCTTCTATTTGGCTCCTGAAGCCATCTCCATGAAGCTAAACTCATCTTGTTCGACTGCCTTTACCTTAATCCTTTTTAGAGATGCACCAGAAATTAAACTCTCGGTAGCACCGAGATCTATCAAAATACTAAGGGTTTGTTCAGTGACGACACCTGTCATCTCAAGCACAGTCGACTGGTGCTCTACCTGGCAATTATTCACCGCTGCATGAATCTGATGGGCCTTGCCCATATCTCCCACAGTAGTGGGTCTGGCTGATCCAGATGCTTTGGTCCTCTCCACAGGGCAGTCATGCTGGTAGTGTGGCTCCCCACATGTCCAACACCCCTTCTTTGGCCCAGTAGTCCTGGTACTTGAAGTAGAAGATGATGGCCCACCGGCCTGGAATCCTGGTCTGTTCTGCTGAACAGGCCTAAACTGCTGTTGTTGCGGTCGACGTTGTTGTTGATGTTGTGGTCCTTGATAAGGTTTCCACTGCTGAGGCATCGGTCACCAAGGTGTAGTGAAAGTGGATCCCCTCTGGAAGCCACGATATCCTGGTGTATGTCTCGTTGGTGTCTGATGTTGCTGTGCTCCAGATGAAACCTACCCTGCTAGTCTCGCTGGAGTCTTGGTCCGACCCCCACTGATAAGATCCTCCTCCTTTATGAGGGCCTTCTGGATGACATCATGCAAGGTTTGAGGCATCAAAATCCTAACCTTTTCACGTAGGCTACTGTTAAGGCCAAACACGAACCTGTTGACCTTAAGTTTCTCAGTGTTAAGGTGCGGAGCATACCAGAGCAGCTCCATAAAATGGGCCTCGTACTCGGGAACTGTACGACCTCCCTATTGTAAGGCATTGAACTCATTGAGATAACGCTCAATGAATTCCTCGGAAAGGTACCTCTCTCGAAACCGTTCCTCGAACAGTTCCCATGACACGTCTTCGACAGCCATGTTCAGTTGCGGTAGGAGCGTCTTCTACCATAGAAGAGTGCTCCCCTTCAGTTGAAAGACCACCATGCGGACCTTCATGTTGGAGGTATAATCGCGAAGTGTGAAGCACATCGACACGTTCTCCAACCATGCCTCACCGGCTATGCCGTCCGGGGCACCAAAGAACTCAGGAAATTTGACCTTCTCGATTTCACAGTGAATGCTACCAGTACCGGCCAGTGCGTGCGATGGAACCTCAATGGGTGTCGGCACCCTGGCCTCATCTTTGTCCAAATGGCTAATCAATGCCTCAGACATGCACTAAAAGGATCTCATCATTCTGACTACATGACCAACTGTTGTCTGCTACTGTCCGAGAACCTGCTCGTCTCCCTGGGGGTTAGACCCCTCAGGCATGGATGCTACTGGAGGCATTGCACCTCCTCCCCTAACACCTCGTCATCTGCCTCTGCGGTGTCCTCTAACCATGATTACCTGCACGCACACAAGTCAACTCGATCAACAATAATATAATCAATCATATCAATGAAATCCGTAGCAATCCCAAGCCACGGGTTGAACTGACTCTGATACCATATGTAACAAACCTCCCGTTAGTTACGACATCAAACCTCTCATAACAAGTGCAATTTTTTTATTTTTTTTAGGTTTTACAAGGATAATAAAGACATTATACTCTGCATCACAACACTAAGATGAACATGACGCATGCAACTGTGACAACAACATAATGACCTAAGACGCACATCAAGCATCTGGAAGCAATGAACGACAATCATCCGACAAAAAAAATAAGACTGACTACCTGTCCATCCTACCCTGCAATGGTTATGACCTCTAGGACACATAAGCAATGCTCAAGCCTAGGTTCCCATAGATTTTGACCATTTAAGGTCTCAGTGCTGGTGATTGTTATGAGGAACAAGGATGTGTCTACATCCCACCCGACACAAGCAGACCAAGCACAATAAATGTTTGCAACCCTATACAACAGTAATTAAAATGAACTACCACACCCTTAACAGGAAGCACAAGCTAAAAACGACTTCGCCAATATCCCGATCAATCGTTGAGTCAAACTAGTCAATAGTTACCATCTGTTTTAGTCATCTATCGCGGGCCCAACTTAGCATGTCTAAAAAGAAAAAATATCATTAAGGCACAATCTAATTTAGCCTTAAAACAAATTCAATTGCGCAATATTAATTTACAAGTGTTATCCAAGTACCATCTAAATCAACATTTAATGGACATTACCAAGCAGGTCTAAATCTTCGACTGATTAATCATTAAAATATAATTAAGCATTAACTACAATCTTAACTAGCTTGTATAAATCATGATCTACCCATTCATCAACAATCAATAGGCATTAGATACAACCAATTTCACAAGTTAAATACCACGTCCATAATCACAATCCCATTCACCCAATTAACACTGAGATTTTAGACTAGAATCACAAACCATACTTAAATATCAATTCTTCATGTGCAAAAGAATAAACTACTTTGCTTAATCAATCCTTCAAGCAGTGTTAAGTGTAAGTTCAATAAAAGAATAATACATAAGGATTAATGAAAACCATGAGAGAATAAGTACATCCTTAGTTACATATAGAGTTCTATTTATACCCATCATTATTACTTGCCAAGTCAAGTCCATTCAAGTCAAACATCATGCATCAATTTCTTCAAGGTACGGTAACAAGGTACAACCTTCATGAGGCTCAACTACATATCTTATTTATAAATTATCTTAATGGAGCAACATATGAAGAGTTTAACGTTAAATTACATCTTTATTAGAAGAAGCCACAAGAGGATCAATTATTCCTTAAGCAAACATATAGATTCAATACAATTTATATAATTCCATTCATAGGGAACCATAAGAAGATCAAAATATTCTTAAGCGATACCTAAGGATTCAATATTACTATAATTTTCTTTTATAAAACTGTAAGAAATCATAATAACCAATTCAGTAAGAAATCCTAATAACCAAATCATAATAACTGAATTCAAGATTCCATGCATCAGTTAAAACAAATTTAAGCAATACCAATCAACCCACGAAGTAAGAGGAATACAATATAATAATTAAAAAAATGACATCATTGTACTCATAGTTTATAAATCAACTCGGTGATGGAAAGGTTATTCATCTCTTCAGGTAAGATAAGGAAGGGAAACGCGTGGGCATGGATAGGTCCGAAAAATGAGTTTTTATAGAGAAAAATGAGTTTTTATAGAGTAAAACGTGGAGGTAATCAGTTAGAAAAAATATCGTTTGTTGTGTCATACTCATTGGAAGGAAAATAAATCGTTGTCATTAAGTAATAACAGATTAACTGTGTCCAACCCACTAGAATGGAATTCTATAATTTCTGTCATTAATGAAATATGCAACGCTGTACACAGGGTGGAAATTCGAGACCACTCAACAGCAACGCCCTCAATTAAATGGCAAGACGCAGTCGTTACAGACCTTAATTAAGGGGAAAACGTGGTCAGTCAATCAACAAAATTTAATCAATTACAAGGAAATTCGTTGTGCTACTTAACAAAAATTCGTGGTCAATAATTGGCAATAATAAAATCAATGAAATCTGCATAGGAAGGGTTACGTCAATTTGTTGATATTAACCATTTGATTAAAAAAAAACGCCCAGCAGTAAAAAGGATTGAAAATCATTTCATTTTAGAGCAGTAACACGTCGGATAAAACGACTATATCATAGCATTAAACGCTCGTTCTAAGTGACTAAAAGGCATGTTTAAAAAGCATAAAAAAAAATGCCTGATTAAAAGGATCATAAGGAGTAAGAATCATATTAAGTTCACTAAGTAATTTCATCCTTAAAAAACATTTTAAATGCAGACATGCTCATCATAAAGTGCAACTATGAAGGCGTGTGAGTTCTCCCAGAGGTCATGGGGTAACCCTATGTGATTTGTTGAGGAATCGTGGTGGCAATACGGTGGAGAGAACCACAATTCGTGGTTGAAAGATGTGTGTAATAATCTTTGTCCATCCAATATAGATATACAGAAAATAGCAGTGAAATAGAGCAAAAGAAGAAAACTGTGGAACATAGGGGTGAAATTGAAATCTTAATGTAAACACCCAAGGTAAATTCATTGTAAATCTAGGTGCAGTTATGGTTAAACTAGCTGTCTAAGATGGTAAAAATTATAGGGTAAATTTTTGCTGGTAATGTTTCCCTCAATTTAAACACCAAGTGCATTCGCCTTCGACTAATTAAAACAAACGTCCATTCGCCAACAATGCATTTAAACGCAGGGTTCATTATTCATCAATCACATTAAGTGCAAAGTAACTACGGGTTCACCCAGGTCGCTGAATTCCATGGGATCTATATAACTCTGTCCAAATACTTTTAAAAGTTTTCAATCGAGTCAAAATAAAGCGCTGAGGTAAATAAAACCATTGAAGATCCAGCAAGATGCAAAATGCCACGTAAAGAAATAAAAATAACTTCGCCGTCAAACAAAAATTATCGAGTTAAGTAATTTCATCAGGGCGCAAGACTAACAAACAACCAAGGACAACAAAAAAGGTAGGTGACTAACAGGTTCGTCCGTCGATCACCATCCTTTCACAGAAAAGCAAGGTGTTGAGATCCATAGGTCTTTTAACACTAAGGCGACGACCGTAGATCAGGCTCCTGGCCGACTGCTTAGGCAAGGACTGGCATGCTAGGGATGAAAAGAAAACAATTGCATGGGTCACAGTCAAACCACAGGGATATCGAGTCATGCGGGGATGAAGGCCATGGGAATCAATCAACCAAACAATCAGCTAGGCTAAGAAAAAGGTGTCCGCTATCAATCTAAACATCCAATCCATTTACAATCAATATGCAGATCCAAGCATAAGTCCTAATGCATTCTACTCTACAAAATAAAAGAGCGTACTGTTACCTGATCGCCCACTTCGAATGACATCTCGCGCTCTGTGCAACTCCCACTCGTCGATCGTCGATACCCCACCAGTACCTCCCAGCCAATCATAGGGGTACTCTTCTTCCCCCTGAGCCCCCTTAGCCGCAAAGGGGCCACACACACTATCCAGAGATTTCTTCTAGCTCCCAGCTCGCCTCGCAAGGCCGAGCTACCACTCCTCTCCAAGCTGGGAAATCCTAACTCCCATAAGTAAATCAGTCAAGTCGATATTTCTGTAGCATAATGTTACGCAAATGGAAGATGGTCCTTTCTCCTTCTCCTTCCTTCATTATATAGAATTTCCCACTTCCTCTCTTTCCTAAAATCTCATGTAATTAAAGTTTTTAAAAATAAAATCTTAAAAATTCTTCTTCGTACAAGTGTCACCCATCCCCCACCTTCCTCCATTAATTAATTTATTTAATTAAGTAATTATCTTTATTTCCCTCACCCACCTAGAGTTACTCCTAGAATCACTCCTAGGTGTCCCTAGATTCCCTTCCAGGTTTTAAAGGCTTTCCCTATTATGAAATTGCTAATTCAATTTAAAATCAGAAGGCTCTTAAATGTAGATTCTTTACTAAGTTGACTTCCCGCTTTTTCCCTTAAGTTCGCCTTTTTCCTTTTTGTATTACCTCTTTTCCCTAGTTTCCTATTTTTTTTATTTTCTTTCTTTCCCCTTTTACTTAGAACTCAAAAAGGCAGGTGAAGAATTTAACCCCTTTTTCCTTTTATCATTAATTTAGTATATTTCAAATTATCAAAAGATAAAATAATTAATTCCTTCTTTACATTTATAACCACAAATTTTATTTCTTATGAATAATTTAATTTCTTACTCCCTTCATGTTACAAAATTTTATGAAGATCATAATTATTATTTAAGTGGTTTTTATTTTAAATTTTATTATTTTATTTTATTTTAGCTATATATTTATTTATTCTTTTTTTTCTAGTCAAAATTTTACCCCTAGCGTAATTTTAGACTTAGAACTTAGATTTGGTATTGAGCGACATTTAATTAGGGAATTTTTTTTTTTAAATTTCTTAACATGTTATTTGTCTTAGGGCCATCTAGGTTCATCCCTCTATCATCATCAACGCGACGTGCTCTTCAGGATGCACTAGGTGCTGCAAGGGTGCCACTTGTCTCATCTGTTCCTTTGCGCAACGTGTCCTTCAGGATGCACTACGTGCTCCAAGGGTGCCACTCGCCTCTTGACTGATTGGTAGACATCAATAACCCCTGGAGTCAACACTCCACCAGGTGAACTTGTGGGAGACTAAGGGATTCTAAGGAATACAGCCCCTGCCTTATTGTGGGCCCCTTAGAATCATCGTGAGCGACTGTCGTAGTCTGCCATCATGGCATTGTGGATCCTCTCGAACTAGGTAGTCATTAACCTACAGTTCGAGCCACAGCGGGAGTGCTAGTAGGCTATGGCAGGGTTTTTGTCCACACCTATCCCTCAACATCTCTGGTAGTTGTGTGTGACCCCTTTACTCCATATGTGAATCTGGTTGGCGAGCTATCATCAGCCTGCATCATCAACAAATCATGTCAGAATATATCCATATCATATCATCTAGTCAGGTGCACTAAAATCACAGTAAAGCAATCAAACCCCAATGGCACATTCCCTGACTCGATCTGGAGTCCAAAGGGTTCCATCGATGCCTCAGTATCCTCTTGGTCCATAATCCTGCACACTTATCAAAACTGAGTCAATAACACTTGTCTATGTCAAGTGATAAAACAACATGGCATCATCCCATAACGCCTCATAATCAAAATCAAAAGTTTTAATAGCATAATAATCTGGATCACTTACGAGCAAGTGCCCTCAAAAATAAGTTTGCTCAGTGCGCCAGAGTAGGATGTTACGAGATCCAATATCTCCAAATCATTTTTCAACCTCCTTTTAACACTTGAGCATCGCTCAAGGGTCATTGTTTCAGTAATCCCTTCCTAGGGAAGTTCATCACCAACATCGGAAGGATAAGTGAACATAGGTGTGTAATCTTTTGTTTCATGATAACACGGCCTCCTAAATCCACCTTCACCCTTTGCACCAACATTAGAATCTTTGTGACACCCACTCTCTCTTTAATTGTCATCTCTTGCTCTAAACGCATTGTGTACACACACATTTAAAAGTAATTATAACATTTAACTTGACATATATTTAAATACACAAAAATACAACAAAAATAAACAAAATCAAAGAAAATTACCAAAAATATTCTCGTCCTAAGTTATTCCCTACATTATCAAGTGTAGGAGTATCAATACGCAACCTATCTAAGAAGGTTTCATCCATAGCACTTACTTGAGCACATTCTACATTTTATCTATTCAAATACTTGTTTGATAATCTCCTCTGATGAGATTTTCGTTGGCACTCGAAGTCTCAGTCGAAGAAGGAGTTCCTCTTCTTCCTTCTTGGGAGAGCCTAGAGCGTTTGCGAGGAATGTTTGGAGAATCTCATTTCAACATCTCTCCTCAATATCTATCATTTTGAAATTCATGAAAAGTTAAGCAAAAGACAAGTACGAGTTAATATATCCAACATTGACCAACAAAAATTATGAAGAAAGAAAAAAAAAAGACAAAATTAATAGAAATGGTCTTTATGTTAGACACGATTATAATAGGGTGATGCATAACTCCACTACCCATGCCCATTTCAAATATATTTTGGTTTCTTAATATTAGCACAAATAACCTTGGTAAATCCACCAAGAGTACATGGGTCAAAGTATGGTACTGGAGTAGCGGTTATCTATATGGGCAATCATATTTCATGCATCCAAAAGGTATGGAGCAGAGTCCAAGAAAATCAACGATTGAATTTATGCCATGTTTGGTTGGATGGAAGAAATATGCCATCTACAAAGCAATGAAACTAAGTATCAACAGGTCTGTATTACACTTGGGGGGGAATTAATAGAGAAAATGTATTATATGATTGCAAGTTGTTCGAATTATGTTTATGATGAACCTTTTTATATACTAAGAGTTTGTGATTAGATGATTTGGCGCTTCTAAACATTCGTTTATATGCGGTTATAAAGTGTTTTTTATATTCTTACCATCCTTCTTCCAGTGACCCCATCAATACAAGGGCCGAGAATGGCCTCTGAATCATTTTGGTAGATCCATCCTGTCATAAACCCCGTGGACTACCAGGACTTGAACGGGTGATTCCAATGCTTGTGTAAATACAAAGGGTAATACATCACCATATTCAACTAGTATCTTATCCAAAGGGTAATATAATCTCATCTTCAACTAAATGCTTGTGTAAATACAAAGGGTAATAGATCATTAACAAGGGTCTTTCAAAGGGTATATACTCTTATCCAATACATATGGGTTTTACTTAATATGATTAAGAGAGAGCTATAACAATGGAATCAACTTCATATCTTACCCGTATGAGCTATGTGAATATTACAATATAGTTAAGAGTGTAGAGTTTCAATCTAAGGTATAGGCAACTAATCACAAGAATGATGATGCAAGTTCAAATTGCATTTCTTCTATGAGATTTTCATTGTGTTCTTATCACTTTTCTTGGGTATCGTTAATTCTATTCTATTTATGAGTCTTCATACTTTTAAGAACTTCTTTGTTGAAAATTGAAATAAGATTGACTTTTGGAGGAATCGTAATTGGTATCTCAGTACATGGCATTGGAGTTAGACGTTTGGATTTAAATTTGTTATTTCTTATCATTCTGTAAATGAGAAATTAACATGAAATTTCATTACATGTGTCTTTTTGTTACAGTGAAAAGTACTGTAACATATTAATGTTGTGGGAATAATTGTAGTGGACATTTTCCTCGTGTTTCAAGGTTTATTTTTATCTATTGTACGTGATATTTTGTAGATTTTAAAATTGTTCTTTCTTCTAGATTTGTAAATGAGGATTTGACATGAAATATTGATGTCTTTTATCAGTTTCGTTATCAATGCAAAGTGACGGTTACATATTTCAGTGTATCTATTCTGGAGGTTGAGGGAATGACTACAATAAATATACTACCTATGTTTCACTATTTGTTTTCTATTTGTTGAGTGCTATATTAATGCAGATTTTCCATAACATATTACAATGTAATATGTCATAACATATATTACTATAACATAATACATTGTAATATGTTATAACATATTGCAATGTAATTATATGTTATAGTAATATGTTATAACATATTCCAATGTTATAACAATGAATATACTACCTATGTTTCGGTGTATCTGTTATGGAGGTTGAGGGAATGAATTCAATCAATACATTGCCTATGTTTCAAAGTTTGTTTCTATTTATAATAGTTTTATAATGGATATCATTGTTTTTGGGTTTCCTAGTAGCCTTGTCACACCCCGAGAATCAAACCTTCATAAAGTTTGACTTATGCAAGTTCTTGGCAAATACAATGCACCAACAATTTTTAAATTTTAGGGGTACCAGGTCATTCAGGTACCAGTCTCACTTGATCCATATGTTAATCCATCAAAACTACTCATATATGGGTTATTTTAAGTCTAGGATGGTGAATGACCAACCAACATGTTTCTCTCCCAACCATTGAGTGGATTCCTATGGTAAGAGATCATGTCACCAATGTAGGTTTTTTGCAGTATGTAAATTCTTTTATGTCTATATTAGACTTTATTATCCAAAATGAAGTATTCGTTATAATTAGTCCTTTAGTCAAAGGGTCACTACAATTTAAAAAAAACACCAAAGTGGGAGACTGGTTCTTTTTTTGGCAGTTTCGTATGATAATATTCTATGGTTTGGAAGAGAAGCCATATCAAAAGTGATTGTTGAATTTGGTTGTTCTAGAGACTGAAAAAGTGAAATTCAGTCAGTTGTTGACTAAAAAGCCAAGCATATTACATTAAATGTTGATCAAATGAATTTCAAGGGAAAACCAAATTTACACAAGTAGGTCACTCATGTCTTACACAGAGATGTGACCAAGACTCATGACAATATGAAGAAATGAAATAGGCATTAATCAAAGTGGAGAAATAGATAAGGCAAGATAAAGTGGTTACTACGACAAAGATTTCCAGAATTAATAATCTGTAAACTAATATTTATAACTTATGATAATCTAATATTACATATGTAAAATTGGATTTATAAATTGAATTCCTAAAGATTTGAAATTTTTATAAAATACAAAACATTTGAAATAAAAAGTTGGATAGTTAGAAATTTTTATGATTTTTTTATAAAATACAAAACATTTGAAATGACTGTGACTTGGTTGCAGGGAGCTAGCCATGTGGCCAAGCCGTGGGTGTGCCCACAGCTTAGCAACAGGGCTGGCCCCCCACGTCCAAGTCACAACCAATTTTAATAAGAGATTATCTATGCACAAAAAAACAGGGCATTTGAATCCAAGTCTTTAACACCATAGTGAAAGACAATCGATTCGGCTCCTGGTCGACTGCTCATGCACAGACTAATCACTTAAATGCTTACTCTATTCTTAATATTTGATTGTTAAATGTCTATATCAAATTTAAAAACTTAATATTTGATTGTTAAATGTCTATATCAAATTAACGAAATCCATATTGTTTATAAATTTATTGTTTCTATGTATAATTTGAACATATAAGCAAGTAATTTTTAAATTGCC
>ML784277.1:204666-219761 GCA_009831015.1 Picea engelmannii
GATGAAGCGCCAAAAGTCATGTGGGCCCCGTTTGGGTAAGTTGGTGCATCAACTTCCCGGGGTCGTAACTTTTGCATACGATCTCCGTTTTAGGCGTGTGATAGCTCGTTGGAAATATATCATCGAGGAGATTCATTTTGGGGGCTCAATTATGCCTTCATCTATCATTGTGAACCTTGATCTCGAAAAAACTTCATTTAGGCCCTCAAAATGGCCCCGGAAGTTAAAACCTGCTAAAAATAGTAAATTGCCAAAATGGCCAGAAAACTGTTTTGAGCCATTTGGAAAAGGTGGGTGGCCCCCGATATCCACCTGGATAACGAATGTAACAATATGAAGACTGATAATTTTTAACAGAAATAGTAAAATGAAACTATTGAAGGTATAAAACATATAAAAAAGAGATAATAAATGATTAATATAAGAAAATTAATTACGAATGACAATAAAATGAAGAAAACACATGCATTTTATGAAGACATAAAGTACTTACATGGGATGCTACAATGATAAGAACTGTAATCGTTTCTCTTCATTATTCCTAATAGTAACATAACCACTATTTTTCATCTTGCCATAACGCTGAAAAGAGAAAGGTGGATATATGTGCAAACCATCTATTGATTTCACTCTTGATATGGAAGTGAAGGTCAACCCTTGCTTCTCTTTCTTCCCAATATCAATAGTATCTCAATCTAAAGTCAACCCCTTGTATTTGTGTATAGTAATGGCTCATGACATATTTAGAGGAATTTGATTCTAATTTCCTCTTGTAACAGGTGTGATGGAAACAATGTTTGGATTACTTATGTCAAATGGAAAACCAATATACTTATAAAAAATAGCAATAGTGAACATTGGAAGTTGGAGAGGATTAGTACCAGACATATATAAAATTTTATGGTTGTAACCAATTGCACCATTAACTAAGCCATCTTCAACCCACAAGTTACATGTCAACGTGACATGTTCACCAGGGCATAACAAAACCTCACGTAATGATTGATCATCATCAACACTAGAAATTCCATCCCATCTTGTATGCTCAACTGCAAATTGTGCAATTGGAGAATTTAATGATTTTAGCATTTTCCTATTATGCAAGGTGACCAAATCATTTGTTGGGAACAAGTGAATTGATGAATTAAATAAACTCATTTCCATAGGAGGGAAACTCATATCAACCTGTGACATAAGAAGATCCCAATTATCAATAACGGGTTCAACATTTCTTATGTTAGCCAAGAGTTCTCGAAAAACGACTTGCCTTGGATGATTTCCTTGATGTCAAAATAATGTATCCAAATTAACAACAATGTTGAATTTTTTCCACAAAATTTTCCCATATGTATTACTTGCATACAAAGGCTTATCTTTCCTAGGAGGCAATTGAACAAGGTCACCCACAAGAATGATGGATCTACCACCAAAAGGACATGATTGTTTCTCAGGAAATGCTTCTCATAATCGAGAATATATCTATATGAATAACCATGGTCCTAGAAATCTCATTTAATCAATCAAAATATATTGAATATACCTCATTTATTCTTGAAATATTGCAAGAGATTTCCCTTGTAGTGGTCACATATATCTGATACGAATTTTCAGAGCATAATGTATTGTTTTTGCATGTATATTGAAAGAAATTGTTCATGTTGGAACGAGCAAAAGAAACGAACTATGATCATTAACTATTGAAGTGAAAAGAGGATGAGAAATACAATGAGTCATAAAAGACTTTACAATTCCAGCAGTGCCTTGTATAATCATGTGAAGAGGATCACAATGTTCATATTCAATTGAGTTGCATAATATGATCTCAAAAGAAAGTCATTTTTTCTCTGACAAGGATGTTGGTAAAGGAATTGTGGTGAAAGAATTTTCAACAATAACACCCCTAGATTGGGAATTTTTTATAAAATCTATAGCTTCTTCTACAACACCAATTGAAACCATTGATTTCTCCCAATTAAAGAATAAATCAAAGTCCCTTTGACCAAGAGTCTGAAGGTTAGAAATAATGACATTATTTGGAGGTATCAAGCAAGAAAAAACCTTCCATTTTTCAAAATCATATTGAATAATGGTTTCTTGTTCATGGGAAACTTCATCTTCTTGAATAGTATTAGAAGATATAGGGGAACGATCAACATTCCATGCTCGATATCACGAAATGGTTTGTACAAAAGTAACTCAGTCCAACAAAAAGTCTCAAATTCATCTGAAGCCTCACTAGGAATAGAATAAAAATGTAGCCAAACTCGAACAATGGCATGAAGATATCTATGTTTCCATGGTTCTTTCTTACAATTTGCATCAAAGGTCCATGATCTTGTTGTTTCTATCATAGACAAATGATCAAGAAATCAAGGTCGATTTTGATATATTTGAATAAAACTATCTGAAGATGAAAATCGATGGGCATCATTTGATACTTTCTTGAAAACCTTTCTACCAACATTTAAGGAAAATAATTTCCTACTACAAACAACAATAGGTAGTTTCAATAACATATGGTAGGTTCCTTGTGCACCAATGTCGCAATCAACAAGGAACCTTATGTATGCACACATTGCAGGAGCTTATGAGTCACTTGCATTTGAAATTCTAGTCAACATATCTTGATAACTTTTCAACCTCTTTTTTTCCTTGCAAGCATACTTTACAATATATTTTAAGACAACATTCCGAGAAACCATTGGTTGAGAATCAACATTAGCGCACCACATTTCAAGAATATCAACATTATGAACATTTAGTGTATCATAATTTCATGTAGACTCATATTTATTTTTCCCTTTCTCATCTATGAACAATATTGAATCATCGTGAACCTCCCATGGAGCATTGTACCGACATGTGATAATAGACCCTTTTTTCGAAAACAATAATTTGCACTTCACTTTGTATGTATTTGAACACAATTCAACAAATGCTCGTAATCATCATGAGGATTAGAAGAGAGAATTTGTTCACTACTTAACATGAATGGATAATAATTTACACTTCGAGGAACCATTATGTTTCATCAATGAATATCACATAGATTCCATGTTGTTACATATTTATCAAAGAATTTATTTTCAGTGTGCACATTAGAAGGGTTTGACTAATCTAATGTGTCCATGTTTGGTGCACCTTTCTCATCTATGAATAATATTGAATCATCACGAACCTCCCATGGAGCATTGTATCGACATGTGATAATAGACCATTTTTTCGCAAACAATAATCTGCGTGCTGCACTTTGTATGTGTTTGAATACGATTCAACAAATTCTCATAATCGTCACGAGGATTAGAAGAGAGAATTTGTTCATTATTTAACAGGAATGGATAATCATTTACGCTTTGAGGAACCTTTATGTTTCATCAATGAAAATCACATAGATTCCATGTTGTTACATATTTATCAAAGAATTTATTTGCAACATGCACATTAGAAGGGTTTGACTAATCCAATGTGTCCATGTTTGGTGCACCTTCCAACCACAAGAAACCATGGGTGTGGGTTGAACCTCTATGTTACCACTCATACCTAAAAACAATATTTATATATGTGTGTGTGTGTGTGTGTAGTGCACATTCCAACCACAAGAAACCATGGATGTGGGTTGAACCTCTATATTACCAGTCATACCTAAAAACAATATATATATAAGAGGAATGTCAACGAAAACTAATAAGCAAAAATCCAACAAAACAAACATGTACCAAATGTATTTATCTTTAAGATACTTTTCGATGAATTCTTCCTCGAAGATATGAAATCTTTGATGCGTATACATCACAACAAGATGGGTGTACTGGATGACATTTTCATTTTTTTATGGTGTTCATTTAAAGGACAAGAATGTGCATTTATGAGCATAGCATTGTGCAAGTCAGGCCACTTTGTGTCAGTTGCACTCAAAGTAAAAAACAACATTGGACAACCCAACTGAGTAATCATGTATGTGAGTTTAGTAAGACACTTTGTCCAATAGGACCTTGTACCTCTAAGAGTAGAACCAAAACGCATAAGATGCTCAACCAACTTATTGTGAGGTAAATCAATGAGATGTTGCTGCAAGTCTAGAGTTGTTGTAGGTGAGTTATCATGTATATTATTCTTTACAAAATTGCAACAGTGGCTTGGCTGCGATGGCACATAATCATGTTCAATAATAAATAGTGAAATTGTGGATGGCTTTCAAATATTTGATCAAAGTATCTAAGTAGATGCAATCCATATTCACACAGTTGAATATTACAAATACAAGGATGCAACCAATCAACCTCACCAGAGGGGAATAATGTGGGGAAATCCATGTCCAATAAACTTTCTATATTATATTCATTGATGGGATACAAACCAATGTCTAGCCAGTCCAATCGTTCAATAGGTGTGGAATCTACATTTTCAATGAATGTTCTTATTTCTTCCATTTTTCCCCATTCACTGGGTAGTCGAGAAACAAAAGATAAAGGATGAGCATGCAAATGATCAAGATCCAACTCTTGAATTTCAACAACATTACTCTTTTTTTGTTCAATATCAAAATCAACAGATTTAATCCTACTTGACACATCCATTGACCTTTCTTGGAGAGAAACAAGTGAATCCATGTCAATTTGAACATCCCTGTAAAATTTATCCATTTGAATTTTGTAATGCAATGCATCTAGAACTCATGATCTCTTTGCATATGTTGGCAGCAGGCCGAAGTGGGGAAGAAAATGTGCACAAAGAAGAATGACAGTTGGAAGAGAAATCGTGGGAACGAAAGCATGCAAGAGGAAAGTGACAACTGGCAAGAATCACAACACGCACACATTCAAGAAGGAGGCAATAGTTGGAAGGAAGAAACACACGCATGCAGAGAAGGAAGACCTAACGACAATAGTTGTTAGGGTTTTTGTAGGGTTTTTTGTAAGGGCTTTTATGAAAATGGTTGAAGATCCCGATAGATATAAATATATATACGCATGTATCATAGAAGAGCTCGAAAGAAGTTTGGCTTGCTACCTATGTAAATTCTGATTATATTTATGTAATGTTTTGATGAGAGAACTATTTTTGTGAGAAATTGAGCTAAGAGGAAGAGAGGAGGTAGATTTTGAGGATTAGATCACAGGCCGTGGAGCCTAGTGCGATCTAGTTTTCCTCACAAAGAACTTACCCATCTGAGGAGAGTTGTAAGGCGAGGCATGGGAATTACAGAACTGCCATAATAAGAGAGCCAAGAGCCAAATATTTGTGGACGTAGCCCAAGAGGGGGTGAACCACGGTAATACCTATGTAATGTGATGCGTGCATGCATATCTTTGTCAAAATTTTATTAGGTAGATGTTGTATGAAATGAATGAATAAATGAGTTATTATATTGCTGAGTAATTTTAGTTGAGTTATCAAGAATAGAGGCCACAAGGTCAGAGTATTAAATGGAATAACAGTAGTTCGTAATACAAATCACAATTAATGGCTCAGAATGCATATCCCCTATCTCATACTCAATCCTAGGCTGCCAACACCTGAGTCTTGCAGCCACCCATTTAAAGTTATCTCTGATGAGACTGCGCAGTGCATTCTATGTACTGCGTTGCCTTCTAGTTTACCAGAAGGGCTGATAGTTTTAGGATTTGTTGGTACCCTTATAGATATGAACCCTGGGTCTATGGTGCAGGTAGTAGAGAGAAGTCGTTCAGCTAAGAACCAACAAATGGTTATGTTTTCGCTGTAAGAGGAACAAGAGAGGACTGAGTAGATGAGATAGAATGCATGTGAATAGAATGAGCAAACCCAGAAGACTGCTAAGCCACTAGAAGAGAATGTTGAGACCATGGAACCCCACGAAAGAAGAAATCGAAAGTTGGTTGAAAACTAAAGAACTAGAGTTTGCCTAGAAGGATAATAGAAACCCTAGCCTCATACCTCGCAAATATCTGGATAAATACGTGTTTACGAATTTACATGAAGTATTTTTCTGTGATTTTCCCCACCTACTGCAGAAGTGGATACTGAGGTTGAAAGATAACCATGCGACGAACCGGATATGATATCTAGAGTGGACCCCATTACATATTGAGCATTTACAATAGGTGAACAACAAATTCCCTAGTTGACTTATCTTTCCTAGTGTTCCACTAGTTGTAGGTGGTACATCACAAATGGTTAGTGAATGCCTAGATAGTGCACACCATCCACTAAATATAGGCCAACCCACATGCACATTCAAGTTACACTTGGAAAAATGATGAAATCTGCTATAAAGGGTGTACTTTTTTGGTTCAAGATTCCACATTTAAATCTAGCATGCTATCTACCTGACACTCCTATCCCATAGTGCATCATTTTAGGTTTCAAAAAAATATGAAAGCATTAAAATAATTCATCTTTTTGGGAAGGAATGAAGAAGGACATCCACACCTTTAAGTTCAAATGTGAAAATTGCCAACAATACAAGGGGGAAACAATAAAGCCTCTAGGACCATCACAATTGTTACCCATTCTAGCCAATGGATGGACTAACATTTATTTGTATTTCATTGTGGGTTTACTAAAAGAAATAATAAAATTAGTGTTCATAGTAGGTGTTGATATCCTTTCTAAATACATTCACTTTTGTGCCTTACATTACCCATTCAATGCCTCCACAATAGCACAAGTTTTCATGGATAATATTTTTAAAATTTGTGGCATGCTTAAATCAATTGTAACCAATCATGATGCCACCTTCACTAGCAATTTTTGGTAGCAGTTTTTTTCGATCAAGATACCCAATTGAATTTCAACACAACATATCATCCTTGAACAAATGGCTAGATGGAAGTAGTCAACTAGTGTTTAGAAGATTAGTTATGTTGTTTTCTATAGACCGATAATCCCAATGGTTATAGTGGTTACCCCTTGCAGGATGGTGGTATCAAGGTGATACAAAATGACCCCCCTTGATAAAATCAATGGAAAACCCCTCCCACCATCGTTCATTGATCTCATACTGACCAAGCCTCTCTAAGATTCAGTAGGCAGAAAAAACCTCGATATCCCATGCTAACATTATTCATACCCTCAAGGATAATTTATTTTGGCCCATAACCAAACGAGGCAACAAGCGTATTGAAATCACTCTAAACATCACTTTGAAGAAGGGTATAATGTCTCTTTGCATCTCCAACCCTATAATCAAGCATCACTCAAGGAGAGGAGCCACCATAAGTTAGCCTCAAATTTTTATAGACCCTATATTATACTCTAACGTATAGGCCCATTCGCTTAAGATTATCTCTATGCATACCTTCTAAGCTCCACCTATTCTTTCATGTGTCCTACTTGAAGAAAGTGATCGTGTCCAATAATAGAGTCCAAACCAACCTTTCTGGAGTTGGATAAGGAGGGTTCAATTTGGTTGCAGCCTACAATGTTTTTGGACAAATATGAGCCTCATCTTCACCAATGCACTATCTAGGAAGTTTTGATCCAATTGAAGGATACATAGCTTGAAGATGCTACATGGGAACCAACAAAGATTTTCCACCAATTTCCTCATTTGTAGCATTGAGAAGAACACTACTTTGTAAGAAGGAGGGCATGCTAGGGTCCCACCCTAACTCCCATAGTCACACAATCGATTAGGGCCATATTTATTAAATAAGGCTCATGAGGTAGTAAAGTATGAAATTAATAAATGTAAGTGACCTCATTAAATTTGAAGGTCCACTAGTTAGAATTTGAGGCCTCATTAATGGAGGTCCACTAGATGGTTAGGGTTTTGGTCAATTAGAAACTATATATAGTAGTATAAGCTATGTAATCAATTTCCAAGTGAATATTATTGTATTTGGAACTTTTTTTAGTTGGAGTTTTCCCCCTCAAATAGGCAAGTGAACATTGTTGTTAGTTTTGAATATCCATAAGGATTTTCTTATGGTTGTTATTTCTCAATGTTAGTTCTATTTATTTTCTTTCTGCACTATATTTATGTATATTTTTTCTCTAAATATTATGTTTCAGCTAACAAGGAACACCAAAATTAGTGAAAGAATTCTTGAGCATGATGAAGGGACAAAGGAATCTTATGTTGTATTGTTAAAGAAAGTAACAAAGTGCATAAAATTGGGAGTTCTCAATGAAGTGACAAAATTGTTAAAAGAGTACATTGCGATAGCATACATAGATTTTCCAAAAGCATTGTCATCCAATAGGGAATTCAAAGAATCGACCTTAGGACCTCTTGCACCTTAAGCAAGTATCGTACCATTGGAATAATGCCATTGTATAGAAGACTAGGACCTGATAGAGTTATTATTGATCATAGTTTCTTGTCTTTATTGAATTTGTGTACAATATTAACAAAACAACATGGTCGATGCTAATAAAAATTAATGACATAGTATGCTTATTAATAGAGAGTCAACTTCCAAACCCATAAAAAATTTATCTACCTGAATTCCAGTCATGTAATCTCATATTAAAAGGATACCCAACAAATTCTTTGAAATCTCATAACCAACACATATCCTTATCTACACTTTAATTCTCCCATCACATATATCGAGTGAATTTGATGCTTGTTATGTATGTATCGTTTAGTCAGCAAATTTTTTTAATTTTCTCTTCATATTCATATGAGTATTCACTACTATATGCATGTCAGAAAGACTTTGAATTGCTAGATCATGTGCAAGAAAGAATTTGATCCGAGAGATCATGTTCACTTTTAATTGTGAATAAAACTAACTAGTGTAGATCTATCTTAACCCTTGATCTAATAAACATCCAAATAGATCAAACGAAAAAAGAAGAATTTGACTTGAAAAATTATTGAATTCTTTCTCTTCATATTTATATTTGTAATCACTAGTACAAACATGCAAAGAAAAAAATTGACTTACTAAATCATGTGCAAGAAAGAGTTAACCTACTACATTATATGCATCTTTGACTATGAAAAAATATTGACTTACTAAACTAAATCATGTGCAAGAAAGAGTTAACCTACTACATTATATGCATCTTTGACTATGAATAAAACTGATATAAATTCATCTTAATCTCAAATATAATAAAATAAAATCAATGTAATTATTCTTTCTTTTTCAATACTCAAAAAGTTTCAAAATTAAAAATCTAAAATACTTTATTTTATTTTAAATTTTATTATTATACTAAACTATTTTTATTTATTTCCGATTTCAATATTTTTCCTTATTTAATTTGTTAATAAAAACCAAGCCCACAACTTTCCTCTTATTAGGAAGTAAACAGACTTTCTATCCACTAAGCAACAGGTGCCGTAATTCTTTGGTTTTATAGTGGATTCGAATTATTTAGATTATAATATTTATAATTGTAAATAATTAGATATGAATCAAGAGAGTAACCTCTGTATCCAGGTGGACGTGCCGGAGTGGTTATCGGGCATGACTAGAAACCATGTGGTCTTTGCCCGCGCAGGTTCGAATCCTGCCGTCCACGTTATGATTTTGGTGTTTCTTTGCATGACATTTAACTAGATCTCTTTGAATCATTAATTTTGTTGCTGTTTCATACAAGTCATGGTGGAGATAAGTTGTGCCCAGCAAACATCATTTTTATATAAATCATTATGGAGAGAATTTCTGCTCTGCAAATTTCTTGTATATCGATAACAAAGGTATAAAATGCAAATTTTGACACCATTTTACCTTGCACTTGAGTGTTCAGTTATGTATATTTGCGTATTAAGAAAATTTGTGTGCTTCCTCAATTCTAACAAAGGTTACATTCTTATTGTATGCAGAGTAGTCAGGTGTTTTAAGTTTGGTTTAGTGAATGGAGATATTTAGTAGTATAGGGAGATGTTGTCACACATTACATATTTCTGTGATTTTGGAGTGTATATAGTGACACTGCTTTTTTTTTGGTAACATTCTCATTGTATCGAGAGTAGTCAGGTGTTTTAAGTTTGGTTTAGTACATGGAGATGTTTAGTATAGGGAGATGTTGTCACAGATTACATATTTGTGTGATTTTGGAGTGTATATAGTGGCATTGCTTTTTTTTGGTAACATTCTTATTGTATTGAGAGTAGTCAGGTGTTTTAAGATTGGTTTAGTACATGGAGATGTTTAGTATAGGGAGATGTTGTCACGCATTACATATTTGTGTGATTTTGGAGTGCATATAGTGACATTGCCTTTTTTAATAAGTTTTAGTAAGTCACTGGTATAAACATACTACAAATTAGTATTTTTTTGGGAAGGGAAAGTTTGTTTTAGTACATGGAGATGTTTAGTATAGGGAGATGTTGTCACGCATTACATACTTGTGTGATTTTGGAGTGCATATAGTGACATTACCTTTTTTAATTGCCAAATAGATTTGGATTTGGAGATGAATAATTACTAACCACATTCTTACTTTATTGTAACTCCTATATCTATAATTTGCAATGTTTTAAAAAAAAAATAAAAACCACCAGCTGCTCCTTATATGACTTACATTCTGTCAGTCATATATTGTCAGTCATATAAGGAATTTATATGACTGACAATTCATTAAATCGGAGAAGCAGATTCCTCCAACACTAGGGCCAACGTCCAATATCGCTTCCAAGTAACCATTAATCCATTCGTTTGCCGCCATAGTGACGATAAAATCGTTTGCCGCCATAGTGACGATAAAAGAAACCTCCTGCTGTTATTGAGTAACTATGCAAATGAATCCCGATCAGTGTTGCCGCAACAAGAGATTGAATTGCAAGCAATCGAATCCAGCCCATCGGGAAAACAAAGTGAATCGTTCTCTTTCGTTTCACCAAAAGAGTTTAACGTCCTAGCAAATAAAGCAGGCGTGACTTATTTGAATGGACTTGATCGTTTCGTTTCAGGGCAATAAATGATCGCCGGACAAGCTAAACATGCAGAAAAAACATTAAACATTGTTGGAAACACATTTATTATCGCGAGGCGGAGAAGGGTGGTAGTGGTATTGGAGATGATACTATATTTGGAGCAATTAAATCAAATCACATCACGTCACAGGTATTGCACGTTGGGGATTGGACCTATTTAATGAGGGACGATGGGCGGTGGGTAATTTTAGTCTCATCTCTCAAAAGCGTAAGAAATAGAGTCACGGATCACGGTTGGAGGAATTTATTGCAGGAAGAGTAATCAAGGAGCTAAATTGTCAAATCTATTAATTGTTTATATATTTAATGACGTGAAGCCTGCAATAACACTTGAAAGATATTAGCCAATCAAATGTTAGAAAAATATTTTTTATTATTATTAAAAAAAATACATATTTTGATTTTCTATGTTACACATTTGATATAAAACAAAAATCTAAAGTCAACCCTAAACTAATAGCCAGTCAACGATGAACTCATCACTATTAGTCCCTGGCCTTGGCAGGGACTAATAAGTTTTAGTAAGTCGTCCGTATAAACATACTACAAATTAGTAGTTTTTTGAGAAGGGAAATCTACATTCTTATCTAAAATTTGGATAGAATTATTTTTAAATGATAAGATTTTAGTTTAGTACATGAGATGTTGTCACACATTACATACTTGTGTGATTTTGGAGTGCATATAGTGACATTGTCTTTTTTAATAAGTTTTAGTAAGTTGCTGGTATAAACATACTACAAATTAGTAGTCTTTTGGGAAGGGAAGTCTACATTCTTATCTAAAATTTGGGTAGAATTATTTTAAAATGATAAGATTTTATATATTAATATCAAATGTTAACATAATACAATCCACTTGTATTAAGGGTGTTTGAAGATGTTGAAACCATTTTTGCATTAAAAACAACAATTATGTTTAACATTTTCCTAACAAAAATAATAATAGTAGGAGAATTTGACTTGTGTCCTATTTCGAAAACCTAAACCTAAATATGGGAACTTATACATCTCATCCATCGATTGAAGAATGGTTAATATATGCCATTACATGTTTAATCTTTAATAAAATTATGTTACACATGCAATTACGTCAACTCTGCGCACAACTCATCACCAAACAAAATGTGATTGTCAAGTCAAATGCCTTTCAGGGTTTGCCAATTATTCCCTTTAGTCCTAACCTTTCCAAAAAATTGTTGACATCACCATTAATGAAACATGTTTACTTTCGCAAGCATTCAACATGCTTTCCCCTTGGAGATCAAGTATACTCATAATTTCCAACCTCAGTTTATGCCAACAGTATAAGAAGGCAAATTGGGAAAATTGTATGAAACGTTTTGTCCATTTTCTTCCCTTTTTAAGTGATATTTGATTTGATTGATTTATTTATTTTTAATCTTTGAAGGTGGAAAAATCTATCATAATTTAGTTGTCATTATGCAATGAGGATAATCATCATTTGTTTCTATCCATGAATGTGCGCTAACTCATCTCCATTATTTAAGAAAAACCACATCGCTTTAAATAACTTGTTGGTTCCCGTAAGAGGGAATATATTCACTCCTCCAAAATGCCTTCGGGTCTTGAGTCATTACATTGTTTTCTTATGTATAAGGAAGACATAATCTTAGCCAATATTAAGCACTGTTAGGTAGGCGGTTTCAATGTAAATGGTATTTGCAAGAAAGCTAATGTCCATTGTGGTCATCACTGAGGATGCCTCTAGTGGGGTCATGTTCTTTCTAATAGCATTTAGATTTAGTCCCATACATGAGACTAGATACTACCCCTAGTTGCAGCGTAACCTCTTGCTCTGGAGAAACCTTTTTCAAACAATTATAGATATGAGAATGAAGTGAAACAATTATGAGGTAACTATCTATTTTGTTTTAAAAGGGAAAACAATTAGAAAAATGAAGGGTTCGACTATGTTAAACTAAGGTAACCATACATCAAATTATGCATGGGACCTACCAATTCACCTTAGTGTTGAGAAGTCAATGTGTCATACCACCATATGCAAAAAAAATAACCAAATCCATCATAATTGAGCATGTTATTTGGTTTTCCCAACATAGACTTGTAACTATGCATCTTATATCTTTTTTCTTTTCCAAATCAAGAAAGAGCTTAGGATTACTAGTGTAACCTCTGTCAATACAATCTCAAGATCTCAATGTACAACAATATCATTGTGTGTAAACAAAACCTTGCCACCTAAAATAACTCATTGGTGGTCCATAGGGGCATAAAGTTCCACTCTTTCTAGATGCTTCTATGATTTGGGTTGTTAACCTATTTCCTTACGTCCATGAAAGACAAGCTCTTAGCCGATTAAATTTAGTTTTTGGTCATACTGTAGGATCAAAAGTGCAGTTTCAACCCTAGATAATATCCCCAAGATACACACTATCCCATATTCTCCATCATTGTTGAGGCTAGGAAAAAGTTATGTGGTATCGAGTATCAATCTAGACTTAGCTCCATGCATGAAACCAAGAGATTACACTTGGTTGTAGTTTTACCTCTTACTAAAAAAAAAGAATATCATATCTCTTATCTATCATTTCATGACATATTTATTTATTTGTTTCTGAAGCTGGAAAAACCTATCATAACTTAGTTGTGAATCGATAGTGAGAACAACCATCACTCACTATTATCTGTGAATGCAGGTTAGCTCATCACGGTTATTTTAGGAAAACCATGCTACCTAAAATAATATGTAAGACGTAGATTTTCACTCTTACTATATGCCTTTATGTTTTGGGTCATTAACATATGTCCTTATATCTAAAAAAAAATGAACTATTAACCAATTAAAAACAATTTTAAATCTTAATAAAAACCAATTTCATAACATTTTATTATCAATACAATTATATATATAAACAACCCTATATTCACACACCCCATATAAAAAAAAAATTATATATAAAGTTGAAACACAATCTCAATGCTCAATGACTTCAACAATCCAAAAGTATTCAACATTAACAAATGAAAATTAATAATTAGTATTTATTGGAAAACAATAATTTTATATATATTGTCTTATTTTACCTTCTTCAATGATACATTCTCTCATGTAAATAACCATACTAAATAACAAGTTGGACATTATTAACTAAAACGTTGGCAAGAGAATAAGTAGCTAGTGTATGACACTAACGATGGGATGGAGGCAAATGCCTTTTTTTGAGTGGATATTAAGAATATGGTAGATTATTGGGTTAAGGAGATTTTTTAGGCAATTAAGCACTTTCTTATATATATTTTTTGGTTTAAAGGGATTTGTTGATGGATTTGGTGATAATGATGGTGGTTTAGGTTATAGTGTTATGTTTGAGTTTGTGGTAGTTATTGAAACAAAAAAGATCCATGATTTTGAAAGTATAGTTATTGGTGTTTATGATGAAAGTGACACTTCCTTTATCAACTTTGAGGATGATAATGTGAGTTTTGTTGTTGAGATGCCTAAGGGCATTAAATTCATCTTTGGAAATGTTAGGTTTAGGGAGTTTGGCTAACCTTAAGATACAAGGACACCTTTGGTGAATTTCCTTTGGTTCATGAGTGGGAAGGAGACAAATGGAGGAATAGATGTTACAAAAAATGTATTAGTATGGAATTTAATGAGAGGGAATAGATAAATACAAGAGATTATCTAAGAGATTATAAACATGACAATATCAAGCTCTATAGAAGCTAGTTTAACCACCAATGGCAGCGACAATGACATCGAGACATGGGCAAGGTTGGAGATTACAAAAATCAATATCAAGATCTATGGAAGCTAGCTTAACCAACAATGGTGGTGACAATGACATTGGGACATGGGTAAGGTTGGTATTGCAATTGTGTGTGATGTTAGGATGGGGGGAATAGTAATGTGGTATGGGTAGTATTGTTAGGGGTTTAAGTTTGATCATGGGAAGATGGGGAGGAAGACTAGGTGAAAAGGTTTTAGGATCGAGTCAATTTATTGGTGAGGCATTAGAAGTGGTTATGATTCAGAAGGTTGGGTGTCTTATTGTTTCTAGATGAAAAGGGAAGGCCATAGGTGGAAACGTTTTGAGGTTTTCATGGAGGAGTTGTTTGTAGGATAAATTGAGGAAGATTTCTCATTATTGATCGAGTGATGAGAAGTGTTTACCAAAGAATAGGGGTTAGAAATCAATGAAAATAGTTGAACCTTGAGATTTGGGGTTGTC
>ML784277.1:220328-235628 GCA_009831015.1 Picea engelmannii
TATGATTAGCCAATTAACTAGTTTATAGCGAAGTCAAAATAGAGACGAAGTGTTAAAGTATTGGCCAAGAGAAAAATTATTAGAGCAAAGAGTTGAGAGCTCTTCATTGTAATATGTAAATATGTATCCATTAATACATTAGTAGACCATTGCCCCCATGAGATTGTGCATCTAGTTTTATGATTGAATGTATGTTTTATTGAGTTAATGTTAATTCTTTGTGGCGAAATAATTATAGGTCATTGTGTGACAGAGCTGAGGTATGGAACACCATGCCCCAACCATGTCATTTTGGCATCATAGCAAAGGAGATAGAGGAAACACTCGAAGAAGGAAACATAATTTTTTGAGCAAACATATGGTAAGTAGAGGTGAAAAACCACACTAAACAAATATTTATAGGTGCTAAGAAGAAGAATATAGTACCTATAAAGTAAACAATAAATTGGAGAAGCCATGCAAAATGTCATGGAACCAAAAGAAGAGAAAGTAAAAGAAAAAGATGTTGCAACATTATATTGTGATATTGCTGAAGACAAAGGAATTTGGGAAGATAGAAATTTCTTGCAATTGTGAATGCTTGAAAGCAGAGGAGTTTATCAATTGGATTTGTGAATTGTAGATATATTTGAGTTTGAAAGGATGGAAGGCCTCAAAAGGGAATAAAATGGTTAGGTTTGATGAATAATGCATGGAGAATAACTCGGGACAGTTCATAAAGAAAGTCAACAAAACCAGGAAAAAAGATTTGATATTCTAGACTGAATAGAAGCCATTCAAACTCTAGATATTCTAGATTTGATATTCTACACTGAATAGAAGCCATTCAAGCTTAAAACATTACTGCTAGAATCGAACTCGGACCTCTCGCACCGAAAGCTAGACCAAAAGCACGCACAAATATTTCTGCCGCTTTATATAAGATTACAGTTACCTCGATTTTTTCGAAGCATAAAACAAAAGTAGCAAATTGTTGTGTCAGAAGTGGGATTTGAACCCACGCCCTCAATCGAGGACCAGAACTTGAGTCTGGCGCCTTAGACCACTCGGCCATCCTGACTGAATGTTCTATCATTAATAGATAATGATCTAAATGATAGGAATATATATAATCGATAGATATTAATCAAATCATGAAATATTGCTTCTAACAGCACCACAGAACACGGATTGTTGTTGAGAGTAGGCTTTGAACCCACGCCCTTTCAAACTTAAATCTGGCACGTTGGACCAACTCTCTTTGCTGAGACAGGTAAATGATCGTTCTTCAAAACAATTGATAATAATAATTAATTTCAATCTGCTCCCAGTCAATCTTTCCGCACCTTTATCCACCCACAGCGCGTTGTTCCTCAATAACAGAATGCTGCAGAAAAAATCAAATCAAATGGCAATTCGGTTCACCGGATAAAGAAGAAGAAAACCCTTACTTTTACAGCGGAGTGTTTGAGTGTTTAATTAATTAATGAATGGCAAGATAGAACAAAAACGTTGGAGTCTAGCCCACAACCAGAATTAATGGACAGAGAAAATAGGGATATAAAACATCACACACTAGAGATGAAGGGAGGGCAATGATAGCCTTTATTATTTAGTTAAAAATGGAGAAATGAATACACAAGTCTCAATAAACACCTCACCAGCTTCTACATTTAAAAAGGAAATATCTCAAGTGTTTCAGGCATATGAAAAGCCAAACGAATGTTCCAAACGCTTCAGAAATCTCTACCCAAACGAATGTAACTGAAAGGTGTGTGTTGCCACCACCCAACAATTTTCCTTATACCTTGCCCAAGGAATCAATCTTCACCTTTCCCACAAGCCAATAGAAGCCAAACACCACTGCAGCTTGTCTAACAATACTGCTTGCACGACCATGTCGGCACAGTTTGTGCCAGTATGGACCACTCCACCTTCTCTGAATCAACATAACCACACGGTAAATCACTGCAACCAATGTAAGTGATACTTGTGCTTCTAAGATACCAAAGCACTTATTTCCATGCTTTTTACGTGGTTTTGCCATGTGTCAACTGACAACACCAATTGCATGTGAAATATTTGAACATTTCATTGCAAACACCAACCCTCCTACTATATTAACATATGGTACATGAGACATATAATCATTTTCTTCCTTACTACCATGAAATAAACTTGAAGAAAGATTACAATGGAAAGTTAAAGGGATATTTACCAATAAATCACATTGTTCATACTGAAGCTCATCAATATCTTCTCCATAAACATGTGACAACCACAACTTACCATTTTTTTCGTCTCTGTATACTTTTATGCCCAATATTTGTTTTGTTGCTCTCGGATCCTTCATCTGTAACATTCTTACCAACTAAGCCTTCAACCTGCTAACCTCGACCATGTTTTTCTTGCAACAAACATATCATCAACATAAAACCAAGATAATAGATATTCCATAAACACAATCATCATACTCACTTCTTAAGAAACTTTGGCTCACCATGAAAGAATCACACATCTTGTACCATTTCCTGGTTACCTTAGGCTACATAATGATTCCTTGAGTTTGCAAACAAATATCCCTTTGTGATCCTGAAAAACTCTTGATTGTTCCATGTGCATATCTCTTCTTGTGATGATTTTGTGGGCAATGGGATCCCACAATCTACATCCCTTATCTCCATCACTATAACCAACATAAATATACTTTCTTAACCGAGTCCAGCCAAGTAGCCTTCACCTCTCACCTTCAGGATAATTTCAATGGAGTATCAAATCCATCGACTTTAAAACCATGGGCTACCAAAAACCTGTGCCCAAAAAACCGTGATTGTTGTCCTCACACCCCCCCTTTCTCATGACTAAAATTGGCCAAAATTCCCTCAAAGTCAGGGTATCCAAGAATATTGTGTTGCTCCCCCTTATCACTTAGGTCTACGTCTATACTTTACCAATGAAGTTTCAAACTCGAGGTATGTATGTCTAACCAGGTCTTACAATTGTATACCCATTTACATATAATTAAAATTTTGACTTGCCTTGAATTTTTCATTTGAAACCTTCACCTTGCCATTGCTTCTATTGTTGTGCACCATTACCAGCTCCCTGGATGACACCCAGTTGAACCAATCATCCTCAAGCGCCTTGAACAACACCCACTTGTCAAGCTACTTCACTACGCCCTTGAAATATGTCTTGACCCAACTTGTAGACCTGATTGTCACCTAGGTGGATCTCATTGCCCAGAATTCCCAAGGTGTCTCGCTCTTCGTGCACACTAGAGAGCTATTTGACTGAACATTTCAACATGTTCCAACTTGTAATCCCACCACATTGCAAGGACTGTATGTGAAAACCACAATCATAAATCACTCTCGATTCGTGGCTCACACATCCATCCTCCATGACCTTGCTAATTATGGCAATATATCGGAACTAACTCTATGTCACAAGCGTTTCCACGTTTGTTCTTGAATCAACTAGTCTGCACTCTGTGATACCCACAACCGTTTGTATCTCATGATCTTGAGATTCTGACGTGACAATAAAAATACTAGGGCTATCATTTGTGTGCACCAAAGTTATGGCATCCACACTTCAATTCCATGTTGACTTCTTTCCCAGTAGGCCACACTTCACAACTAGCCCACACATTTCCAATCTCCTGCCAATGATTGAAGGAAATGGAGTCCCACAAGCCACATACTTGACCTCACAATTTCTCTTCATGCATGCTTTCGCTCATTGCATTCCAACTTTTTGATGCGCTAAGCCATGATGAGATAATCATACAGTTGAAACTGCACCTTCTTCCCAATGCACTGTGCGATAAAGGGCGCATCATACAGGAGGAACCAGAGAAACTCTGACTCATGTCCATCCATGGGCTCGCATATACTTTCACACCACACCCTGCACACATATAGACCTTCCCAAAGACAATTGTTCCGGCCCTGGTGCATGTCCAACTGCTTAAACAACCAACATGTGTTGGTCGACCATGGCCCCAACTCCAACACTGTCATTCCAAGTTGTCAATAGTCCTATGGATGACATAGAATAATGGCCATAACCACACACCATCTCATGACATTACAACGGATCATGACCCCGGTGTTCAAGGTCAAGAAGAGGAAATCATTTGAAAACATAGCATACACACACAACAACAATGGAGTTGTTCAACTCTTCTCTACATTCATATTAAAAACTGAAATGCAAATACATAAAAATATATATTTTCCTAGAATACTTTGTATTCTCACCTACCTAATAAATTCATATTCACATATCTTATTTACTGCATTTATGATGCCTATCAACTGTCAACATGGTCAAGAAAGTGGGAGGAATTACTCCATTTAACACTCCCCCTTAATTTCGAGCATTACAAAAATCAGCACAAACAATGCCTAAGTATTTATTCCCAATGGCTTGTTGAAGATATCTGCTAATTATTCTTTTGAACCATAAAAATATAGCATAATACTACCATCGTTGACAAGCTCGTGAATGAAGTGATAGAGAGTGTCAATGTGTTTACTCTTGTGGTGAAACACATGATTTTTAGATAATGCAATCGCTAAACTGTTGTCACAAAATATAGGAGTTGGATCCTTCTCTTCATGTGTAAGATCACCAAGAATCCTTCTCAACCAAACTACATGACATGATGCTAAAGTTGCTACCACATACTCTACCTCTGTTGTAGATATTGTGATGATGGGTTGTTTCTTAAAAGCCTATGAAATTAAACCTGTACCCAAATGAAATGTGTACCCGAAAGTATTTTTCCTATCATCAATGCTACCCACAAAATCATTATCTGTATAACCAACAAGTGAGTCATATTCATAATTGGAATACCAAATTCCATTATTTGTTGCACCTGCAATATACCTCAAAATTCTTTTTCCAACTTTCCAATGAGAGATTTTGTGATTTTCCATAAGTATTGAAATTACGCTCACTGCATACATGATATATGGCTAGGTAGTTGTAAGATACATGAGGCTTCCTACAAGCCTCTTATACAAAGTATAATCGATTGTTGTTCCTTCATCTTGTTTACTTAGTTTTGTACATGTTGCAATTGGTGTATCTCACGGCTTGCATTTGTTTATTTTGAACCTTTTCAAAATATCCGTGGCATATTTTTGCTAACAAATAAAAAATCCCTTTTCAGATTGTTCAACTTCAATTCCTAGAAAATATTTCACAAGACCAAGATCAGTCATTTCAAATTCACTTTGCATGGTTTCTTTGAAGTCATTCAAAAACAAATTTCTCGTAGAAATCATGTCATCAACATAGAGACAAACTATTAAAATATTACCTTTTTGGTCTCTTTTGGTGTAAAGAGTGGGCTCATTATTGCTCTTATTGAATCAATTGTTGAGCAAATAAGAATCAATGTGATTGTACCAATCTCTTGGAGCTTGCTTCAAACCGCACAATGTTTTCTTCAATCTGTACACTATGTACTCTTTACCTCTGATCTAGAATTTTGGTGGTTGATCCACATAAATGTCTTCCTCTAAAATGCCATTTAGAAAGGTTGATTTAACATCCATTTGATAGAGTAGCCATTTGTTTTGGTTTGCAACTAGAAAAACTGCTATCACGGTATTCAAACGTGCTACTGGAGCAATGTTTCTCCATATTCAATACTAGGTTGTTGAGCAAACCCTTTTGCTACAAGTCTTGCCTTATTCTTCTCTACTTTTCCTTTCTCATTGAATTTCGTTTTATAAACCCATTTAAATAGATTGTTGGTTTTACCTGTAGGAATATCTACAAGTTCCCATGTGTTGTTTCTTTCAATTGCATCAATTTCTTCGTTCATTGCATGAACCCATTTTTCTTCCTTGACTGCTTCTTTAAAATATACTAGTTGATAGGATAACAAATCAAAATGTTCTTGTTGATCCATGTCATCATTCTGCTCATAAATTTCTCTCAATCTTCTTGTTTTTTGGTTCCTTAAATTTTCTATAGTGGGATCTAAATCATTACTAGAAGAAGAAGAAGAAGAAGAAATGTGCTCTGTTTGTTCTCCTTGCCCTTTTACTTGCAATATTGGAAGTCTTGGTAGAGAAGCTTGTTGTATTGTAGCTTCCACTTGTTTATCTTCATGTATAGAAGAAATATGATCTACAATTATTTCATTTGTTTGGTTGTCCCAAGATTCATATTCTTGGAATTTAATATCTCTACTTACTATCAACTTATTAGTAACATGATTATAAAACCTATATTCCTTAGACTGCTCACTATATATAATAAATATACATTTTTCACTTCTATCATCAAGTTTTCTCTTTAGATCTTCAGGAACATGAGCATAAGCCACACAACCAAAAACTTTAAAATGAGAAACACTAGATTTCATACCACTCCAGGCTTCTTGAGGGACTTGATTTTTCACACTGTTGGTTGGTGACAAATTTAAAATAGAAATTGAGCATGTGGTTGCTTCACCCCGATATTCATTTGACAATTTTTTGGTCTGCAACATACTTTTGGCCATATTCATTATTGTCTGATTCTTCCTTTCAACTACTCCATTATTTTGTGGAGTGTATCTTGTGGTAAATTGTCTCTTGATCCCATGCTTCCTGTAATATGGTGTAAATTCTTTGGAATCATACTCACCTCCTCGATCTGATTTGAGTACTTTGATGTACTTGCCACTCTTTTTCCTTGTCATAGATTTAAAATCTATGAATTTTTCAAATGTCTTTGATTTGTGCTTGAGAAAAGACACCTAAGCTTTCCTGCTAAAATGATCAATGAATGTTAGAAAACAAAAGATTCCTCCTTCCTATTGATTTATTTTGCATTGGACCACAAAGGTATGTATGCACCAACTTGAGGTGTTACTTTTCTCTATAGGAAGCATCGAGAAAACTATCCCTTTGGTGTTTGGCCAAAATACAACTCTCAAAATAGTTTTTTTGTTCATTTATAATGGGAAAACCTTTGACCATAGAATTCTTGTGTAAAATATGGATACTACTAAATGGTAAATGACCATATCTAAGATTCCACAACCAAGTCTCATATAAGATTGATACATTTTGGGCATATGACCGTGACAAATTAAGATTTATCAATATCAAAGGAAACATTATATTTTTGATAATTTGTATTGTAGCTATGATTTTGTTACTGGGTGGTTTGTCCAAGAGTGTACACTTGGAACCTTAAAAAATGACCTTATAACCATGTTCATTAATATGGCCTACACTCATTAGATTATGTCTAAGACCAGGTACATAATAAACATAAAGAATATCCTTCTTTTCATATTGTTTGGTAAATACAAAAACTACACCCTTTCCTAAAACTTTCTTTTGATAATCATCTCCCAATTTTAATTTAAGATGTAACTGAATTATCTAAACTAGAAAACAAATCTTAGTTACATGTCATATTATTGCTTCAACCACTATCCAACAACTAGAGATCATGGTTATTGCTTGCTTCTTCTGTGACTTGGCATGAGAAGAACATTGGTTTAGATGTTCCTTCTTCAGTGTTGGTAACATTTTCTCTACCCCTATTCAAGTCTACTTGCTTATTTTTGCATTCACTTTCGTAGTGACAAAATTTCTTACAATAATATCATTGTATGCTTGATTTTTTAGTCCACCTTGACTGATTGAAATTTATGTCTCTCCCCCTTTGGTTTTGAGAGTATCTCTATGGATGTTCTGATCATTCACTCTGCTCTGAATGTTCTAATGTTGAACTCTCTCATGCTTAAGAGCATCTTCTACATCATCTGCCTCTTCTTTTATTCCCTTAACCTCTACCTCTACTTATGGAGGACTGAGACTAAAATGCGTTCTCCAAAGATTCAATATTTCGACTGAACTTATTCTCATGGGTTAAAAAAGATCCCATGAGTTCTTCAACTGTCGATGTTGAAAATTATTTTGACTCTTCTATGGTGACCATGACCATATTAAACCTATTAGAAAGGCTTTTGAGTACCTTCTCAATGACCTTTTGATCTTGAATGTCTTCTCCATGCATGCACAACTGACTTACGATGCTAGTGACATGGGTCATTAAATGATCCACATAATCTGAATCCTTCAACTAAAGAGTCTCAAAATTCTTCATGAGTGTCTAAAACTTTGCATTCTTGACTTTGGTTGTGCCCTGATAGATAGTTTCAAGAGTATTCCATGCATGTTTGGCATGATTTATTTCTTCTACTTTGGGGAAAATATATTCCTCTAACCCTCGCTGGATGAGCCATAGGGATTTGATGTCCTTTTCTTCTGAGTTCTTCAACAACATTTCTCTGTGCATTTTTCATTGCTTGTAGATCGACCAACTCTAGTTATGTGAACCCGTTAACTATTGCTTCCAAACAATCTTTATACCAGAGGAATTTTTTCATTTTGATAGACCATACATCATAATTTTTTTCTGTTAAAATAACTCCTCGTGACAGTGCCAGACTGCTACTAGATTCCATCGATTTTCTACCGGTATTCAACTCCCCCTTTCTAGTTTATATCTAGACCAAAAAAAAAATTCTTCTATCGAAACACACCAAATCCAAAAATAATATCAACCTATTTGCACCGTGTATTCAACTCCCCCTTTCTGGTTTATATCTCGACCAAAAACCCTTTGCTTCTGTCGAAACAGGCCAAACCCATAACTTTTCTCAACCTGGAAGCATAATTTTTTTTTTCCGTTCAAGTGTCAAGACTTGGTCATGCCCTGTTCCTTCTCTGGGGGTGACCCTGAAGGGTGGTCACTCCGTTTACACTGGTTGGGGGCGACCAGCTCCAAAAAAATCAGAATTTTTGAAAATGTTTCCTCATATTTCGACACTCCTCTTTGTGTTGCTTCTCAATCAAGCTCGAAAATTCTCTGCAACCTGCAAATTTCTCTCCTATATTCGAAGAGTCTTAATCCTTCTATGATACCATGTTCATGTTAAAGCAGATGCAAGCATTTGAAAACATAACATACACACACAACAACTATGGAGTTGCTCAGCTCTTCTCTACATTCATATGAAAAACTGAAATGCAAATACATAAAACTAGATATTTTCCTAAAACACTCCATATTCTCACCTACCTAATAAATGCATATTCACCTATCTTATCTAGTGCATTTATGATGCATATCAACTGTCAACTTGGTCAAGAAAGTGGGAGGAATTACTCCATTTAACACTTGACTGGGGGTGCCTCTTCTACAACCCAAATTTGTTTCAATCCCATTGTCAGTTTCTACCTGTTAGCACTCTGTAATTTTCCCAAGGCTGTAAGGCAGTCACAGAGGCAACATTAGAACCACTTCGAGTCTTGGATCTAGCCCTCCAAGACTTAGAGAGGGATCTCTCTGTATGATGTAGCTTTGTTTGAGGAGGTATTAGGCTAGTTATGAAGAACATGGGTTGGGGTTTTTAAATGATTGATTTGGAACAACAAGGAGGGCCATTGGGCAAATGGGGTATGTGCTTTAAACAAGGAGATTCACTCTCAGCTTTGGACAAAGTTCTTTCACAAGGCAAGGTAGCAGCAATATTGGATCGAATTGAGTTTTAATGGTATTGATTTGAGGAAGAATTAGGGGAGATAAAAGCCAGGCACAGGAGCAACTAAGAATTCCTGAACTAAGCTTTAGCAGAAAACATAAAGATCATCAAAAGCTCAGAGGCAGAGTATATGTTGATAAATTCTGCTTCTATTACTCTCCTTCAGATGATAAGAACTGAAAACAAGCATAATGATCACAGGAAAAACATTAAATAGAGAAAAACACCACCAATATTACCACACAGGAATCCTGTAAAAGAAAACAAGTTCATTGATGATTGCTTATCTCAAAATTACAAAGAATATTCTCTGGTCATACACAACCCATGCTCTAGGAGCCTCACAGGTCAAACCCCTTTACATTAAAATCATCTGGATAAATAGGATAGACCATCCCAATTAGTTTCGAAAGTCGTTTTAACCGCCTCGGCCAAAAATAGCCACCACTCCCACAAAATTTGGAGTTTTCTACCATGAAAAACGGACCGGTTTTCTGCGAAAAAGGGGTCCAAACAGACGTGACATTTTCTTCAATGATGACACCTGGGCGAAAACTGAAAGAGGTTATTGTAGATGGGTATGTGTTTGACAAAAGCCTCCTTCTATTTCTCTAAATTCGTCCCCATATGGCCGTAAAAGCTCTTGCAAGATCGAGATTGAAACGAAAAATTTAAAATCTGGAAAAATAGGCCTCAAAGATGTCTTCAATTCTCCCGGATCGTAGCTCCGTTGAAAAAAATGAAAGAGGTTTTGTTTCCTCAGCCCAAAAAACCTCTCTCTGATTTTTAAAATCCGTCTCCGTTTGCCCAAAAATCGATCTGGAAGAGTACGTGGTAAAACAGGCAAAAATGGTAATTTTTTTAGGAAAGTAGTTTTTTGCGTGGTAAGCGGTATTCCAGACCCCCCCCCGCCTTTGTTAAATGTAGAATGCCTGGGGGGGTCCGGAATTCAATCTGGACCGTTGATTTGATTCGTCGTCCCTCGGCCGTTCAGATGTGCATGATTAATAATTCAAATTCCGGACACCCCCCCCCCTCGTTAAATTTCGGAAGGTGAGGGGGGGTCCGGAAAAATTATGGGTCGTGGATTAAATATGGTAAGTGGGATGAAGGGGCGTGAGGCATGGAATGTACGCAGGTAATGTGAGGGTAGGAGTGTGAAGGGGATAGTGGAATATGACATAGGGAGGGGGTGTATGGGGTAGTGTGAGTGGGTTATTACGTAAGGGTGAGGTAAGGGGGGTTGAGTGGAAAGTGATGTAGGAGAGGAGGAGGTGACGTGAGGGAGTGAGGGGGGTAGGCTTAGTGGAGTGTGACGTAGGTGGGTAAGGGGTATAGACTTAGGTTTATGTTGGTTAATGTTTTGGTTTTTATTTGTTTTTATTAATATTTTTATTATATGTTTCATGTGTTACGTAGGTTTGTGTATTTTGTTTTATTTTTTTATTTTTAATGTTTTATTTTATTTATTATATTTGTTTTATTATATAATGTTTTTTTATATATTTTTTATTTTTAATATATTTTATTACCTTTTGTTTTTTAATGTTTTTTGAATGTTTTTTAATATTTTGTTTTATGTTTTGTGTTTATTTAATTTTTTGGTTTTATATGTTTTGATTTACTTTATTAATTTATTTTATTTAATGTTAAACTAACCTAGTTACTAACTTAGGTATTAACTTAGTTAATAACTAATTAATTAATAATTAATTAGTTATTTAACTAGTTGTTTATTAGTTAATTCAACCTATCCTAACTACACTAATATTTTTGTTTATCCTAAGTTCGTTTGCTTATGGACAGGTGAGAGTGGCGGGATAATGGAGGCTGACATAAGACAAGGGAGAGATGGCGTAGTGTGTATGAAGGATGTAGCAGGGTGATGGGGGATTGAGCGACAAGAATGGAGGGAGGAAGCGGAATCACCTGAGCCAGGACTTCGTCATTACGAGAGAAACGCCAAATCAACAGTCGAAGAATCGATTCGCCTATAATTATAGGACCCCAACATAGGCTCCAACTGGGGATGGAAGCTTCTTTCAGGAGGTGTCAAGAACCACAGATTTCTGAGCATGCAGACCAGAGCTTTATCCATTGGGTTGATCCCAATATCTTATTCTGCAACTTGTACCTGTTTTGATCTTGCAACTGAAACCCAACAAAAATAAACACTGCTTGAAAAGAGATGCTCGAAATGTTGAGCTTATTCATTTTTTCCTACCTACCCTACTGCAATCATTGCTCAGCTAGGTAATGAAAAAATGCCAATGGAGCCAATCCAGCAGTTGATTTAGTGGCTCTGTTCTTTCACTGTCTGTGATGAAAATCAGAAATAAGTCTGTTACTCGTGCTTGAGAGTAACTTCCGCCCTGCTTTCCCTTACATAAGATTTGATCAATCCAAACAATAGGAAAAACACCGGCAACGGAAAAATATCTTGTATTAAATAATTTCTCTGTATAGGTAGCTACAGGATCAGTATAGGTTTGGCCCATCTTTTGATTTTCAACCTCACCCAACTTGGCATCAAGACTCGATTTTTCAGCTATGCATTATGTATCTTTCAACACTTCCTCATATGACTGTGGATGCTCTGATGGTTTGTGAAATGATGCCTCTGCTGCAAAAGACAAAGAAGCTGACTGCCTGATCATGTCAATATCATAACCGCGTTTTATCTCATGACTGGCGAATGAAGAATGATTTTGGCCACACAGGCCATCCAACTGATCAGCTATTGGATCCTGAAAAGACTGACAAGACTGTTGCATTGACTCAAATGAAATTTCCTGCTTGTTGATGTATTTATCCTTCAACATTTGTCCAAGAGTCTTCTTCAAAACTTGAAATGATTTAAAGCACAATGGTACAGAGTTATTTTGGATTAAATGATAATTTGTCTCATGCTCTAGGCTTTCATCCAGAATTTGAAAATTGAAGGATAGCAAGTGCTGCGATTCTGGGTTTAGGACAACCTCCATATCTCTGAGATTTTTTGTATCTTCCTCATCGCTGTCATGACTGTTGTGCAAGGGTTGATCGTCGCATCTGAATGGTAAATGATCTTCTTCTTGCCAATGCCATGCTGCCGGTTCTTCTAAGCAGTCAACCTCTATTTCAGCTTCATGATCGTCATCATATTGATCCCACTTGGGTGGACAATCCAAGTAAGGAATGTCGTCAAACATGCACATCATATCAGCCGGTTTCTCCTCTACAAGTTGAGATGGAGCTTCATCTGTGACTGTGCTGTGAATTGAATACATGAACGAATCATTATTCAAAACATGGTACCCAGGATGAGCAGAAAAATGTTTAGGGATTGTGACCGTGTCTTTCTCTGAAATCAATGGAACATGATGTCTTTGGACAACAAGCTCCTCTTTTATGTTAATCTTCTGCATCAGCTTTTCCATGGCACTGGCCAAAATCTGCAATTTAGCTTCTAATGATTTCAGCTGCTCCATTTCTTTGTCCTTTAACTGTGACCTCTTGATCAGCAAGTTCATCTCCACATCAACTGCAATGTTCTGCATTTCTTCAAGGCTTGTAGTGTTCCTTTCTCTTAATTGAAATGTCATCTCGGGATCAAAGGCATCTGGGTAATGAAAGTGAGAAGATCTTGGGGGTGGCCTTATATCAGTAGGTATTGCGTGATACACCTTATTGAATCTGGATGAAAACTGATGTACTGTCTCCCCTGGCTTTCTTTTCAAGTGTTCATACTCTTCTAGGAGGAGGAAAACATTTCCCATGACCACCCGCCTATCCAAGAAAACTTGCATGAACTGCTGAAAATTTATGATGCTTGCGACTGGAAGGTTCTTAAACCAATCTTTAACTTTACCTTGCAAAGACAGGGAAAACATCCTGATACAGACATCATCATCTTCAACCTCATAAAGGTCAAGGAAATCTTCAAGGTTTTGAATATGCGTTTTAGCAGTGATCTTCTCATTTTCTCCATCAAACCTAGGCAGATTATTAATGTAATTGACAGGGAGGTCATGGAGAATAGGAGGAAAATCTAGAGGTTGATATCGGTCTGGGATTTTTTCAAGCACAGGAGATGAAGCAAGGGGCTTACAAACATCCAAAGGTTTAGCAGGAGTAGGAGACAAAGTAGGAGGCTTATGTCTCACTAGGGTTTCTACAGGTGCATTTGGGATGTGCATAGGTGTATGAGCATGTACATAATCTACAATTGGGGATATGATCTCTTGAGACTCATCAATTCACTGATGGTCAAAGTACTCTTCAACAATATACTTTTTATCAGGCTTAGAAAAAGACAAGACATTATTGCAGATAAAACCAAATATGTCTTGAATGCAATTTGAACTTGAGTACCTGGTCTTTCTAGGTTGCTTGGCCATGCTTTAGGTTCTTCCTCCAATGGAGTCTTCGAGTTGGCACTATCTGGAGCTGATTGGAGTCGCCAGGTGAATGATCTCAGCCTTCTTGTGTCTGGTCACTGTCCACCATCAATGATCAGATCTGGAGCTTTGAAGTGTACTACTGGGGAAAGTTCCCCAGTGGAGTCACCATTCTGTTAGCACTCTGTAATTTGCCCAAGGTTGTAAGGCAGTCACAGAGGCAACATCAGAACCACTTCAAGTCTTGTATCTATCCCTCCAAGACTCAGAGAGGGATCTCTCTGTATGATGTAGCTTTGTTTGAGGAGGTATTAGGCTAGTTATGAAGAACATGGGTTGGGGTTTTTAAATGATTTATTTGGAACAACAAGGAGGGCCATTGGGAAAATGGGGTCTGCGCTTTAAACAAGGAGATTCACTCTCAGCTTTGGACAAAGTTCTTTCACAAGGCAAGGTAGAAGCAATATTGGATCGAATTGAGTTTTAATGGTATTGATTTGAGGAAGAATTAGGGGAGATAAAAGCCAGGCACAGGAGCAGCTAAGAATTCCTGAACTAAGCTTTAGCAGAAAACATAAAGATCATCAAAAGCTCAGAGGCAGAGTATCTGCTGATAAATTCTGCTTCTATTACTCTCCTTCAGATGATAAGAACTAAAAACAAGCATAATGATCACAGGAAAAACATTAAACAGAGAAAAACACCACCAATATCACCACACATGAATCATGTAAAAGAAAACAAGTTCATTGTTGATTGCTCATCTCAAAATTACAAAGAATATTCTCTGGTCATACACAGCCCATGCTCCAGGAGCCTCACAGGTCGAACCCTTTTACATTAAAATCATTTGGATAAATATGATAGACCACCCCAATTAGTTTCGAAAGTCATTTTAACCGCCTCGGCCAAAAATAGCCACCACTCCCACAAAATTTGGAGTTTTCTGCCATGAAAAACGGACCGGTTTTCTGCGAAAAAGGGGTCCGAACAGACGTGATTTTTTCTTCAATGATGATACCTGGGAGAAAAATGAAAGAGGTTATTGTAGATGGGAATGTTTTTGACAAAAACCTCCTTCGGTTTCTCCAAATGCGTCCCCATATGGCCGTAACAACTCCTGCAAGATCGGGACTGAAACGAAAAATTGAAAATCTGGAAAAATAGGCCTCGAAGATGTCTTTGATTCTCCCGGATCGTAGCTCTGTTGCAAAAACTGAAAGAGGTTTTTATTCCTCGGCCCGTTCTGAGAAAAATATCTCTTGGATTTTTAAAATCCATCTCTGTTTGCCCAAAAATTGATCTGGAAGAGACGTGGTAAAACAGGAAAAAATGGTAATTTTTTTAGGAAAGTGGTTTTTTGCGTGGTAA
>ML784277.1:245876-258877 GCA_009831015.1 Picea engelmannii
AAATATATATAATGCTTTTTATATAATATGTTTTTTTATATAATAAATGTAATCAAATATTAATTTTTCTAATAATCAAATAATAAATATAATGTCTTTTTTTTATATAATAAAATGTTTTTCTTAATATAATATAATAGTAATCAATTATTAATAATAATTAATGTTGATATTATTTTTTTATATAATATAATTTACTTATCTCTTCTATTTTTCCAATCATTTGTTATCTCTAAAGTTTACACCAGATTATTAAGGCATTTGTTATCCCTAAAATTTGTACCATTTTTTTTCTCTAAAGTTTACATCAAACTATTAAAACATTTGTTATCCCTAAAGTTTACACCAAACGGGTAAGACACAAAGCTACAACACCTTAAGTTTGCACCAGACGGTTAAGGCACAAAGCTACGGCACCTTACTAATGCAATAATTTGATTGTTTGATTAAAAAGTGGAACAAGGTAGATTGTTTGATTAAAAAGTGGAACAAGGTAGATAGGGTAGAAAGGTTATAGATTTGGTGACAATCTTTTAAATGATTAACCACAACATTTTATTTAATCTAGAGCATTTACTTTGAGAGCCATATATTAATAATTATAATAAAATATTGATATTTTTTATTATATAATATAATATATTAATAATTATAATAAAATATAATATTTTATATATTAAATAATTATATAAAAATATTTAATATAAATGTCGTATTTTTTTAATATATTAATATGTATTTAGTTTAAAATATAAAAAAATGTAATCAAATAATTAATATTAATAATGTAATCAAATAATTAATATTAATTTTATTATACAATAATTGTAATGTAATAATTATATGAAGTTTTTTTCTTAATATTATATATTAACATTTTTTTAATCAAATAATAATAAATATAATATATTTTTCTTAATATTATGTATTAAGATTATGTTTTTAATCAAATATTAAATATAAAGTTTTTTTCTTCATTTATTTAATAAAATATTAACGAGGTTTGCTTTTGCTTCCTTTGAACTATAGAAGGCCATGCATTTTCCTTTTTACTTTCATTTTCATTTTTATGATTCTTTTGGTAAGTTGTTTGAAGTTTAAGAGACATAGATCTGTTACCTGCAGTAGATATATTTTCACCTATATAGTTAAACAAATAAAGGGATGGAGGCTAAAAAAACACAGCTTGGTATCTACTGAATGTGGCGCCTACTTACAAGTTACACTTATAATAGATTAATACTATTTATTTTTGCAACTTCATTGTATACTGCTTTTGTTATTTGGGCTGTGCAAGTTCAGAAAATTACTTGATATTTTCGTTCAATTAGCTTATGTCCTCCGTAAAATTCAACCGCGTAGATGGTCAAATAGATTGTTGTTTAGCACTTTGTGGGTATTACCGCTTTTCTTTTGTTAAAATTTGGGCTCCAAATATCCCTGTGAAGGAACTTGCTCTTTGCACTTCTTATGTTTTAACTTTTAAATTCCTTCATACCACATTTAATATCATTAGAAATACCACGTTTTAACTTGCGATTATTAAAAATCTATCATTTAGTGTGGCCACTAAGAATATTATGAGGATCTAAAATAATGTGTATTAAATTATTCTCTGTGATTAAAATCCTATTAAATTTGAGCATTTCCAGTGTATGCCTATTCACTTAACTAGTGCAATTGACATACGGGATTATGTTAAAAAATGGAAAGAAAATGTATATCATAAATCATGTTAAAAAAATGAAAAAAAATGTATATCATAAAACCAAATGGTAGCGTGATCAATTTTAACATGTTAATTTGTGAATATAACTAATACAAGTTGTTGAAGTAAGTATACCAAGAAAAACAACTCATTATTATGGGTGCAATAAAAATTGAAAGCTTAGACGAAAATAGCGAGAACTAAGGTTTGATGCCTATGCCTACACAAGTTCTAACATCCTTAGATTTTCCCTTCTCACAGTTCTCGTAGATCCGCCTGTCACTACCCCTGAAGAAGGGGTGAAAACCCCCTCTTATCAGAGTGTCATAGCAAATGCAATGGATGGAGCCCAGGCAAGGAGAATGCCCTTTGAACCTCCGCCGCACCTCCGTGAATAGTTATTACAAGACGGGGACAAGAAAATGAAATGGGCATGGACATGGAGTCATCACATCCAAAATCTTCTCAAATCTGGATCCCCCAGGTACTAGTAGTGCCCAAATATGTGATCAAATCCACTAGGGTCAAAGAGTACACCCAATTTATGAAGGAGCATTTTCTGATCAAAATTTTTTTAGGGCTTTGGCCCTCGAAAAAAGACCTCACTCTATAGATAAAAACCTCATGGAACCCAAAAGGGGACTATGAGCTTCAACTAAGCTCAAAGGAATTCTTCATGGTCATCTTTTATAACCTGGAGGAAAAAGACCGAATCTTTGAGAACAAACCTTACATTTACAACTCTGTGGCTCTATACCTACAATTATGGACAGATCATTTGTCTGGATCAACCTCTACTCATTACCCCACGAGTTCTAGTTGGAAGAAATATTAACAGGCATTGGAAACACATTAGGAAGGCATGTCAAATCGTCAAAAGCTACGAAGCAAAGAAGGTACACATCATACGCATGTATTGTGTCTATATGAACATCTCCAAAGCCTTACCTGGTTCGATTACTCTGGAATATCAAGATGAAGAATGGACATAAACCGTCGACTATGAACACATCCCATTTAGATGCAGAAAATTCCACAAACATGCACACCTCTTCAGGGATTTCCCTCTCAATGCTTCAACAAAACTAATTGTTGAAGAGAAACAGAAGGATGGCTTTACCCAAGTCACAAACCATAAAAAAACAAGCTCAGGAAAAACCCAACCAAAGCAGTGGGCACAAAAGCTTCAACAACAACTCCTTTGATGCCCTCAACAATATTCCAAAAGATGAAGAGGTTGAGAACCCCCATCAGTCTATGTACTGGTACATCAACAATGACAAAGATAAATAAATCCCAAATCCATATTTGAAGAAAAAAAAATGGATCCCCAACACCAAGCAAAAACTGCCACAAATGAAAAAGCTGAAGAAGACACCCCGATGCAAATGTATGAGCAAGAACTAACAGACATAGATCCAGACAAGCTAGAGGAAACCCTCAACAAATAGGATCTGAAAACCATACCCGTAGAGGAACTGAGGAAATTCCACAAGGTTTTCCTAGAATCCACTGCTGGTGCTACCTCTCAGTCGAGTGTTAGCCTTGACCCAGATTGAGGCCCCAAAACAAATCCCAAAGAATGTAGAAGGCGAGTACGCAAAACAAAACAACAACTGATAAAGGAAGCATGAAACTATTTGATCAACTCAGGTTAAATACCTCATCTACCAGAGAACTTCTTCTCTCAACCCTCCAACCCTCGATGATGAAGATCATCACCTGGAATATTAGGGGCCTAAATGGGAAATCCAAATAGAGGATTCTCCGCAAATGCATAAAATCCAAGGATCCAGTTATTCTTCTGTTACAAGAAACTAAATGTGTCACAAACATAGCCGAAGAGATTTTCAAGAGGTGTTGGCATACATGCAACCATATCTCCACAGACACAAATAGAGAAGTTGGCAGTCTATCCATACTCTAGAATCCAACCAAAGTCTTCATTGATTAGGCTCTTTCCACGATAATTACCCTAGTTGCCCATTATCTCTCCATTGGTTCCAGCAAAGACGGAGTGATCACCAACACATATGGCCCTCAAAGCATTCAGGGAAAAAATCTCTTCCTCAATAGCCTTTCCTACCTTGGGATGCTTATTGGTCATAGGCGGTGGATAGTGGGAGGAGATCTTAACATTATATTAAATCTAGACGGAAAAAAAGGAGGTAAGAAACGTCATGACCAGGATGGTTTCAAGCTTAGAAACCTCATCGAATTCCTCAAATTAGTGGACATTGAAACAGGAAATGGCTCCTTTACCTAGTCCAAGAAGCATTCAGGGCCTCAACAAATAGCTTGCGGGCTAGATCGATTCTTAATCTATGAAACCCTAATGTTGGAGGAACCAATGGTGGAAGCAACCATCCTACCAAAATCTGGGTCAGATCATTGGCCAATTCAACTTTGGCTTGATACGATTTTCACCCCCATATTAAAACCATTCTGGTTTGAAAAATTCTGGCTCACTCATCCAGAGTTCCATGAATTATCCCAAATCTGGTGGGAAAAAGTGGAGATTCAACATGGAACCAAGATGTACAGATTTCAACAATGGCTAAAAAAAATTCAAATAACAACTTCGTCAGTGGAACAAGGATATATTTAGCAACATCTTTTAGGATCAGAAATATCTGGAGAAGAAACTCGAGGAAATACAATGAGAGATAATTCTAATAGGTTACACAGAGGACCAACAACGAGAGGAGAGCCTAAAAAAGAAACTTGAAGACCGATACAAGCAGGAGGAAACCCTTTGGAAACAGAAGTCTCGAATCCAATGGCTCAAGGAGGGTGAAAAAAATACCAAATTCTTCCATCGATCCATGATCCACATGTGTTTCATCAACCGTACCACAAAAATGGAGGATGCACAAGGTAACACTATTCTCAACCATGATGAAATAGTGTAATATACCTTAATTTTGACATAAAAAAAAATAAAAGTTTTCTTCTCCGGAACATTAATCCTAATTAACCTGATATATTCGTCCTTAGGATAAAATGACCGTTTTATCTATTGTTAAACTCTGATAAGTTTCTTATATTCTGGTTACCCATGTTGACATTTTAATCACCCCACATATAGGTGTCCAGATCATGCCAAGATAATCGTCCATTACTCTAACAATTTTGTAAGTCCTAAAGCTTTCAAACATTTATATGTGTCATACTACATAGAACTTGGACTATGGAGGACTTAGGAGTCAAGATTCCAAAATTATTTCCTACGCAAAATACTTCTTAAACTTATGCGTAAGGGGGTCTTAATAGTATTTAAAAGGGCAAGGTTTAAACGATCCACCATAATGTATGTCGAGATATTTACCCTAGCACATAGGCTATAGGCTTATGCTTATATGTTAACATTATTCTTTTTTAAAAATCCATGCATTCGAACTAAGTCCCTAGGTTGGTTAACGACCTGTGGGTTGCTAATTAAAAGAAAAAGGTTAAAACTGTGAGACACTACCCGAACCCATTATTCTTAACCTAATTAACTACACGATGGTTTCTCTTCGAACACGATGTTAACATGTCTCATCGCAGATGTGGTTCAACTTTCTAGTTGGTTAAATTGGGAGGGGACCCTCCGTAGCTTTGTGTGCCTTTAATGTGAGGTCAAAGTCTCGACAGGCGAGAGTTAAAGCTTTGGTCCAGCCTTTAATGAATTATGGAGTGAATGCGAAAACCGTTGGTTTCACTTGACCGATAGGCGTATGCCATCTAATCCTCTTCACATGGGCAGAGCCCTCCATCATAATGGCCTCCTTTACTCTGTGCATTAAGGCACTTTAGGTTTATGAGTTATTGCATCCGCATTCTCATAGTCTTTATGTTTTCCTGTTCCTACAGTCACCTCTGTATTCTCTTCGCGAGGGAGCTTCGAATGCACAGAGGTACCCACCAGGGGGAAACTAGGTGTCCCTACCCGTTTACTTTGGTAAGATCGCAACCCTTTGTAACATTAACATTTTTTTTAAAGAAGAAATCGGCTTTACTTAAGGTGGACGATTTCCTTTCTTCTTTTGATTGTGGCTTTGGTTATGATTCTCCCATGAAAGTTTACTCCTGTGACTTGTTAGTTGTCTTACAACCCCAGACACAAAATCTACTGGGGAAAACTTCCCTTCAGTGAGGAAAGACTCCAACCCCTTTTGGGACCTCTTCGTTGTCCTTCATTCTGGCATAGTATAACTGGCATGTTACGGGGTTGTGCTTCATTGAAGTTTTTTGTCATATCCTTCTTTTGTCTTTCGATTTGACCCTTTCTAAAACCGCTATTATCTAAGTTTTGGACCCTTGATAAATTTCCACCATTGTGTTGATCCCCGAGTGGAACCGGCTAGGATAGAACTCTGCCTAGGGCATGTCTTTTCTAATGTTGAGGAACAGGGTAACCCGTGACAGACCACCCGTTAGTTGAGAGAGATATGAAAGGGTTTTTCTGTATTTTCGTTCAGAGGTTAACTCTATGTCTGAAAAGATTTTTAAAGAAATGCGTTGGCAAGCCGAACATATAATCCCTAGCACTTATAGCATTTAGAAAAACGTGTTTTCTATTGGTTCGATTCTCAGGTGTGGTCTAATGTACATATTAAATTTTTTTTTGTAGTTCTAGATTAGTTCACCCTATCAGTCTTTCAATGTTTTACTTCGGATAAGTAAGTTTTCTTTTTCCTTATTTTTGAGAACTGTATACAATGCATTCTAATGATGGGGCCTCCCACTTGTTTTTCTTGCAAGGTACCCATCATATCGGTACTGGCTTCCTTTCCCCATCAAGTTCGAGGTTGGATTCCTTTACTTTGGTGTGAGGGCGACCTATGACATGACCAAGTTAAGTATAATCCCGATTTTATTTATTTTTTTAAATTTTGGTTCGCTATAAGCATTCTGCCTTAGAATTTTAGTTATATTTACTTTTCTACCTAAGCCAAATGCTAATAACGATTTCTGGTTTACTTTGCAAGATAGAAGACTCCGAACCTTCATAAATTCGGCCATCCTTTTCATGGGAAAAGGTACTCGGGTTCCTTAACACAAACCCTTCAGGATTTAATCGTCCCTGATGCAAAAGTCGAAGACTTTTCCTCGGCCTTTAACTATAATGTACCTAGTTTGAAGTTCAATTCTTTTTTAGCAAGGAAATGATCATTATAATAATGTAACATTCAAACTATTTATAATTCCATCAGCTGCGTAGTTTCATACCTACCCTAAATCTGGGATCGAACTTTTTGCTTGTGTCTAATTAATTCAAGATTCAGGATTCTTCTCTTTGTATGTCGTATAATGAAAATAGAGTAATACATAGTAGTTAAATTCCGACTATCAACAGTATGTCGATATCAATATAACTTCTTGAATTGTAATTGAGTCAAGTCTGTTGTTTATTTCATTACTTATCAGACTATTACAGACACAGAGGCGATTTCTGTTATTGTTTTATAACATCGTGGATGTTAACCGAGCCTATGCACACATGGGTGTTCCAAAATGTTTTTGTTTTCATTTGGGGCCTTCACGCCCTTCATATTACATTCCAGAATTGGTCCTGTGTTAAACAGTGTTATTTCCAATTTATTCCAGTGTTTTAACATGTGGATAATTAGACCAAATTGACTGAAATTATTTATACTCTGTGTAATGTAGGTCTTTCTGTAGAGAATTTTGCAATTCTTTGATTACTTTTCATACATAAATTCATCCCAAGCATTTGCGTACCCAGATCTCATAATGTTTAATATGTGTGAAAAAGGGATTTGTTTACTTATTGTATTTCTGTATAGGTAATAACCCATAGGAAAATATAAACATACGTCTATATGTATATATGTTTATTCAATTTCTGTTGACAATGCACTCTTAATTAGTTCATTATGATAAGTACCATTCGGTTGTGGGAATTCATCTACCACTTTTACTTTAATACAACAATCAAACTAACCCATAGGAAATTATTCCTTTAGGACTTAACCAGGCATATTCTCGCAGCTAGAAGATTGATGGAAAATTTAGTATTTACCCAGCAATAAAATGCAACAAATATAATCACATTTGATTTCAATCTTTCGTCCATAATCCTACTCAATTCATGATTAACAGATGCATTACACTAGCCATTTAATGATTTTAAATAGAGGAGGTTTAAGAGGACATATTTGAATAAACTCGCTGGAAAACAAATGGAACAGCCACGTTCCTCCCAACCATAGAATAGGGCAGCCAAAATCACTTGCCCAATTCACCCCCTAGCCTGACCATGAATCCATGAGGGAGAACTTGGACAATAAGACTCCTCCTCAGCAATGTCCTGCAATTCCAGTAGTTTCCTATTGCCTCACACTCCAACAATAGTGTTCATAACATCAAGAAATTCCATAATCCTCTCCTAGCATACTTGGCAGTGTCTTGCCTCCTCACATATTCTATTTAATCAATATGCCTAGGTCTTTTCCCTCCCTTGGGAATTTTCACAACTTTCTAAATCCCTGATTTTCAGGGGCTACCAATGGCCAAATCACTAATTTTCCACTTGTAATAATCATCCTAGAGGTAGTTCCAACATGTTCCCCACTCATGGAGTCATGGTCAACTGATTTTAACATGGTTGTTCCATTTGTCCTCCTGCAATCAATATAAATATTTTGTTTTTATACAAGTGTCATAGTCAAATAGTTAGTTGAGTCAAATCGGATCTTTTTCCAACAATCATAATAATTAATTACAAATATCAAATTCGAAATTTGGAATTGCCATAAATGGAAAAAAATTTCCAAATTCGAATTTACTAAAAACAGAATAAATTTCCAGCAAATTTAAATTTCAAAAATATTTTATTTTTGGGGATGTCACAAATAGCCTCTGAGTTGGTCAATTCCTACAAGAATCTTCTTTCGGAGCTCGACATCGACAAAACCCCAGCCATAAATCACATCACTCAACATATTCCTAACCTCATAACCCCAGAACAAAACTAAGCCCTCACGAGACCTATATCACAGGAAGAAGTGGATCAGGAAATTAAGGAGATGACTTTGGGAAAAGTGCCTGGACCCGATGGTTTCACCATAATATTCTTCCATTATTTTTGGCCCATGATCCATGAAGAAGTTTGTCAACTAATTGAGGAATCCCACATTTTAGGAAAATTCATCACTGCTCTAAATGCCACTTTTCTCACCCTAATCCCCAAGGAGGAAAGAGTTACCAATCTAAAGAACTTCAGGACAATCACGTTTTGTAACGTAATCTAAAAAATCATCTCCAAGGTTATTGCAATGTGACTCAAGCCGATCCTCCCTTTCATCATCTCCGAAGAACAATCAAGATATGTGGAGGGAAAGAAGATAATGGACAGTGTCATCTTGGTTCACGAAGTCATCCATTCACTCAATACCACCCATACCCCAGGTATGCTAATCAAACTTGACCTCTCAAAATATTTTGATCGCTTAAGATGACACTAAATGGAAGCCCTCCTAATAGCCCCTAGTTTTGACAATGACTGGATTTCCTAGGTAATGCATCTCATATCCTCTATTTTTTTCTCCATTGTAATGTACCCCAAATTTCACTAAAAATATATTTGACAGGTAAACTAAAGTCAATTAATCATAAAAAAAACTGGTTCAGGACATATAGATATTCTCTTATAACTCTTATTCCACTTGCATGCATATGAGATTTTACTTTATGGGGTTATCCATCCTGAAAGTCTGAAGGAGATTTAAAACCCAACATATTGTTTTAGCATGGTTTCATAGTTCGTGTTATCTTCCATTAAAACACAATGTTCTTAATTAGATTAACTTATAACCTAATTTAACACGAACTATGAAACCATGCTAATGTATTAGAGTCATACATTTATTTGCATTGTTAAATTATTAGCTATGACCGTCAACGTCCATAGCATAAGTACTAGGGTTACAATATGCCCATGCTGACCATATTACACTAGTATAACAACTATGTTATAAAACATGTAAATGATGGTTAAAATCCTAGTAGACAAAATTATGACCCTAGGAGGCATAACTATCAACGTCCCAACATCTATGTGGTAGGGTTATAACATACCCATAATATTACCACCCTACAAAAGTGTAACGAACTATATTGTAAACAAGGTATACGATGCATACATTGGCAACAAAGGTATTTACTATGCAAATGCTATCTATGTCCATTCGAACTAATATTTAGACACATACAACCCAACATTAAAGTGGATCAAGAATCGATTTGGAGTGGATGCCAAGTCATCCCTGAACCTAGGCCATTATAGCCTGTAGGAAGTTAAATTATGGTAGGTCCATTAAAATGGTGGTAGATCTACCCAGTACCCTGCGATCTGACACAATAGAGAACCGCCCAATGAGGGCTCACCACTTCATTCGATTTCACATGGAAGAGGTGTGGGGTGGCGTACTAGTTGCTCTTACTCACTACTCAAAGGGCTCGAGGTGTCATTTCGCTCCTTGTGGTCGTCTCTTTTCTCTCATTTGCATTTTTCTTCTTCCCTGTATGTGACCAACGATTCTGGTAGTGCTTGGCTCTCGTGAGGAAAGGAGGTAATAGTGCATTGGCAGGGTTCTCCATAAGCACAGGTAAGTAAACTGCTCTAATGCCATGTGTTCTCTATGCAATGTATTCTATATGAAAAAGAATCCTCTATGAAAATGTATTCTCTGTGCAAATACAACATATTTACCAGCTTAATGAGAGTCGTGACCTCAAAACGAGAACTCTAGCCCTTAAAACCGATATTTTTGCATAAAAAACATGAAAATCAACCCCCAAATCAAAAAGTGGTGCTACTGGTAGAACCATTTTTTGTAACTGGGTCAAAATTACAACTTTTTTAAAGAATGGGCTTAAAGGATCAAATGGTTTCTCAAACTCTCGGATGGGGTGCCAAGTAGTGATGGGAGGCCACACAACCCGCCCAGGACTCTAGCCATAAATATGGTTGACCATCTCCCTTCACCTCAATATTGAATGAAGGGCGACCATTACTATCAGCATAGAACAAGAGGACAACTCCCTCGAGTTTGGTTAATGGCGGCACCAAGTATTAATTGCAGGGGTCAAGCACGTACAGTGGTCATGTATGCCCAGAGGTTATCTCTCCCACTAGGCTTGGGCTGGCACTATTTCTCTTTTGAGCTCCACCACCTTGCATTCTCTGATAATGAGACTAGTGCACAGTGGGTTTTCCTCGCAATCATTTAGCGAATTCTTAGCCCTCCTGACCTAGTCATGCCGAGGGAGAGGGGCAAGTCTAGGCACTGACCAACCTGGTACAGCTACGTCGTCGGACATAAACGATTGCAGTAGATGGAAAGAGCCTTGTCCATAGCCAGGACTCAATGCTTGGAGAAGCCAAGGACTCCACTGATGGATTATGTGGAGGAGGTGATTTCGGAGGAACCCATCCAGGTTCCACCAGAATCCATCCTCTTCACGGTACCGAATGACTTGCAGTTCCCTAGCCTCAATACAATGATCGTAAGCACCCAGGATTCCATGGAAGGTTCCACCTACATATTTGAGGAGGAATTCCCAGGGGAATTCCTCCACATGGATTCAAATGTTTCAACCGAGGATAACAACTGAAAAATTGGGGAAGAGGCAGAGGCGATCAAGGTTGCAGACATTGGCATCGCGCAGAAGGACCACCCAATCTTAGTGCCTCCAACACTCACTGCAATCCTTGATTTCATCCCAGCTCTGCCACCTTTCTTCAGCTCGGAGCAGCTAGAGCTCATATTTGACCTCAGGAGCCAAATGGCGGACCAACCCATCGTGTCACCCTCATGAGTCAATGGATCAACATGCTATTTGACGCATTCTCGAATGCACTGGAAAATCAACATTGCTCGACCTATGCGAAGCCTTTCGTGCTCCATCCCAGGGACGACCCTCTCACCGGAGCTCCGAATGACATATCCCCAGGTGTCAATGATTAGTCTCTGATTCTTTGCAATGGGTACTTTGTACAATTCTTGCCCAACTCTTTGTACTGGGAAGCTGCGTATTTACAGTTTTGTTTTCTTTTTTCAGTTTCTTGTTTGTTTTAGATTCCTAAAACAATTTTGTAACAACAAAAATCCACCACCTGCTATGGTTTCCATTTGGCAGGGAAGATAGCATATAGTTTTTTTGAGTAAAAGTATAACAGTATGCCACCTATTCTGGTTTCCGCTAATTTGGCAAAATAGGTGGCAGACCGATGACATGTGTCTGTTTTGTATTCTAACAACACAGTAAAAGGAAATACCCTTTTTTATTTACAAAAAAAAAATGGTTGTTCAAAAAAACTTTAAAATCAAGCCCCAAATCAAAAAATGGTGCTACCAGTAGCACAATTTTTTGTAACTCTGTTAAAATTACAACTTTTTTCAAGCATGGGCTTAAAGGATAAAATGGTTGCTCAAAAAAACTCTAAAATCAACCCCCAAATCAAAACGTTGTGCTACCGATCGCACCGATTTTCCTAACCGAGTCAAAATTAAAACGTTTTTCAAGCATGGTCTTAAAACATAAAATAGTTGCTTATAAAAACCTTAAAATCAACACCTAAACAAAAACATGACATTACCTAAAGGAAAAAAAAAATTATAAATGTTAAAGTAAGAGATAATTAACTATGACCTAATTCAAATTGTGGCCTTCACAACAAATCCCTACACAATTAAAAAACCCAAAATTAGATCCTAAATGGTCACTTGAAAATATTTTGTATATATAAAACATATATTATATATGTTTTTTATACATACAACATATATTATATATGTTTTATATGGGCTTGGCCGAGGTCCTATGGGTGCCCAAGGTACCCAAATGACCTGGGCCAAGTCCACGGGGGGCTGTTGTGATGCCCAACATCACGCTAACCCCTCGTGGGCCTAGCCTAGGTCCCTTGGGCGCCCATAGGACCTGGGCCAGACCCACGGGAAGGTTGACAGAATGAGGCCCCGATCCCATAAGCGCACGTTTTAAAACATATATAAATATTTTGTATATATAAAACATATATAATATATGTTTTATATATATCAAACATATAAAGATATATGTTTTATATAAATTTGAATTTTTATGTATATTAATGAATTTGTTTTAGTTTAATTTTTATTTTTTAAAGTTTTTTATATAAATTTTAAATTTTTTTGTTGTAATTTTAATGTGTTTTAACTTATTTTTGTTGATTGTTTTTTAAACTTTGTATTAAAATTTTTATTTTAGGTTTTTTAATTTGGGGTTTTTTATATATATTTTT
>ML784277.1:259238-277487 GCA_009831015.1 Picea engelmannii
TTCGTCAATGTTTTTTTTAATATAAATTTGTTTTTAATTTTTTTTTCTTTTTTAATTTCATTTTTTTTTTTTAGTTTTTTTAATTGATCCAAAAAAAATAATTATATTTTTTTGGTAGATATTTAAAAACAATGTTATTTAACTACAATTATTTTCTATGTATTGAAGTAAATGTTTAAAAATGTGTTAAAAATGATATTTTTCACTATATTTAAAAAGTATGGAACCATAAGTTAATTAAGGACACATAATTATATGAAAAATCTTAATTTAAAAAAAATAAATGGTGCACAACATTTTTAACATTGGATGGTGCATGGAAATATATGAAAAAACACCATTGAGAAAAAAATTTGAACAATTTGAAAATAAATGAAAAAACAAGCGTTAAAAAAAAGTGGAAACCTTTTGTATCAAAAAATTTAAAATATCATAAAACCACCTAAAAAGGGAGGGGGGTTCTACTGGTAGCACCATTTTTAAAAACGGGGTAAAAAACATGACCCTAAAAAAGCGAGAACTTTCTAGAGTTCTCGTTAAGTTGGTAACTATGTTATATGTTCTCTGTGCAACTGTATTCTCGATGCAATGTGTTCTCTGTGCAAAGGTATTTTGTGTACAATGCATTCTATGTAACACTCCTTGTGTTTTCTTTTGGTTTGAATGTGGAGACCATATTCTGTTGCACCTCTGTATTGGTACCTAGGGACACATTTCCACCGTGATAAAGATTTTGCTTGCCCGTTACACTTAATCCTTTCTATTTTATCAAATGGTCTTTGCTTCAAGAGATCAAGTCACTGTGTTTTCCCCTCTATTAATTATAAGTCTTCAAGTCGGGCCCTACTGGTTTCTCCTAGTCAACACCCATGGTCAGAATCATTGTAAAGCATCTTTTCCATGAGTTAAACCCATTGAGTTTTAATCATTGTGGTTTTAGATTTGAACAGAGGTTTTTACACCACGTGACCATTTATTCAGAGAGTTTTGTGTGACAAATAGTCAACCTTGAGACTTGGAATGTAGTCCCTAGATGAAGTCATTGCCCGAAATAGTTTTGGTGTTATTAAAAAATTTTATAGACTCGACAACATTTCGTTGTATAGTTATATTCGAACTCTGTAAGTTTGTGTGGCAATTCCAAAAGACCTATTGACTTAAAAAAAAAAATAGCAACAATGTTTCTTCATATGTATTTATTGGTTATTAGATTTCTCTGCCAAGAAGGATTGTTCTTTGTCATTGATTAAATCACTACTACTATCTCGGAAACAACCTTTACTAGTTAGCTTGTCTGTTAAAATTAAATTGTGTCTGCATAATTAAGGAATTTCTTTCAATCAATAGCTCTATACTAAAAATGGTATTCTTGTTTATTACATGTACCCTATACTTATGTTCATTCGCAACATCATCTGTTGAATGCACAAGGAAAGAAATTAGTAGGTTTTGAACATGTTTTACACTATTAAACTTTGACATACGAATTATGGTCTTATTGTAGTTGTATGCACCCAGATCGCATCCTTTGCGTCTCTGTAAATATTTATTGATTTAATAATTTCTTTACTATGATCACTATCCTTGTCGGAATTGCATCTGTGTATTATGGAAAACAATGGTAGTTCTATTTTTTTATTGTCAACTTCGTCATAGTACTTTATTTCAGTTCCCTTGATCTTTTGTACATAGTTTTGGTAATTACTCCTTAGTAATTCGTTTGATGATTTGTTTTGTAAAATAGACTATTTTGATTAACATATTGTATCATTGTATCCTCTGTAGGAAAAGGGATTGCTATCGCACCCTCTTGGTTAAAAATATAAGTTCTTCTCGTGATTATATTCTCTACTTTATTTATATATATATATATATGTCCTATGTGTTTTATAAACAAAATACACGTGTAGGGATCACAAATCCACATAACTTGATTAAATGTTTGTTTGTTTTACTTGCGCAAGTGAATAATTCCGCATGGATAAAAATTGATGATGGATTCTTTTTCTTGCAAGGGAACCCATCAGATGGATTACAAAACCACTCCTCCTCCTGAGTCATGGAGCAACTACTTCGTAAGGGAAAAGGAAGACACTCTGATATTCAATCGGGATCTAAGATAAGTTATGCCTTGACTCATTTTATTAATTCGTTCTTTTAATGGTTTGGTTGTTGGTAAGGTTATTAATACCATTGTATTGCTCTTTTGCAAGTTGGGAAAATGACAGTGCCCTTGGTGAAAGAAGCGTCTTGTCCACAAAAGGTATTCAGGTTCCATATTTTCCTTCCACTGGTCCATGCGTGCACTCACTTCAGTTACATACAATTTTATGTAGACTTCTTAAAAATTTGTTTAGACTAGTTATTGGGTTCTTGGATCGATGTAAAATCCAAGTTGTAAAATTTTGGTTAGCGACCTATTGACTGTAATAAGTGTATTTTTTGTCAAACATTGTGCGATCTACTGTATCAAATATCTTTGCTATGATAATAGATAGAAATAATGTATTTGGGACTTTTATTCTTTTCCACCTATACTCAACATATTAGTAGAAATTTCAATACAGTCTATTTATACTTTTCATTTTGAAGTATTTTTATTTTGTACAATAAATGAACAACAATCAAAGAAATAAGTTATCATGGTCAATACACACACACACATATACACCAAACTATAATACTTCAGATAAACGTCACTACAGGTACTCTTACCCAGTGGCAAGACATGAATCTAACATGGCTATACAGTCCACTTAATAAATTATGATTTATAAGTATAGAAATATAAAACATAGCATCAATTGTACAACATCAACAATATAGCATGAACAATTCAAGTACATAGTTGAGATACATATATGAAAACTGATGTTGGGAAACAAATGGAACAACCAGGTTCCACCCAACCGTAGAAACAGAACAACCACGATCACTTGTCCTGATCACCCCATAGCCTGACCATGACTCCATAAGGACACGTTGAGTCACACTCCTTAGCCATTGTCACCTTCCACAGTTCACAAAATGTTTTTCTTCATACTAGATGTGTTCATAACAACAAAAATAGTTATCATTCCTTAACATACTAAGCAGTTTCTTTCCTCCCACATTTGTTGTATTTATCTTCTTCCTAGGGCCTCCCATTCATTTCCCTCCTTGGGGAAATTCGTAGCTTTACAAATCCAACATGGTTGTTCCATTTGTCTTCCAACATTTAATTTATTAAAAAACATTGTCTCATACATGTGTCCATCAAAAGAGGATAGTTGGGAAAGTCAAACCTTTTCCCAACAATGATAAAATAATAATTACATAATCCAAAATTCTAAATTTGTCTTTTCCATAAATGACAATTTATTTTCAAATCCAAATTTCCATAAATGAAAATTTATTTCTAATTTCAATTTGGAATTTATTTTCTAATAATTTGAGGATATTACATCCTCTCCCCCTTAAGTACAACATTGTCCTCAGTGTTCAATCATCTCTCAGAATATAATTGGATAATATTTCATCATATCTTCTTTCAATTCCGAAGTGGCCTCCTTAGGACTAAAGTGCTTCCATTGCACTTTCACCCAGGCGATGGCTCTAATCCGAAGTATCGTTTCTTTCCTGTCTAGAATGCATAGAGGTTTTGCTTGGAACTTACCTTCTGGTTCGACCTGCACCATTTTCCAATCAATGATGTGAGTAGGATCATGAATATATATTTTCAATAATGAAACATGAATAACATTATGAATTTTTAAATTTGCAGGAAGTGTCAGTTGATATGCCATTGGTCTGATTCAAGTTAAGATTTTGAAAGAACCACAAAACCTTAGTGCCAACTTGGAAATTTCCTAGCTTTAGGGAGATTCTCCTTGATTTGACTTTTAGATATACATGTTCCCCAATATTGAATTCTTGATGTCTCCTTTTTAGATCTACATAGTTTTTTTTTCATTCTTGTGCCTCTTTCAAGTTCTGTTGTACCCTTTTAACCATTCTCTCCATTTATTGGAGCATTTCTGGTCCCACCATAATCTCGTCAACTAGATTATCCCAACTGATTAGGGTTGTGCATTTCCTTCTGTATAATACTTCGAAGGGACTCATCTTAGCTGATGCCTGATAACCATTATTGTAAGCGAACTCAACTAAGTGAAGATATTCTTCCCACTTAGTTGTTTTTATTCTTACGTACATTCATAACATGTCTTCAATAATTTGGTTTGTTCGTTCTGTTTTCCCATCCATTTATCAATGGTAACTTGTGTTGAAATTCAAATTAGTACCCAAACCTGCAAACAAGTCTTTCCAAAAATTGGATGTAAATTTGACATCTCTATTTGAAATCACCATCTTAGGAATTCCATGTGATCTAAAAATTTCTTTCATAAAAATTTCAGCGATGCTAATCACTTTGTAATTAGATTTCATAGGTATTAAATGTGCAGAGTTACTTAGTTTATCAATTACTACCATGATTGAGTCATTTTGTCTTTGTGTCTTAGGAAAACCTGTGATGAAATCCAAAAAATGAAATAAAACAATAGAAGCATTAAATGTTAGGATCTACATATCAAGTATATTTAAAACCTCATAAACTTACCGTTGGAATTGGTGGATATATGTCTTATTTATAGGTTTCGTAGCAAATTAGATTTTATTTTCAATGTTTATGAACATGAATTTATAAACATTAGGTAGAGTTTAGCACCGAGTCTTAAGGTGTACATTGAAGTCGTTTATATTCGTATTGTGCGTCCCAAGGTTCACGATGACATTGATTGGAGGGATCCATTCATGGACGTTCCTGAAGGACGGATGCCTCAAATCTAGGTTAGGGTTTGTCCTACTTTTGTTAGAAAACAAAGGAGTAACTTAACATATTCAAGTAGTCGGCAATAACATCGATGCTCGTATTGTATGTCCCGAGGTTCACGATGGCTTCATAAATGAAAATTTTGAATCAGGCTATTGCCTTGATTAACCGGTCAAATGATTGAATGCATGCATGTGGGATGACCATTGAAGGCAGGATCCCAGTCAAACCACATGCATGCAAAACCTAAAACCTAAATCTATCATACGATACATCTACATTACATTACAAATAAGATCAGATAACAGATCATAAATCTGGCATATGATGCGTCTACATTACAGATCAGATAACAGATCATAGCATATACATTACATTAAATCTTTGATAACATGATCAGATAACCTAAAACCTAAATTTGGCATAGCATGCGTTTACTGTAAATTACATTACAATTACAAATAAAAAATGAAGGAAACTGATTCCAAAAATTTTATTCAGAGAGAGGAAGATCTCACCTCATCATGCTTGATGCTTTGCTCTGTTAGCCTTCTTCCCAGTCCAATATGTCGGAAACATTGATCATTCTCTTGCTTATGCTCTAAATTGGTCTGCAATCCCTCTACAATAGCAATATGAATATCTTAGTTGCAGGTATATGATCAGAGAAAGACAACATATAAGACACACATAATATGAAATGCCAAAAAATACATCGATCCCTAAAATAAATAACCATTGTATGGTTCACATCCCATAAAAATGAAAGCATCCCCTCAATAAGATATGTGTCCATGGTAATGAGGTTGAGATAGTGCCGGCTAATCATCCAAAAGTGGCAATATATGTTTGTATATCTATTAATCCTTGGTAATCATCTACAAGTGACAACAATAATTTCTTTTCATTCATTGATTTGGGAGGACGATGAAAAATATGCCAGCATTTTCAATTCCTAGTCATAAGATTGGGATTTAAGATTAAAAGATCATTAATTGTGCACATTTCCAATAGGTTTATATCGGCGTAAATCCAAAAGTGGCAATAAAAACTTGCATATCTATTAATCTTTGTTAATCATTTAAAAGTGGAAATTATATGAATTTACAATAATTTTTTAATATGATTAAGTAAATGTGAAAAAGTAAACAGGTTAACCAATGCATTCATAAATTTAAGAAGTTATCAAAAATAAATCTCATTCATTGATTTGAGAAGAAGACGAAGAATATGTCACTATTTTCAATTGCTAACCATAAGATTATGATTTAAGATTAAAAAATCATTAATTGTGCCCATTTCTAATAGCTAGCCTATCAATGTAAAAATGAAAAAAATGGAAGAAAAACGCACGAAGAAACTATGAATTTCTGATTAGGAAACAAATGTTCCATCCAGTGAGGAAGCACAAAATCTTCAACTTAGCCTATGACTTTCTTCTTAGGAAACATATGCTCTATCCACTAAGCATGGAGAAGTGTGTTGGAGGAGTTACTTTCTACTTAGCTCATCAACCACCAGACTTTTAGACTCTTCCTCCACCGCCATACCCACCCACTCCAAGAACCCTCTCGGCACTCGAGAGTCTTCCATGGCCTCTATAAATAAGAGGCAGATGTATTTATTTTGATTATTGAGAAATACAATTTGTGTGTTTATTCTTTACTGTGTGCTCCTTTGCTTCTGCCCCCCTCAAAGTGTTCAACTAATATATTTTAATCATAAATCAATTTATGATTAATTTGTTAATCTAATAGATTAATATAGGTGGACGTGCTGGAGTGGTTATCGGGCTTGACCTGAAATCATGTGGGCTTTCCCCTTGCAGTTTCAAATCTTCCCGTCCACGTTAAACATCATTTTGACACTGTTATAAATCTTGCATCTAACTGTTCAGATATGTACTCTTACACTAAATTTTTCCACTAATCACAACCAGACTGATCTATAATGCCAACACAAAAATATGCAACTCCTAATCACAACCAGACTGGTCTACAATGCCAACACAGAAATAGTACATCACCAGAAGAAAAGAAAAATGCTTCCAAAAGGCAACATCATCAGGAAAACAGGGGCATTCCGAGAATCGAACTCGGGACCTCTCGCACCCGAAGCGAGAATCATACCACTAGACCAAATGCCCTTAAATATTTTATTTATCATTTAAGATATTGGTGAAGTAATTGCTTTTTAAAATTATGGGATGGATGTTTAGTGTCAGAAGTGGGATTTGAACCCACGCCCTCAAACGAGGACCAGAACTTGAGTCTGCCGCCTTAGACCAATCGGCCATCCTGACTATAATATTTTTAATAGTTTTTCCCAGATTAAAAGTATTTATAATTTAAAGATAAAAATCACATTATGAAGTATTGCTTTTAACAGCGACACAGAATTAACCAGCGCATACGGATTGTTGTTGAGAACAAGATCTAAACCGACGCCCTTTCAAACTTAAATCTGGCACGTTGGACCAATTCTCTGTGCTGAGACAGGGTAACTAATAGTTCTTCAAAACGACGGATAATGATTATTAATTTCAATCTGCTCCCACTTACTCTTCCTGCACCTTTATCCATCCGCTCACAGCGCGTTGTTCCTTAATAATTGAGGACTGCTTAAAAAATTAAATCAAATGGCAATTCAACTCAGCGGATAAAGAATAAGAAAACTATTAATTTTACCGTTGTGTTTAATTAATGAATGACAAGACACAACAAAACTGCAACAAGATTTGGTTGCAGTTTTACCCCTTACTAAAAAGAAAAGAATCTCATATCTTTTGATGCAGGAGCATTTCAGTCATCGTGGGGATGACTAGGCGGAGGCGGCTGCTATACGAGACAGAGCTGTTATGACAAAGATTGGTTGTTGTAGGATATGAATGACTGCACTGCAGGGAGTGACAGTGTTACCGCATATCAGAATAATGCTGCAGAGTTGTGGCAATGCGGCAGATGGGGTGTTGCTACAGGATGGACATGTTTCTACAGAATGAGTAAAAGACAAGCGCATGGAAGGAGAATGTGAACCGTTACAGAGGAAAAGAATGCATTGATGAAGAATGTGTTGCTGGTGGAAGCTGGAAGGTCGCGTCCAGGTGATGAGTTAATGAGGAAAGGACGAATCTGAAGTTGGAAGGTGAAATAGCATGAGTCCGATGGAAAAATTGAAGCTAATAGATTCTGAAGGAATAAAAAACAACATCGAAGAGCTTGCAGAGGCAGCAAAAGGACAGGTCAAACATGATAGTGAGAGAGAGAAGTGGTTGAGGTTGCCACGGCCTTTGGCTTGGAAACCCAACTGAGATTGTAAGCTCATGTACGGCCATAAAATCAGTGTATTGTATTGTATGCAAATGAATAAAAGAATAAAAGTTATTTATATTGAAGCATGTGCACATGTATGGATGAGTCTTGTTAGATTGCTTTATTATTTGCATGTCTGATGAAATTATATTTCCTTGCTTGGATAATTATACCCCTGTGGGTGATGCTTATCCCGTCGAGAATAGTCATGTTATGATATCGTTGTGCAAGTGGCATGGGTCTTTAGAAAACATGCTTGATTTGTGATTATCTACATGTAGGCGGGGTCTAGGAAAGACCATGCACTTGGATTGTTGATTTTGTGTATATGTGTGAGGATCTTTGGATTTGTAAACGAACCTTGGTTGTAGGTGGAAGAGTACAATATTGTTGAAGAGATCACTGTATGATGCTCGTGAGAGAGCCTTTATGTTTGGATATGAGATTGAGTGCAGAGAGTTTTTTCTAAGCACAGAAGGATGTTTGCGTCCCTTAGATTTGAGAAGTTTGTATATGAAGATGTGTTCCTCGGTTGATAAGTTATTCATTGATTCAGGGTTGTGTGTGGCACAACCGAATGGTGATGTTGCATTGGAGGTAGTATAGAGGGTTGTGAATAAAAGTTGTTGTAATGGCATGGGTTTCATGTTGTAGAAGATGATGTGTTGCAATAGAGGCGTGTCACAACAAAAGACATGTTGCAGCAGAAACTTGTCACAATAGAAGATGTGTGGCAATAGAGGTGTGTCACAAAAGAGACATGACATAGAAAAGACGTGTTGCAACAAAGACATGTTGTAGTAGAGACGTGTTGCAACATAAGCGTGTCACATCAGAGACATGTTGCAATAGAAGCATGTTGCAACAAAGACGTGTTGTAGCAGAAGCATGTTACAACAAAGATGTGATACGACAGAGACATGTTGCAGTAGAGGTGTGTCACAACATAAGACATGTTGCAGCATGGGACATGTTCTAGTAGGAGCTGTATTGCAGTAGAAGTGTGTCATGACAGATGACATGTTGCAGCAGGAGAGGTGTTGTAGCAGAAAATGTGTTACAACATGAGATATGTTGCATCAGGTGAATGTGTCGGTTAATATAGACTGGTGTTCTGTAGTATTTGTTTTCTGGTGATACAAGAAGCACGCATGGATATATGAGAACAAATGCACAACCTAAGGTTGGGACTTGATCCAGTTGACAAATAAGAAAAATGTAGCAATGAGGAAGAAGTTTTAGGGAATTTGTGGTCCCAATTATGCACAACTTAAGGAATGATTCCATTGCATATGTACTCTGAAGGCAGTGGGTGGATGCCATTTGCATCATATTTTATCTCTCATTTCCTGACATTATTATTTATTTATTTCCACATTTGACAAAACCTATCATAACTTAGTTGTCAACTAATAGTGAGAACAACCATCACTCATTGCTATCCACAAATGAAAATTGTCTCGTCATTATTATTTTAGGAAAATCACATCACCTAAAATGACATGTAGGGAGTAGATATCCACTCTTGCTAAATACCTCTAGGTCCTGGGGCATTAACCTATTTCCTTATATAAATATATATACTGAATTCTCAATCAATTAAGAATAATTTTAAATCTTACACAAAAACCAATTTCAAAACATTTTATTATCAAACAAATTATTGATAAAATAAGAACAAACTCTCATGAGCCGCATAATGAAATTGGGTGTTGGACAATTCCCAAAACATCGTGGGATGAAAGAATTTGTGATCTTTGTGACACTAAGAGGGTTGAAGATGAAAAACACTTTCTCTTAGAATGCCTCACCTATAGCCAAATTAGATCCCAATTTAAAAATATTTGCCACAATATAAACCTTCATAACCTTCTAAGTCATCAAAATTATGGTAATCTTGGAACACTTGTCTCAATGTTTTTTAAGCATAGGAATACAATTTTAAAGAAATTGAAGTAATCTCTTGACTTCTTAAGGTCCGATAAACCAATTTTGGTCTTAGTAGAGGTTAATCATCACCATCATCATCATAAAAAACAACCCATATACACCAAAGATAAATTCACACAACCCATAAACAAAAAAGATAAATTATATATAAGGTTTTAACATAATGTCAATGTTTTTTGATCAAATTATCATCAAAACCAACTCTAATTTGCACACATAATAAAGTTCATAGCTTACATAAACAAAAATCTATCCTTGCCACTAAATCATTGTCCATCAATTAATTATGCTGAAGGCATGCACATAGGAATAACTTTTGTTCGAAACCTACCAACTGGGAAAAACCTGTAAACCAAGACCATTGCCTCATTTTCTCTCCACCTGTCCCCTGAATCCTTTGTTGTTCATTGGATGTACCTACCAAATAACACTCTATATGTCATCCACTCCAGTTGTCAGCCTACTTCCATGACATCACCTATCCATGTGTCCCTTGCCCTGCTCTTTGGTCAACCTATTGTTGTGACGTTACCTATCCACATGTCCCTTTCCCTACCTCTTTTTTCAACCTATTGTCGCAACGTCACCTATCCACCTATCCCTTTCCCTACCTCTTTGTTGTCCGCTCGATTTGGTTTCAGCTTCATTGGTATTCCTCCACCCACCTCTCACTATGACTTATAGTTGGAGATAATTTTTCAGTTGAGATATTGATGATTAAAATCATGACGATCGATCGATTATCCTTTGTGCATGCTAGTCCCAATGCATCAGTTGGACCTTTGATCCCCGTGATCGAAAATTCTCAGCTGGAAACTAAGGATATTGGTGTCGAAATGTATTCCTCCCTTATGGTACCTTTGATTTCGTGGCACCAATTCATCACATGTATGCCATGTTGAGTAGGTATGCTTCTTCAATGAGGTTCATTCCTTTTCGCACTTCGTATTTTAATGATCTTTCGACCCTACCTTCCCCAACCTTGTACTATGAGGGTCAGTCACATATTGGAATGGAAATGCCACTGTTTGTGGCAGAGATAGTGTATCAGGTTTTTCTCGACTCTACTGCCAACCCATATCTTGTCTCCTCACAAACGGACTAGGAGGATCATGTTCTCCGACCCATATCGGCCACTTCATCGTCTTGTTCACATGATTTACTCGATGATACTTTACCTTCGGATGAAGCAATCGTAGAGGCCATGCATGGTTCTGACAGGCCATGGGATGATATCCATCATCGCTCTTACTTCCTCCCAGATCTTGTTAGGATCGAACAAGACGATTTTAGATCTACCTTGAGTGAGATAGTCGGTCACGTCATAGTTCCACTAGATACGCATGAAATTTATGTCGAAGGGAACATGGCGAGTATTTCTCCCACTGTCACAATTGACATCTCTCGTATTCCTGGTAAAATTGAAAATTATATCGGTGCAGATTGTTCGCCTGAAGAAATTCAGACCTACATCGACCTCTTCAAAGAATTATGTGATGTATTTGCTTGGTCATATTATGAGATGTCAAGAATTGACCCTCGCATTATCGAACATGAAATTAAAACCTACCCAGATGCTAAACATGTTCGGAAACAACTTAGAGTTGTTAATCCTAGGAAGGCCCCTGCTATTAAGGTAGAGGTGGAGAAACTGCCTAATGCAGGTTTTATCTACCCAATTCCCTTGACTGAATGTGTATCCAACTCTGCTCCCATGAATAAGAATCAAGGAACCATCTGTGTGTGTATGGATTTTCAAGACCTGAATAAGGTCTTTCCTAAAGACAACTTCCCGACACCTTTCATTGATCAGATTCTCGATGAGTGTGCGGGAAGCGATGTTTTTCTTTTATGGACAGATTTTCAGGATACAACAAAATTCATATTAAACTCGAGGATGAACATAAGAAAAAATTTATTTGTCCATGGGGTACTTTCACATACCGGAAAATGCCTTTCGGCCTTAAAAATGTTGGAGCAACCTTCCAACAAGCCATGACCTTCGCTTTTCATGATCTCAAGCATATAGTCGAAGCCTACCTCAATGATCTCGCTACTCACTCTCACAAGAGAGTGGATCACTCTACCCACCTTCAGCTAGTTTTTGAGAGATGTCACTATTATCGCATATGTTTAAACCCTCATAAGTGCATATTTTGTGTTAGGTCGGGTCATTTTTTAGGGTTCTTAGTCTCTAAGACTGGGATCATGGTGTATCCTTTAAAGGTTGAGGCAATACTTCGATCACGTCCCTCATGCAACATTCGTCAGCTTCAAGGTTTACAGGGAAAGCTAACTTCTTACGTCGGTTTATAGTAAACTATGCCAATATTACTAAGGGTTTCATGTGTCTCTTGAAGAAGGACACTATGTTTATATGGGATGAGCAAACCCAGAAATCCTTCAATGCTCTTAAGAAATCCTTGGTATGGACGCCTCTACTGAAGTCTCTAGAATACAATAGAGATCACTTTCTTTATATCGTCGGGTCCAAAGGGATGGTTGGTATGGTTTTAGTTCAGGAGGATGATGAGATCCATGATCACGCCATTTCCTATATTAGTCGAAACTTAGTCGAACATGAATTCAAGTACTCTCATGCTGAGAAGCTAGCCTCGGTTGGCATACACACAGTTCAAAGATCACTGCACTATATATTGCTTTGCAAAACTATCGTAGTTGCTGACGTCAATCCATTTCAATACGTCCTTACTAGATGTATCATAGGGGGGGAATACGATAAATGGATAGTCATCTTGCAAGAGTTTGATCTCAATTTTGCTTCAACAAAATCCAAGAAATCGCTAGTTTTTGTCAAGTTAATATCAGACTTCCCTTGGTTAAATGAGGACGTTATTCATATCGATTCATTGGAGGATGAACACATTTTCCTTATCTCATCATCGTACCCCTAGTATGGAGACATTTTGATCTATCTTCAAACCTTGAAATTCTCTCAGCATCTTTCGTGATTCAGGTGGATATTGGTGGACACCCACATGTTCCAACTAGCTCCTCTTGTCAATTTTTAGTGCAACACGTTCTTCTATACTTCTTTGTAAATGTGGGTTATACACTTTCGGGGTTGTATAAATCCCTAAACATATTCTAAGTGGATACTAGTGACCTCCCACCTAATCCAACTGGTTTATTTTGTATGTTTTCATATTAACACATCTTTCTATACTTCCAGGGCCATTTTGGGGGCCTAAATAGTTTTTTTTGACTCACCACAGTCAAATTGTAGATAAAGTTAGATTTTGATGGCGTAATTCATATTTCTCGAAAATACCTTTCCAACGGGCTATCACGCACCTAAAACAGAGATCGTATGCAAAAGTTATGACCATGGGAAGTTAATGTACTAACTTACCCAAATGGGGCCCATGTGACTTTTGGCATTTCATATACTAGGGTTAGGTTTTTGGATGTATATGGTTTTGGCATTCATGTTTATCATAAAAATGCCTTCAGAGCCTTATTGTAATCATCTTCTGGAAAATTAACGTAATTGTCACATCTCTTCTCATAGATAAAGTTGTCACCATTCTAGTAAGTCTTGCACTCCGTATTTTTATAGTCTCTTTACAATTATTTCATTAATAGAAATCAAGTATTGTTGTATTTATCTGTTTTTGGAAATTTTCATGAGTACTTCATTATAATTACTCTATTTTCATTTCATTTCGAAAATAATCTAGTTCAGTGGTATCAGAGCAGGTTGCTCTTGATCATTTTTTTCTGTGCATGTCCCCGATAAGGTTCGAGTATAGCCAGTTGGGTATCGAGCTTGTCTCTCTTGAGGAAAATCACTCTCACATGCCCAAGAAACCCTCGATGGCGATAGAAAATAAAAGCGGTGGATCAAAAATTTATATTAACATGTTGCTTGAGGAATCTCTCACATGACAGAGGGGAGAAATGATGGAGAATTTTGCACACATCCTTCAACGTTTGTCGATAGCAACAGGTGCATCTTCATGAAGAGTCCATATTTGAAGGTCAGATAGATGTGGATGCCCTAGAAAAATGGTTAAATCTATTAGAAGGTTATTTCTTTGTTCAAAAATTTTCCGACAGGGAAAAGATCACCTTCGCACTCCTCAAGGCTCTCCCCCATGTCAAACATTGGTGGGAAACTTACTGGGAGAAAAGTTCCAAAAATGAATCTGGAATATATGGGGTCAAGCCCACTTGGTATTTTTTTGTGGATTCAATCAAAGAAAAATAATTTCTTGTTGATAACTATGAAGACCAATACATGAGATGGACCACACTGCGGCAAGAGAAGAGCCAAACAATGTTGAATTTCACAAATACTTTCCATACCTTGCGCACCAAGATATCAAAGAATATGAGTGACATATGGTTCTAAAATATTGCGGGGCTCTGCATAGGTACATCCAAACCAAAATGGATTTCCTAAGCATCTCATCATTGGGAGTTGTCTATCGATATGCTGTCAAAATCAAGCAGAAATTTAAGCACCAAAACAAATGGGAATTCGGGTATGCAAATATGAAACAACCAAAGCACGATAAAGATGACCCTAACCAACAGCCTCTAGACAACCATTCCAAGACACAGGACAAGAAGGGTAAAGTAAAGACGAAGAATGACACTGGGAAGTGGTGTGACTTATACAAAATCCCCTAGCACAACACCGATGAATGTTGCTCAAAACATTCATTGGTGGTCGAGGTCAAAGACATAGATCCTAACCATGATTCGAAATCCGATCGAGAAAATATTGAAAACAGACAGATCATCGATGTAGACCCCACTGCTACTGTCATGACCACAACAATTTATCTAGAAGAACCAGTAGATCCTAAAGAGCGGGAGCGCCTCTTCCATTCACAGATGTGGGTGAAGGGGACCCCATTGCATTTCATTGTTGATAACAGCAGCCAGAAGAACCTCATCTCAGCTAAGGTCATCAAACAATTGGGTTTGTCGACAAAACCACACCCGCAGTCGTACAACATCGGGTGGCTTCACCAGGGACAAGATCTTCACGTTAGCCAACAATGTCACTTGTCCTATGGCATCCATCCCTTCAAGGATGAGGTAGTGTGTAATGTTACCCCTCTTGATGCCTGTGATGTTGTTTTAGTCCAACCGTATATGTGGAAACATCATGTTTTCTATGAGTCTAGACCTCGTAGTGTCATTATTACTCTAGGAGGTCAACTCTACAAGATATCAGAAGTAGTTTCGACATTACTGCTCCACCAAAAACATGTCGCAAGGTAATATCTCATACTGCAAAATTAATTATCTTCAAATCCTGTTCAAAGGATGCACAAGAGACCACTACAACCATTGCAACAACACCTTCTATCCAACAAAAGCAGATTGTCAAAGAGAAATAAGATATTGTTTCTTCACCTACTATGGTGCCTACACAATGCCCCATCAAACCCAGAGACAACATGTTGGTGGAACAGATTCAACCCCTCTGCCAATAGGTTTGTGACAATCTTCCACAAGCCAAGAAGCACAACTTCTCCAGAAAGACATGCAGCTCACCAAGATTCAGATTCGGAAAATAATTTCTCCTCTTCCCTGGGCACTCAATGTAATGGATACCATTGCTTCCTCAGGGGGGAGGATTGATCCAGGTGGATATTGGTGGCCACCCACCTCTTCCAACAGGCTCCTCTTGTTAGTTTTTAGTGCATCACGTTCTTCTATACTTATTTGCAAGGACGATTTTAAGGATGGAAATTTATTTTAAAATGTAGAAACCTTGGTGAATCGTACTAATCCTTCATATTCCAACTATAAATGATTGGCAATATTTTTGTAAAAATATTCAAATTTCTAAGGATTTTATATATTTTTTATGAAATTTTGGCGATTTTTAAGGTAAAATAACTTTATCCTATAGAATTTGGGCGAATCATTTTAAAAATAGTGAATCTCGGTTTTGGAAAAACCATGGAAAATTATCCCATGAGCGAAATTTAGCCCCTAAAATCGTCCTTGCTTATTTGTGATTGTGGGTTCTACACTTCTGGGGCTATCTGAATCCCTACACATCTTCCAAGTGGATATTGGTGGCCTCCCGTCTAATCCAACTAGCTTATTTTGTATGTTTTCATATCAACACATCTTGTTGTACTTCCAGGGACGTTTTAGGGCCCTAAACAATGTTTTTTTGTCTTTCCATGGTCAAACTATAAATGAAGTCAAAGTTTGATGGTGTAATACGTAGTTCTCAAAAAGACCTTTCCAACGGGCTATCACGTGCCTAAAACAGAGATCGTATGCAAAAGTTACGACCCTAGGAAGTCAATGTATTAACTTACCCAAACGGGGCCCACATGAATTTTGACATTTCATCTCCTAGGGTTAGGTTTTTGAATCTCTAGGTTTTTGGCATTCATGTTTATCATAAAATACCTTCAAAGCCTCATTTTAATCATCTTCTAGTGAATGAGCATAGTCGTCACATCTCTTTTCAGAGATAAAGTTGCCACCATTATAGCGAGTCTTTCACTCTGTATTTTTACAGTCTCTTTACAATTTTTTCATTAATAGAAATCAAGAATTGTTGTATATCTTTGTTTCTGGAAATTTTCATGAGTACTTCATTATAATTACTCTACTTTCATTTCATTTAGAAAATAATCTAGATCATTTCGAGAGATGATCGACGGCATATACGATATCATGATAAAAACTACCTTATCGTCGACAACACATTGTATCCTCGAGGCGTAGATAATATCTTGTGTCGTTGCTTGACTCACGAGGAGGATAAGTCTGTTCTTAATGACTATCACAGTGGGGCTTGTGGTGGTCATCTATCTGGGCTTGTGACAGCCCAAAAGATATTGCGAGCCAGTTATTTTTTTTCGTTTATTTTTAAAGATTTTGTTGAAGTGGTCAAGAAGTGTCACCCTTGCCAAGTGTTCACGTGGAAGATGCACTCGCATCCAAACCCTCTTCACCCGGTCATCAACATCGGTCCCTTCACCAATTGGGGGCTGGATTTTGTGGATTGCAACCCAACTTCGGCTAGGGGGCATCAACATATTATCGTGGTAGTAGACTACTTTACTAAGTGGTTGGAGGACATGCCTACAATTAAATTTGATGGTAATATTGTTTCATTTTTCATGTTCAATAAAATTATAGCCCGGTTCAGAAACCCAAGTGATATTTTCACTGATCATGGAAGTCACTTTCAGAATGAAATGATGAAAGAATTAGAATCAAAACTAGGGTTTAAACATGGTCATTCTTCCCCTTAATAACCCTAGGAAAATGGACAAGTGGAGGCCGTGAACAAGTCTCTCAAGACCATTTTGCATAAAACTGTCAACCAGAGAAAATCTGAATGACATCTCAAGATTTACCCTATGCTTTGGGCATACTGAACCTCATTCAATACTTCCACATGTTTTTCTCTTTTTCAGTTAGTACACAATGTGGAGTTGATCCTACTTATTAAATGTGAAATCTCTTCTCTTAGACTAGCACTTAAGCTCCTACCCGACACTTTCTATCTCGAAGAAAGCCTCATACACCTAGAGAGCCTAGATGAGCAGCGTCGAGATGCCTCTATGACTATCGATGCAAATAAATGACGTGTCAAGGTCCAGTATGATAAGTATGTCTGTCTTCGGTAGTACATTGAGGGTGACTTGGTCCTCTTGTATGACCAAGCCAAAGAACCACTAAGGGCAGGCAAGTTCAACCCCATGTGGCACGGTCCTTATATCGTGCGACATGTCTTAGAAAAAGGAGCCTACGAATTAAAAGATTATGAAGGGAATATGTTGGTTGAGCCCATAAATGGGCTCTACTTGAAAAGATATTATGCTTGAGCCACAAGCTTGGGTGTAACTCTTTGTATACTAGTGTATCTTAGTGTACATATATTTTCCCCTTTTGTCATCATCTTGCTTATGGAGTTTTCCCTTGGTTGGTAGATGTCAAAAAAATATTTAGTTTACTTAGGATTCACAGAAGGTTCCAGTCGTCATACATGGAACTTGGCTTTCGTCGCTTGGGTTGTTTATGTTGGATTACTGAGAGGAGGGGTGAATCAGTAATAGCGTAATTATAATCCTTTTTCTTCAAATGTTATATCAATGTAGAATTATTATCCAATAATGAGCAGTAAGAAATAAACAATCACACACATACACAGTACACCAGTGT
>ML784277.1:283982-319019 GCA_009831015.1 Picea engelmannii
TCTGCATATTTTTCTTTTGAATATCCTTTCTTAGTGTGACAATCTCTGCTTCCAGGTTTCCAATGATCTTGTCCTTTCCTTCTAGTTGTTCTTTGAGTGCTTCTTCAATTCTTTTATCTTATTCTATTTGAACCTTCAATTTTGTGATCATTTGTTCTAGTTCTTGAGTGTCTTTTTTCTTATCTAGTTCTTCTTGTAGTTTCTTTTTTTTCTTTTTTTCTCTTCTGATAAATTCTATGACACTCATTAATTCTTCTCAGAATTCAACTTCTGCCTCTTCAATTTCTTCTTCATATGCTTCTTCATATTCTTCTTCGGAGTCTTCTTTATCAGAGTCTTCTACTACCATGATGGTGTCACTACTTGGAACCTCTTAGAAAAAGAGTTATAGCAAAAATGGCATACCTTGCTGAATTTTGTCTTATTCTAGAGAGAGACCTTGTAGAGCGTGCCCCACAAAAAATATTTGATGAAATGATTTTAAATTGTTACACAGAATAATACAGAATGTTCCCTAACCAACACATTTGGTCTCACTAAATTTGGATCTGTTATGAAGAAGTTATGACGTTTTTACCCGAAACACCTGCTTTTGACTAGTTTCGGGACTGGCCACAAACCCGTAACTCCCAAAATACAACGAACCACAAGCTAAATTTATTACCACAGATACTTGGATATGTTTTCTCACTTTCATAGAAATTTCATGGTCTTTATCATTATAGAAAAAAATTTATAGCGAAAATGGTGAGATGACCTGTAAATAACATACCTTAGAAAGCACCATCAAAAGAATTTATCCTTCCTTGCATTTCGGCCTTCTTTTCTTCACCTTCAATCAGAATTCCGGTTTAGATATCCTTGGTTACCTCAGACACATATATATATTCAATATTCTCAAGTGTGATTCAAATGAGAGAGCCTATATATTCAATATTCTCAAGTGTGATTCAAATGAGAGAGCCTTGCCTCTTATTTATACTCTCCAAGTAGCTTCCTTAAAAACATATTCTAGGTCACTTGGCCCACTTTCCTTATTTTAGGGTTGGGTCCACTTCTAATTTCTCCATTAAATTTATTATTGAAATAATTTATTTTGTATTCAATTTTAATTATAATACACTCATCACTTCACATTATTATTTACCTTTTAAAATCTCTTAAACCACTTTGACTACTTTGCCCTTTTGGGGCTTCTAGATGACATATGCGGGTCCTCCAACTTCGTAAGGCCATAACTCTCAAACCGTGAGGATTTATGTGACGTTCTACATACCACCAGAAATGACATGACATGTACTATCCATATAGAATAATATTATATGAAAATATATCATAACACATACCATTACCCATCAAACAAACTTGGGTCCGTTACCTAAACCTGGGGTCTCCAACTTCTCATGGCCATAACTCTCTAACTGTGAGGAATTATCTGACATTCCACATACCACAGGAAATGAAATGACAAGCACTATCCATCTAGGATATTTTCCCTGACAAGTTCACTTTCCTTCATCTCAGTATTCCACAATTAATCATGGGTTCTCTTACTCCACAAAGCGTCTTCCCATGAGGGCTTTCACCCTAAGGGGACCACTTTGGAGTTCATCCATATTTACTTCTTATCAACCATGACAAAACAATAATGAGTCATATTTACATCAAACAATATTGGGTCCATTACCCAAACCTTTGTGCTACGGGGATTTCTTCAAGGGTTTACATCAATGACAACCAACCTTAATCGACAACTCACCCGAGGGTCAACTGGTGTCTTCGGGTGGCATTTATCTAGGGATATAAACAAATAATGTGGTTGAATATAGCGCCATTATAGAGCTTTTATGCAATGTCATTTCACATGGTATTCGTTCTTTAGAAGTTCGTCTGGTATCCCAATTAGTAGTATGCCAGTTGAACGGAAATTACCATGTTCTTGACCCTACTCTACTTTGACAATTCCTATGGGTACAAATTTTGGAACGACATTTTGATTTTATTACTTATAATCACTTACCTAGAAGTTCTAATTATGTATCTGATGCATATGCTAATTATGTTTTATATTGGTATTTGTCACATAACTAAAGTAAATAAAACACATTCACCAATGTACACATTGTAATATAAGTAAAGTCAAAGACCAATGTTTTTTATATTTCATTTCTCCAAACAAATATGGTGTTATAGTACAAAATTGGGGCTCACACCCTCAAAATACATATACATTCGATCGATACAATAACCATGACTTCTACGCATGTGGCGTTGTATGTGTGTCATGATAGTATACTACGAAGTTTGTGAGACGTCAGAAGAGTCGCACCCACGCACAGGGCACACCCACAACCTGTCAATGCATCACCTCTGATAGATCCTCTACCTGAACCATGGGTATTATGTGCATCAAACGAGATAGGTTTCCCTACACATTTTGAATCACTCTCTTCGCATCTCCTCCCGCTAGCTCACCCCCCTAGTTCCTTTGCCAGTGTTATGGGAATTGATTCAACCGTCGCAGACCTACGTCTGCACAACAAAGAATTTTTGTTAAAATACTTGACACCATCCAAAAACATTTGTGTTTTTTATCTCTTTAAAAAAAACAAAAAATGAAATATATTTGAAAATTGTTTCATACCTATGTCTCCAATGGCATGTCTGGGTCTCCTCTGAATTCGATCCCTGCATAAGGGTAGTCCTCCATGGCTATCACCTATCGACGCCACCAGAAGAAGAACTCATTATTGTAGGAGGTCGTTACCCTACCACCTTCCAACCACCTCATCGCCTCATTCCACCATGACATGGTTGGATCGAGCTATCTATGTGGAATGATCTCGACTCTAGGGATCAATCCTAGAACCCGCTCAAAGAAAAAACTACACAAGATAGATGTGAACCCTAAGTTCTTCTTCCTACCTTGTTTGAAGTCTATCAGTTGGATCTTCATGTTTGCCGGTAGTGAGGTGCACCAATCATACACTGTGGTTCATAATCACTCCACTGAGTAGAACATTAGTTGCCTTGATTCCTGGTGCAATGAGGTTGACCCCATGATCCATGTGAGCATGAGAACGACGATATTTAAAATCAGGTTGTTGATCGCCTGAATAGGGAGTGGGCTCCCTACATTTTTTGTTCCTGCAATACAATGAGTGGTGATATAGTCCTTTTTGTTCATGCCACTCCCAACTCCCTTGGATTTGAGGTTCACCACCTCACCCCAATGCAACAACCATGTAAGAAAGTATATATCCTCGACTTCAATTCTCACTGATTTCTCATCGAGGTTGAAGGCCTCTATATCCGGATCCCAAAATTTCACCAGCATTTGGAGCAACCTCACTTAATCCCTCATCCCTTTGAGAGCCCAAAACTTGTAGAGCCCACATATTTTTAATGTTAATTGGGCCCTGGATCTCTTTCCACTACAAAATCAACTTCCTCATGCTCTCTTTCTCTCCATTCCAGCACCATCCTGTAAGAAAAATCCAATTTTTGAGTCAAATTCCTTTAAAAAACCAAGTTATGGACTTGTACGCGAGATGTAGTATACATAGGTGTGTATAAGGATGCATATACATGGTCTGTTTTGGTAATAGTCACGTATAGGGTTGTGTATATGCGACCTAATGCTCTACAGCATGTGTACACCCTAATCCCTAGTTTGCGCATTAAAAAACTCAAAAAGTGAGACCTAATTTAAAATTCTAATCAACTAAAAATGAAGAGGAGGGAAATAATACTTACTTGGTTCAGACGGTTGTCAATTTTCATCGCTCGTAGCTCTCACAATCGACGCTTGAAGGTTGTGGGAAAATTTGGTCCAAAATGCACTATTTGGGTGAAAATGTGAAATGGTATGGTAAAATTGTTTATTTTTACTATTTATAAAAAAACATTTCCCGCTTTACATAGCTTTTGCTAATATTTTGTCCTAGTGAACTAATAGTGCAGTGGAATGATTTAGTTTTGGTGGTTTTATCCAGGAATTCTTGTTGTGTCTAGCGTCGTTTGCCCATTCGTGACTTTGGCAGGTATAATTTTTTTGACCAACATATAGGATAGGTCCTCACTCCATCTTTCATTTTTACATTATCCTATGTTTATGATCCATATGCCTTAGATAAGAACATATTTATTAGCGACACATAACCTCCTTACTGCTACTAGAAGTGTCATTATTGAATGATAGAGACTTACCGAACATGGGTACCCTAGTTAGAACCTATGTGCTATATGGTGCCCATGCATAGATTATTCCATAAAGACTAGGAGTCCCTTGTAGATCCAATATGACTTTGCATTCGAGCCTCAAATTCTTACTCATAAGCCTACTGACCTATACCTATGGAACTCACATGATTCTTGTTTAAGCTCTTTTTTGACTCTCTCAAAAAGAAAAAAGATTGTCAAGTGAACTTGTCTCTTTCACACTCATAAATTGGATTTGAAAGGACGTTTATTTGGTGTAAGTTTAACCCTTTTTCGGACCAAGTAGACTAATTTCGAAAAATGAATACTCTAGTCACTATTGGCTAGAAGATTTCTCATGGGTATTGTTTTATACTTTTTCGGGCCTAGGGGGATAAATTTATGGAAAAAGGACATTCTTTGTATTTAAGTTGTAATTACATCTCATTCTCTTGCTTGCAGTATTGAGCCTATTGTCAGTTCTTTATTTTGCATTATAAGTCTATTATCTCAGTAGTTTGCATCATCATCCAAGCAGAGCCTTGTTTATATCCTTTGCAACTTGACACCTTGTACCCTACCAGGAAACATTCCACCGAGTGTCCATATATTGCATGCACCTCCTTGCATTGAGAATAGGTATGTTCCACTGTTGGAGCTAGTTGCTTACTCGTGACACTCATTTTCTCCTCTGTATCATAGCATTCATTTGTCTATGAAATATATATATATATATATATATATATATATATATATATATATGGGCAAGAAAAGAATATTATCTCATGTTGGCAGCAGTCATGTCACCTTTGAACAGAGAACAAAATTTTGAGTCCAATTGTCATCCAAAGTTTGGGTTTAGCATGAACTTAAGAAGTTGAGCTCGTTACTCAGAGTTTACTCCTCTAATTGGTTACTCTTCCAGTCCTTATGGAGAGTTTGATTGGTGTATCCTGCATCACAAAGTTTCATTATCAAGTCTATGTTGTCAAAGTCATCCATATGTCTCATGCTCTTGTTCAAAGGATGTCTATAATCCTATGTCAGCCATACCCTCAGTGTGTCTCACAGTTACATGAAGTTTTAGTCCTACCGTGCACCCTGGTCCTACTTTCATTATGGGTAGGTAACCTTGAACCCAATAGTCAAAATCTCCTCGTTGGTCATTGAATGGGGGGTTCCCTTGTGTTCGACAAAAAAAAATCTATTCACACATTGGGATTTGTGCAATGTCTTGGATGCCATTAGCCTTATTGGTGTTTCCTCGCCATTTTCGATAGTTTTCCTTATTGGCTTCTATTCAGAGGGTCTTTTTTGTTCACTGCTTGCATCTGGTGCATGCGAAAGATGCACATGGTCATTGGTTCATGAACGTTCCTCCAAATCATCAAGCTACTTCTTTGTACCTCATGCTGACTGATGAGAGATACCTTAATGCCCTCCTTTCAACAAGTCTCCTTCCATTGACTTCAGCTCATCTATTTTGGAAATGAGACCTAGAGTTCTATGAGTACCTAGAGGATTGCAGTCATTACTGGAAGGTTCTCTCACCATCAAAAGTTTGGAATACATCAATGTCTCCTGATCAATGGATTCTTCAAGTGTTCGACCTCAACTCCTTTATTCACACTTGTAAGAATGTACTTGGTGCCTTGATACCTACTTTTATTATCGGTAGGATGTATCGTGTTTGTTAATGGTATACCTTGATGATCGGTAATCAAACAAAGTCTCATTGTGTTCGACCTCAACTCCTTTATTCACATGATGTAGACTTGCACCTTTGGCAGATCGTGTAGAATACTTCAAGACATCAGTTCATAGTCGCAAATTTTTTGATTTGTTGTTATCATTCATTGGACCAATACCTATATGACTTTAGTGATAATGGGAGAACATATTGTACTCCATTGTATAAATATATCTTCAGATTGATTTTGAGATTGGTTTTCACTGGGCCTTGTTCGTTACTATAATAGCCTATGGCATGTATCTACCTTTGTATTGCCTATTCATGGCAATGAATAGTTGTTTGGCATATTTCCACATGGATCTATAGTGTAATTCAAATTGGAAGCCATGTGTACAAATTCATTATGGATTGTAATATTCTTATGAGCAATTAGTTTGTCCAACTGGGTCTCCATTACTCCACTTCTAGGAATTATAATGTATTTCATCCATCGCAGATACTCCTCTGACCTCACACATTAGGGGGCATATGTTATAGTAAGAGTCACCTCACCCCATGCAACTTGCTTATAAGGCCTTTTCCATTTCCCTATGTAGACTTGAAGTCCCCTTTTACAATTCCCAGAAATAAAAATAATATGCTCATCCTAACAGCTATACAACATGCTTATACACAGGTTGCACCATTACATCCCGTGTACATCAGGTTTTGTGTCCAAAATTAAAAAATAGTGTCGAGTTTCCATGTCACGTCATGAGATCCATGATCCTTGATTTTCCATATATTGGAAACGTTCTGACTCGACCCTTCAGTTCCATTTGAAGGCTATAAATGTGCCATATCCAAGCTGTGGAAAAAGGAGAAGAATTCAACTTTGAGAGAAAAGTTACTTAGGAAAAATTATTCACTTCATATTGAGTCTACATCCCTTTGTCCTTTTAAGTTTGAACACACTGTCCATCCCCCAAGCTCTTTCCTCTTTGATGGAGAACCTCATTGTCTCTCTTATATGAGCTTACCTTTGGTGGAGAATTGAATGGTGGAGGCCCAACTGGAAGGGACTTAGTTTCTCGGTTCTGAGACATGTCGACATAGACGTTTTTCATTCATACACTTATGTTGATCATATCATTCTTTTCTCGTCCAATTAATGTCTTGAAAATATTTTAATTGTTATTCCATGGGCATATTTGTTATGAATATTGATGTATTATTCTATTATATGTGCTAACTGTATATATTATCACCATATGCTTGCATATATTGTTTGTTGAGGACAAGTTGCAGGTGTATAACTTTGAGTCGAGTGCTGAATGATGGTCTTCTTCGAACATCCGGATGAGGTAGGCTCTTTATCTTGTCTTGTTAGCATCTTTGTTTATATAGCATACTTGAGACTAGAGTTGATTTCTGCAGTGATTCCATCTTTTTTGGTTTACACCATACCATAGAGTGATTTTCCTTGTAACATAGGGGCCTTCCCTCCATTTCATGGAATTAGGGGGATTTTAGAGCTTTTAGTTTCTCGAGGTTCTTCTCTTATGGGGATGACGAGTTTCAAGAAGTCAAATGCTTTGGGCATTGTGTTTTTCTTTGAAATTCCAAGAAACTTGGTTTCCTCCTTTCTTGCATTTTCAAGCTTCATAGGAATTTCTTACCTTCTAAAATTCAAGGTGTTCAACCTAGGTATCATATCATATTTTCTTCTTAGATGCAGACCAAAATCAACTTCAAAGGAAACAACACATGCTACCATTTCTATAGGTTTATAGGGTTTAATAATATTTGGAGTTATTTGCTACAACATACATAATCTATTGGTGAACTCATTGATTATTTCACGCATATTTATTCTCAAGGTATTAAACTTTACCACTTTGGATGACATTTTTCAGAGTAATCATGTCTCTCATATGCTTGTTCCATGCCCCCACTGTTGTCTAGGTTTGGGTCTATGTCGTGGGGCCTCTGTCGAGGGTTTGTTTGGGTCAATCTATGTCTAAGTTATTGTCAAGCTAGGGTATCTTGTCTACTATCGAGCTAGCTCTATCCAGGGTCTCTATTGCAGTGGTGTTAGGGTATATGTTGTCGAGCTAGTTGTTGTGTCTAGGGTCTATATTGTGCAATGAGCTCAAGAGTCTGATATATGTTATATAATGTATATTATATATCATGTATTGCATATATGTTATATTACATATATGTTATATATAACATATATCATACCCCAACCCTACGAGAGACCCCAAACATAGACATATATGACGATTTGTGTTGCAGGCTATTCAGTTTTGTGGGATTCGCCATTTCGTGTGATGGGTGATATGATAAAAAGGAGTTTCATACTGACTCCACTCAAATATTGGCATTGGGTCATTTGGAGGGTTGGTTGGTTCTCGGCTTGCTATCATGTCACTCATTAACACATGAGCGGAAGTATAGAGAAGCTCATCTGATCCAGATTATTTTTGGAACGAAATGAAAGAAAAGATATTACAATGAAATACTCTTGAAAATTTCCAGAAACCGAGAAATACAACAATACTTGTTTTCTATTAATGAAAGAATTGTAAAGAGACTATAAAAATACAAAGTGCAAGACTTGCTAGAATGGTGGCATTTTTATCTCAGAGAAGAGATGTGACAGATATGCTCATTTGCAAGAATATAATTACAATGAGGCTCTAAAGTATTTTTTATGATAAACATGAATGGAAAAACCCTAGACATCCAAAAACCTATCCGTAGGAGATGAAACACAAAAAGTCATGTGGGCCCCATTTGGGTAAGTTAGTACATTAAATTATCGGGGTTGTAACATTTGCATATGATCTCCATTTTAGGCCCGTGATAGCTTATTGGAAATATTCTTTCGAGAACTACACATTATGCCATCAAACTCTGACTATGTCTATAGTTTGACTATGGAGAGCCAAAAAAAATTGTTTAGGGCCCCAAAACGGCCCTAGAAGTACAACAAGATGTGCTGACATGAAAACATACAAAATAAGCCATTTGGATTAGGTGGGAGGCCACCAGTATCCACATGGAATATGTGTAGGGCTTCAAACAACTCCAGAAGTGTAGAACCCACAATTACAAAGAAGTACAAAAGAACGTGTTGCACTAAAAACTGAAAAGAGGAGATAGTTAGAATAGGTGGGTGGCCACCAATATCCACCTAGATCATCATATTGGGAGGTGATTTGATAGAGAACTAGTCTTCTCCACTCATCGTGGAGTTTGGGTGATTGGTGCGACTCCCTTGTAGGGATTTGCATCTGTATGCCTCAGTAAATTCATGGTAACACATGAGTTGTGTTGCAGACTCTTTGGTTTTTTGGGATTCAACATTTTGTGTGATGGGTGATGTGATAAAAAGGAGTTGCATACATAGTCCACTCAAAGATTATCCTAGGGCCATTTGGAGGGTTGGTCATTTCTAGGTTCATTATCATGTCACTCGTTAACACATGAGTGGTAAGTGTATCGAAGCTTATCTTGGGAGGCACTTTGAAAGAGAACACTTCTTCACTAATCATGAAGTTTGGGTGATCGTTGTGGCTCCCTTGTAGGGGTTTACATCTATATTGAATCTGTAATTGAATTGGTTTTTTAACCCTTGCTCGGATTTTTTTAATGGAAGTAGTTTTAGGTCATTACATTTTGAAACAAACTAACAAAAATGTTATTGGTTCAATGGCTACCCCTTACTGAATGGTGGTGCAACACCACTTATCATAATGTCACACAAATGTTACCTTATGAAGTTGTATTTTGCCAAAAAAAAACCTTCACTCACTTCCTATCTATCAAACACATTTGAGGTTTATACATTTGATCACACACTCAACATTGGAACAACCATTCTCCACACACTTAAGGATATTTGGTTTTGTATTGAAATTGAATGAAGCAAAAAATCAATAAAAATATCTCTAAGAATTATTTCTAAAAGGGGGATCATGTGTTCCTTTGTATTTATCCCTATAAGTGCCCCTCTCTCGAAGACAAGGACTCACAAAATCTAGCAACAAAATTGTATGGACTCTATCAGCGCATTGCATTGGACGAGTTTCCTATCAATTGGTTCTCCCAACCCACTCTAAGATTCACTTATTATTGCATGTTTCCTATTTGAATAAGGTCATGGGGCCAAGTTATCGAGTTTAGACTAACCTTCTAAAACTTTTTTCCCCCTCAAAGGTAGACATTGCTCTCACTTTTCTTGGATTATGAATGCAAGGGTTATATTTTGTAGGTTATATATCATTGTCTCTCTTATTTAATTTTCTACTATTTATATTTCTTGAATAATTTCTCAATAATAATTGTTTCTACTAGTTAAGTACATTACATTATTACCTCCATCATGCTTATACTCCTCCAAGTGACATGTTAGCCTCTTGTGCACTAGTGCTCCTATGTAGGGGATCATTTATTGCAGATGAAACTAGGGATACTTTCATAGCTTGTGAGATGCATCTAATTGTTGTAATATTACATGGCATCACACATTTTTTTCTTGCTAGTGATCATCAAAATCATTTCCATAAAAAAACACAAATTTATTATATATTTAGTATTTTAGGTTTTATTGCATAGAACGAAGGTTTCTTCATTTTAAAATTATATGAGGATTATAAGATCATTGTTCAATAGTGAAACAATGGCATGTTAGGTCACCTACTAAGGATTAATTCCCTTATAAATATGAATGCACAATTAAGACTAGGTGCAAGTTTTGGATGATTTCGATGAAAGAGTACCTCATCATGGTAATGCAGTGAAATATAATTGTTTATGTTCAATGGGTCATCTCAAGAATTATTTCTAGTGCTCTACCTCTAGATGATTACAATGAGGCTATGAAGGCCTTTTTAAAATAAACCAGAATGCCAAAAACCCTAGACATCCATAAACCTAACCCTATGAGATGAAGCACCAAAAGTCATGTGTGCCCCGTTTGAGTAAGTGAGTACATCAACTTCCCAGGGTCATAACTTTTGCATATGATCTATGTTTTAGGCGTGTGATAACTCGTTGGAAAGGTATCATCGAGGAGATTCATTTTGGGGGCTCAATTATGCCTTCGTATATCATTGAGAGCCTCGATCTCAAAAAAAAACCTTCATTTGGGCCCTTAAAATGGCCCTGGAAGTTAAAAACTGCTAAAAATAGTAAATTGCCAAAATTGTTAGAAAACTGTTTTGAGCCAGTCGAAAAAGGTGGGTGGCCACCGATATCCACCTAGATCAATCCTCCCTCCTTAGGAAGCAATGGTCTCCATTGCGTTGAGTTCCCGGGGGAGAGAGAAAAGCATTTGTTGAATCTTCATCTTGGTGAGTTGCTTGCCTTGTTGGACACGTCGTGCTGCTCAGTTTGTGGAAGTCTGTCATGAACCTGTTGAGGCTGAGGCTGTTCAACAAGTCGAGCTACATGAGTGGACAGTGTGAAAAAGGAATCTTTGCACTTTGTTGCAACCTTTTCGACCTCTTTCTGTTGGATAGAAGGTGCTTGGGGCGAGGTTGTAGTGGTTCCAATGTCTTTATGTTCCCCTTTTGAATAGATTGTGAAGAAGCGGAATTTTGCAGTATGAGATACTACCTTGCAGCACTTTTTTGGTGGAACAATAGTCAGAACTACCTATGGTATTCTATAGAGATGACCCCCCAAAGTAACAATGACATTGCGGGGTCAAGACTCATAAATAACATGGCGTTTCCACATATATGGTTTGCCCAAGAGAACATCACAAACATCCAGTGGGGCAACATCACATAATACCTCATCCTTGAAGGGATGGATGCCATATGACAATCGACACTGCTGGATGCCATGAAGATCTCATCCTTGGTGAAGCCACCTGATGTTGTATGGCTGCGGGTGTGGTGTTGTCGACAATCCCAACTGTTTGATTACCTCTGCTGAGATGAGGTTCTTCTGGCTTTCGCTATCAACAATAAAATGCAGCAGGGTCCCCTTCACCCACATTTGTGAATGAAAAAGGTGCTCCCCCTCTTCAAAATATTTTGGTTCTTCTAGTTGAATTGTTGCGGTCGCGACAATAACAGTGGGGTCTGTGTCAATGATCTGTCCTTTACCATTATTTTCAGAATCAGATTTTGAATCAAGGTTCAACTCTTTGTCTTTGATCTCGGCCACGAAATCAGAGCGGAGATATAATAAATAAATGCACATATATATCATGTATATCCAATAGTATATCAGAGATGCAACCATAAACACAGAGATACAGTAATACACAATTTCTATTAATGAAAGAAATGTACAGAGATTGTAAAAATACATAGTGAAAGACTCACTAGAATGGTGGCAGCTTATCTCTGAGAAGAGATGTGACGGCTACTCGCATTCGTAAGAAGATGATTAAAATGAGGCTCTGAAGGCCTTTTTAAAATAAACCAGAATGCCAAAAACCCTAGACATCAAAAAACCTAACTCTAGGAGATGAAGTGCCAAAAGTCATGTGGGCCCCGTTTGGGTAAGTGAGTACATCAACTTCCCGAGGTCGTAACTTTTGCATACGATCTCCGTTTTAGGCGTGTGATAGCTCGTTGGAAAGGTATCATTGAGGAGATTAATTTTGGGGGATAAATTATGTCTTTAAATATCATTAATTACCTCGATCTTGAAAAACCTTCATTTGGCCCCTCAAAATGGCTCCGGAAGTTAAAAACTGCTAAAAATAGTAAATTGCCAAAATTACAAGAAAATTGTTTTGAGCTAGTCAGAAAAGGTGGGTGGCCACCGATATCCACCTATATAAATCCTCCCTCATTAGGAAGTAATGGTCTCCATTGTGTTGAGTTCCCTGGGGAGAGGGAAAAGTGTTTGTTGAATCTGCATCTTGGTGAGTTGCTTCCCTTGTTGGAGACGTCGCGCTGCTCAGTTTGTGGAAGTATGTCACGAACCTGTTAAGGCTTAGGTTGTTCAACAAGTCAAGCTACATGAGGGGATGGTGTGGAAAAGAAATATTTGCGCTTTGTTGCAACCTTTTTGACCTCCTCCTATTGGATAGAAGGTGCTTGGGGCGAGGTTGTAATGGTTCCAATGTCCTTCTGTTCCCCTTTTGAGCAGATTGTGAAGAAGTTGAATTTTGCAATATGAGATACTAACCTGCGGCACTTTTTTGGTGGAACAATAGTCGAAAATACCTCTGTTAATCTATAGAGATGACCCCCCAAAGTAATAATGACACTACGGGGTCGAGACTCATAAACAACATGGTGCTTCCACATATATGGTTGCCCCAAGAGGACATCACAGACATCCAATGGAGCAACATCACATAATACCTCATCCTTGAAGGCCTAGATGTCATATGACAATCGACACTATTGGCTGACATGAAGATCTCGTCCTTGGAGAAACCACCCGATGTTGTATGGTTGCGGGTGTGGTGTTGTCGACAATCCCAACTGTTTGACGACCTCTACTGAGATGAGGTTCTTCTTGCTTCCGCTATCAACAATAAAATGCAGCAGGGTCCCCTTCACCCACATTTTTGAATGAAAAAGGTGCTCCCCCTCTTCAGGATCTGTTGGTTCTTCTGGTTGAATTGTTGCGGTCATGAAAATAGCAGTGGGGTCCGTGTCAAAATGATCTATCCTTTACCATTATTTTCATAATCAGATTCTGAATCAAGGTTCGGCTCTTTGTCTTTGATATCGACCACCAATGACTGTTTTGAGTGAAATTCATCGATGTTGTGCCAATGGCTTTTGTGGAACTCGCACCATTTTTCGGTGTCCTTCTTTGTCTTCCTGTGACCCTTATTTCCCTATGTCTTGGACTGGTTTTTGGAAGACTGTTAGGGCCGTATTTTTCATACTTTGGTTGTTGTGGATTTGCATATGAAAACTCATGTTTGTTCTGGTGCTTAAATTTCTGCTCAATTTTAACAGCATATCAATAAGCAACACCGAGTGATGAGATGTCCAGAAAATCCATTTCAGTTTGGATGTATCTCTGTAAAGCCCCACGGTATTTCAGAACCAAATGTCACTCAGAGTCTTTGATACCTAGCTTGGTGTGCAAGGTATGGAAAGTATTGGTGAAATCTAGAACTTCTTAGCCCCTCTCTTTCCCCAGTGTGGTACATCTCATGTACTGGTCCTCATAGTTGCCAATAGAGTAATATTGTTCCTTTACCGCATCCATAAAAAAATCCCAAGTGGGATCGACCCCATATATTCCAAACTCCTTTGTGGAACTTTTCTCCCAGTAATTTTCCCACCAATGTTTGACATGAGGGAGAGATTTAAGGAGTGGGAAGGTGATATTTTCTTTGTCGGAAAAATTGTGGACAGATAAATAACCTTCTAGTAGACTTAACCATTTTTCTAGGGCTTCTGCATCTATCTGTCCTTCAAATACAGGAATATAAAAATCAACTTGAACCTTGAAAGGCGAGGTGACTCCCAAGTGGTCGCTTGATGAAGATGCACCTGATGCTATCGGAAGATGTTGAAGGATGTGGGAAAAATTACCCATCATTTCATCCCTCTGTCGCCTAAGAGCTTGCTCAAGCAACAGATTGATAGGATTGTCTGCTCCGTCGTTTTTCGTTTCTTCTTCCATTGAGGGTTTCTTGGGTGTGAGAGAGCGATTTTCTTCAAGAGAGACAAGCTTGAGATGCAACTTTCTATACTCAGATCTTGTCAGGGACACACACTGGAAAAAATGATCAAGAGAAGCCTGCTATGATACCACTGATCCAGATTATTTTCAGCACGAAATCAGAGCGGAGATATAATAAATAAATGCAGATAGATATCGCGTATATCCAATAGTATATCAGAGATGCAACCATAAAAACAGAGATAAAGTAATACACGATTTATATTAATGAAAGAAATGTACAGAGACTATAAAAATGCAGAGCGAAAGACTCGCTAGAATGGTGGCAACTTATCTCTGAGAAGAGATGTGACAGCTACTCGCATTCGTAAGAAGATGATTGCAATGAGGCTCTGAAGGCATTTTAAAATAAAATGGAATGCCAAAAACCCTAGACATCCAAAAACCTAACCCTAGGAGATGAAGCGCCAAAATTCATGTGGGCCCCGTTTGGGTAAGTGAGTACATCAACTTCTCGGGGTCGTAGCTTTTGCATACAATCTTTGCTTTAGGCGTGTGATATCTCGTTGGAAAGTTATCGTCGAGGAGATTCATTTTAGGGGATCAATTATGTCTTTGTATATAATTGAGAACCTCTATCTTGAAAAACCTTCATGTGGTCCCTCAAAATGGCCCTATAAGTTAAAAACTGCTAAAAATAGTAAATTGCCAAAATTGCCAGAAAATTATTTTGAGCCAATCAGAAAAGGTGTGTGGCCATCAATATCCACCTAGATCAATCCTCCCTCCTTAGGAAGCAATGGTCTCCATTAATTTGAGTTACCAGGGGAGAGGAAAAATCATTTGTTGAATCTGCATCTTGGTGAGTTGCTTGCCTTGTTGGACACGTCGTGCTACTCAATTTGTGGAAGTCTGTCATGAACCTGTTGAGGTTGAGGCTGCTCAACAAGTCAAGATACATGAGGGGACAGTGTGCAAAATGACTCTTTTCACTTTGTTGCAACCTTGTCGACATCCTTCTGTTGGATAGAAGGTGCTTGGGGCGAGGTTGTAGTGGTTCCAATGTCCTTTTGTTACCCTTTTGAATAGATTGTGAAGAAGCTGAATTTTGCAGTATGTGATACTACCTTGTGGCACATTTTTGGTGGAACAATAATCAAAACTACCTCTGGTAATATATAGAGATGACCCCCAAAGTAGCAATCACACTGCGGGTTCGAGAATCATAAACAACATTGTGCTTCCACATATATGGTTGGCCCAAGAGAACATCACAAACATCCAGTGGGGCAACATCACATAATACCTCATCCTTGAAGGATCGGATGTCGTATGAAAATCGACACTGTTGGCTGACACGAAGATCTCATCCTTGGTGAAGACACCCGATGTTGTATGGATATGGGTGTGGTGTTGTCGACAATCCCAATTGTTTGATGACCTCTGCTGAGATGAGGTTCTTCAGTCTTACACTATCAACAATAAAATGCAACGAGGTTTCCTTCACCCACATTTGTGAATGAAAAAGGTGCTCCCCCTCTTCAGGATATGTTGGTTCTTCTGGTTGAATTGTTGCAGTTGCGAAAATAACAACGGGGTCTGCATCAATGATCTGTCCTTTACCATTATTTTCATAATCAGATTCAGAATCAGGGTTCGGCTCTTTGTCTTTGATCTCGGCCACCAATGATTGTTTTGAGCGACATTCATCGGTGTTGTTCTAACGGCTTTTGTGGAACTCGCACCATTTTTCGGTGTCCTTCTTTGTCTTTTCGTGACCCTTATTTTCCTGTGTCTTGGACTAATTTTTGGAAGACTGTTTGTTAGGGTCGTCTTTGTCATACTTTGGTTGTTGTGGATTTGCAGACTCGAACTCCCGTTTGTTCTGGTGCTTAAATTTCTGCTCAATCTTAACAGTATATCGATAAGCAACACCAAGTGATGAGATGTCCAGCAAATCCATTTCAGTCTGGATGTATCTTTGTAGGGCCCCACGGTATTTTAGAACCAAATGTCACTCAAAGTCTTTGATACCCAGCTTGGTGCGCAAGGTATGGAAGGTATTGGTGAACTACAAAATTGCTTGGCCCCTCTCTTGCCGCATTGTGGTCCATCTCATGTACTGGTCCTCATAGTTGCCAATAGGGTAATATTGATCCTTTACCGCATCCAAAAAAAAATCCCAAGTGGGATCGGCTCCATATTTCCAGACTCCTCTGTGGAAATTTTATCCCAGTAAGTTTCCCACCAATGTTTGACATGAGGGAGAGATTTAAGGAGTGCGAAGGTGATTTTTTCTTTATCGGAAAAATCGTGGATAGAGAAATAACCTTCTAGTAGAGTTAACCATTTTTCTAGGGCTTCTGCATCTATTTGTCCTTCAAATATAGGAATATCAAAATTAACTTGAACCTTGAAAGGTGAGGTGCCTACAAAGTGGCCGCTTAATCAAGATGTGTCTGATGCTATCGGCAGGCGTTGAAGGATGTGGGAAAAATTCTCCATCATTTCGTCCCTCTGTCGTGTGAGAGATTGCTCAAGCAAGAGATTGATAGGATCATATGCTCTGTTGTTTTTATTTTCTTCCACCATTGAGGGTTTCTTGGGTGTGCGAGAGCGATTTTCTTCAAGAGAAACAAGCTCAAGACCCAACTTTCTATACTTGGATCTCATCAGGGACATGCACTGAAAAAAACTATCAAGAGCAGCCTACTCTAATACCATTGATCCAGATTATTTTTGGCACGAAATGAGAGTGGAGATATAATAAATAAATGCACATAGATATCACGTATATAAAATAGTATATCAGAGATGAAACCATAAACACAGAGATACAGTAATACACGATTTCTATTAATGAAAGAAATGTACAGAGACTGTAAAAATACAAAGTGAAAGACTCGCTAGAATGGTGGCAACTTATCTCTGAGAAGAGATGTGACGGCTACACATATTCATAAGAAGATGATTACAATGAGGCTCTAAAGGCATTTTTAAAATAAAATGGAATGCCAAAAACTCTAGGCATTCAAAAACCTAACCCTAGGATATGAAGCACCAAAAGTCATGTGGGCCCCGTTTGGGTAAGTGAGTACATCAACTTCCTGGGGTCGTAACTTTTGCATACGATCTCTATTTTAGGCGTATGATAGCTCGTTGGAAAGGTATTCTTGAGGAGATTCATTTTGGAGGCTCAATTATGTATTTAAATATCATTAATAACCTCGATCTAGAAAAACCTTCATTTGGGCCCTCAAAATGGTCCCAGAAGTTAAAAACTGCTAAAAATAGTAAATTGCCAAAATTGCCAGAAAATTGTTTTGAGCTAGTCGGAAAAGGTGGGTGCCCACCGATATCCATCTGGATCAATCCTCCCTCCTTAAAAATAAATGGTCTCCATTGCATTGAGTTTCCAGGGAAGAGGGAAAAGCGTTTGTTGAAAATGCATCTTGGTGAGTTGCTTGCCTTGTTGGAGACGTCGCACTGCTCAGTTTGTGGAAGTCTATCACGAACCTGTTGAGGTTGAGACTGTTCAACAAATTGAGCTACATGAGGGGATGATGTGCAAAAGGAATCTTTGTGCTTTGTTGCAACCTTTTCGACCTCCTTCTGTTGGATAGAAGGTGCTTGGGGCGAGGTTGTAGTGGTTCCAATGTCCTTATGTTCCCCTTTTGAACAGACTGTGAAGAATCTAATTTTTGCAGTATGAGATACTACCTTGCGACACTTTTTTGGTGGAACAATAGTTAGAACTACCTATGGTATTATATAGAGATGGCCCCCCAAAGTAACAATGACATTGTGGGGTTGAGACTCATAAACAACATGGTGCTTCCACATATATGGTTGGCCCAAGAGAACATCATAGACATCTAGTGGGGAAACATCACATAATACCTCATCCTTGAAGGGTTGGATGACGTATGACAATCGACACTGCTGGCTGACATGAAGATATCATCCTTGGCAAAGCCCCTTGATGTTGTATGGTTGTGGGTGTGGTGTTGTCAACAATCCCAACTATTTGACGATCTCTGCTGAGATGAGGTTCTTCTGGTTTCCGCTATCAAAAATAAAATGCAGCGAGGTCCCCTTCGCCCACATTTTTGAATGAAAAATGTGCTCCCCCTCTTCAGGATCTATTGGTTCTTTTGTTTGAATTGTTGCAGTCGCGACAATAACAGTGGGGCCAACGTCAATGATCTATCCTTTACCATTATTTTCAGAATCAGATTCTGAATCAGGGTTCGGCTCTTTGTCTTTGATCTCAGCCACCAATGACTGTTTTGAGCGACATTCATTGGTGTTGTGCTAGGGTCTTTTGTGGAACTCACACCATTTTCCAGTGTCCTTCTTTGTCTTCCCATGACCCTTCTTTTCCTATGTCTTGGATTGGTTTTTGGTAGATTGTTTGTTAGGGTCGTCTTTGTCATACTTTGGTTGTTGTGGATTTGCAGACCCGAACTCCCGTTTGTTCTGGTGCTTAAATTTCTACTCAATTTTAACAACATATCGATAAGCAGCACTGAGTGATGAGATGTCCAGAAAATCCATTTTGGTCTGGATGTATCTGTGTAGAGCCCCATGGTATTTGAGAACCAAATGTCACTCAGAGTCTTTGATACCCAGCTTGGTGCGCAAGGTATGGAAGGTATTGGTGAACTATGGAACTGCTTGGCCCCTCTCTTGTCGTAGTGTCGTCCATCTCATGTACTGGTCCTCATAGTTTCCAACAGGGTAATATTGTTCCTTTAATGCATCCACAAACAAATCCCAAGTGGGATCGACCCCATATATTCCAGGCTCCTCTATGGAACTTTTCTCCCAGTAAGTTTCCCACCAATGTTTGACATGAGGGAGAGATTTAAGGAGTGCGAAGGTGATCTTTTCTTTGTAGGTAAAATTGTGGACAGAGAAATAACCTTCTAGTAGAGTTAACCATTTTTCTAGGGCTTCTGCATCTATCTATCCTTCAAATACAGGAATATAAAAATTAACTTCTACCTTGAAAGGTGAGGTGTGTCCAAAGTGGTCTCTTTATGAAGATGGGTCTGATGCTATCAGTAGGCGTTGAAGGATGTGGGAAAAATTCTCCATCATTTCGTCCCTCTGTCGCCTGAGAGCTTGCTCAAGCAACAGATTGATAGGATCATCTGCTCCATCGTTTTTCTTTTATTCCACCATTGAGGGTTTCTTGGGTGTGCAAGAGTGATTGTCTTCAAAAGAGACAACCTAGAGACCCAACTTTCTATACTCAGATCTCATCGGGGACATGCACTGAAAAAAATGATCAAGAGAAGCCTGCTCTGATACCACTGATCCAGATTATTTTCGGCATGAAATCAAAGTGGAGATATAATAAATAAATGCATATAGATATCACATATATCCAATAGTATATAATAGATGCAACCATAAATACCGAGATACAGTAATACACGATTTCTATTAATGAAATAAATGTACAAAGACTATAAAAATACAGAGTGAAAGACTCGCTAGAATGGTGGCAACTTATCTCTAAGAAGAGATGTGACGGCTACTCGCATTCATAAGAAGATGATTACAATGAGGCTCTGAAGGCCATTTTAAAATAAACCAGAATTCCAAAAACCATAGACATCCAAAAACCTAACCCTGGGAGATGAAGCGCCAAAAGTCATGTGGGCCCTGTTTGGGTAAGTGAGTACATCAACTTCCTGGGGTCGTAACTTTTGCATATGATCTTTGTTTTAGGTGTGTGATAACTCGTTGGAAAGGTATCGTTAAGGATATTCATTTTCTAGGCTTAATTATGACCTAGAATATTATTGAGAAACTTGATCTCTAAAAACCTTCATTTGGGCCCTCAAAATGGCCCCGGAAGTTAAAAATTGCTAAAAATAGTAAACTGCCAAAATTGCCAGAAAACGGTTTTGAGCCAGTCGAAAAAGGTGGGTGGCCACCGATATCCACCTGGATCAATACTTCCTCCTTAAGAAGCGATGGTATCCATTGCGTTGAGTTCCTGGGGGAGAGGGAAAAGTGTTTTTTGAATCTGCATCTTGGTGAGTTGCTTGCCTTGTTGGAGACGTCGCACTGCTCAGTTTGTGGAAGTCTGTCACGAACCTGTTGAGGCTAAGGTTGTTCAACAAGTCGAGCTACATGAGGGTACGGTGTGAAAAATGAATCTTTTCTCTTTGTTGCAACCTTTTCGACCTCCTTCTTTTGGATAGAAGGTGCTTGGGGCGAAGTTGTAGTGGTTCCAATGTCCTTTTGTTCCCCTTTTGAACAGATTGTGAAGAAGATGAATTTTGCAGTATGAGATACTACCTTGCGACAATTTTTTGGTGGAACAATAATCAGAACTACCTCTGGTAATCTATAGAGATGACCCCCCCAAAGTAACAATGACGTTGCGGGGTCGAGACTCATAAACAACATGGCGCTTCCACATATATGGTTGGCCCAAGAGAACATCACAGACATCTAGTGGGGAAACATCACATAATACCTCATCCTTGAAGGGCTGGATGTCATATGAAAATCAACACTGTTGGCTGACACGAAGATCTTGTCCTTGGCGAAGCCACCCAATGTTGTATGGTTGTGGGTGTGTTGTTGTCGATAATCCCAACTGTTTGACGACCTCTGCTGAGATGAGGTTCTTTTGGCTTCCACTATAAACAATAAAATGTAGTGGGGTCCCCTTCACCCAAATTTGTGAATGAAAAAGGAGGTCCCCCTCTTCAAGATCTATTGGTTCCTCTGCTTGAATTGTTGTGGTCCTGACAATAGTAGTGGGGTCCACGTCAATGATCTGTCCTTTACCATTATTTTCATAATCAGATTCAGAATCGGGGTCCGGCTCTTTGTCTTTGATCTCGGCCACCAATGACTATTTTGAGCGACATTCATCGGTGTTGTGCCAATGGCTTTTGTGGAACTCGCACCATTTTTCGGTGTCCTTCTTTGCCTTCCCATGACCCTTATTTTCCTGTGTCTTCGACTGGTTTTTGGAAGACTATTTGTTAGGGCCATCTTTGTCATACTTTGGTTGTTGCATATTTGTAGAACCAAAATCTCATTTGTTCTTGTGCTTAAATTTCTGTTCAATTTTAACAACATATTGATAAGAAACACCGAGGGATGAGATGTCCAGAAAATCCATTTCAGTCTGGATGTATCTATGTAGAGCCCCACGGTATTTCAGAACCAAATGTCACTTAGATTCTTTGATACCCGACTTGGTGAGAAAGGTATGGAAGGTATTGGTGAACTATGGAACTGCTTGGCCCCTCTCTTGCCGCAGTGTGGTCCATCTCATGTACTGGTCCTCATAGTTGCAAACAGGGTAATACTGTTCCTTTATCGCATCCACAAAAAAATACCAAGTGGGACCGACCCCATATATTCCAGACTCCTCTATGGAAATTTTCTCCCAGTAAGTTTCCCACTAATGTTTGACATGAGGGAGAGATTTAAGGAGTGTGAAGGTGATCTTTTCTTTGTTGGAAAAATTGTGGACAGAGAAATAACCTTCTAGTAGAGTTAACCATTTTTCTAGGGCTTCTGCATCTATCTATCCTTCAAATACAGGAATATCAAAATTAACTTGTAACTTGGAAGACGAGGTGCCTCTAAAGTGGCGGCTTGATGAAGATGCGCCTGATGCTATCAGTAGGCGTTGAAGGATGTGGGAAAAATTCTCCATCATTTTGTCCCTTTGTCGTGTGAGAGCTTTCTCAAGCAATAGATTGATAGGATCGTCTGCTTCGTCGTTTTTCTTTTCTTCCGCCATTGAGGGTTTCTTGGGTGTGTGAGAGAAATTGTCTTCAAGAGAGACAAGCTTGAGACCCAACTTTCTATACTCGGATCTCGTCGTGGACATGCACTGAAAAAAACGATCAAGAGCAGCCTGCTCTGATACCACTGATCCGGATTATTTTCGGCACAAAATGAGAGAAGAGATATAATAAATAAATGCACATAGATATTGCGTATATCCAATAGTATATCAGAGATGAAACCATAAACATAGAGATATAGTAATACATGATTTCTATTAATGAAATAAATGTACAGAGATTGTAAAAATACAGAGTGAAAGACTCACTAGAATGGTGGCAGCTTATCTCTGAGAAGAGATGTGACGACTACTCGCATTCGTAAGAAGATTATTACAATGAGGCTCTGAAGGCCTTTTTTAAATAAATTTGAATGCAAAAAACCCTAGACATCCAAAAACCTAACCCTAGGAGATGAAGCGCCAAAAGTCATGTGGGCCCCATTTGGGTAAGTAAGTACATCAACTTCTCGGGGTTGTAACTTTTGCATACAATCTCTGTTTTAGGCTTGTGATAGCTCGTTGGAAAGGTATCATCGAGGAGATTCATTTTGTGGGCTCAATCATGCCTTTGGCTATCATTGAGAACCTCGATATTGAAAAACGTTCATTTGGGCCCTCAAAATGGCCCCGAAGTTAAAAACTGCTAAAAAAAGTAAATTGCCAAAATTGTGAGAAAAATGTTTTGAGCCAGTCAAAAAAGGTGGGTGGCCACCAATATCCACCTGGATCAAGCTTGGTATGCCGAAATGGGCAGCTTTCTTATTGAAACTGAATTCTCTAGATGTCATTATGATCCTAATGTTTATACCAAGAAAGTAGGAAGCCATCTCATAATCCTTGTCCTTTATGTTGATGACCTTATCCTTACTGGTAGTGATTCAAAACTTTTAAACCATGTGAAAACCAGTCTTAAGAAGAAATTTGAAATGACAGAATTAGGTTTTTTGCACTATTTCCCTGGCCTCCAAGTTTTTCAAACCAATGAAGGAATTTTTCTTTCCTAGTCTAAGTATGTGTGTGACCTTCTTCGTCGCTTTCACATGGATGATTGTAAACCAACCCCTTATCCCTTCCAGTCTAGAGTCAATATTACTACCACATGTACTTCTCCTGAAGTTGATGCCAAATTGTACCATCAGTTAGTTGGTAGCCTCTTATACTTGACTCATACCCATCCTAATCTTTCTTTCATTGTTGGTCTTGTTTCCCAGTATATGAAAACACCCCATGAAAGCCATTAGAAAGGAGCTAAAAGGATACTTCGCTATGTCTGTGGTACAATTCAATTCGGGATACATTACAGTTCAGGGGGGACTCCTTTATTGGTTGGTTTCACTAATTCAGATTGGGCCAGTGACCCTGATGATCGGAAGTCTACTGCAGGTTATGTTTTCAGCCTTGGTTCAGGACCTGTCACTTGGGCCTATAAGAAACAATAGGATATTTCATTTTCTTTAGCAGAAGCAGAGTACTGAGCAGTGGTAAATGCAAGTGAGGAAGCCTTGTGGCTTCGACAGATCCTTTCATAGTTTGGATTGGAGCAGCAGCATCCGACCAACCTTTGGTGCGACAATCAAAGTGCCATCAAGCTCGCCAAAGACCCAGTTCAACATCAGCGCAACAAGCACATCGAGCTACATATGCACTTCATCAGAAAGCTCATTCATGATCAAGTTATCGAAGTGCTCTTTTTCCCTACAGAAGATCAAATTGCAGACATTTTCACAAAGTCTCTTATAGAAGTGAAGTTTTCCAAACTTCTCTCTATGTTAGGAGTTCAGGAAGTTGTCATTAAGGGGGGATAGGCTCTAATGCCTCCTTCCTTCTCCTGTTGTGTCAACATTGTAAATCCTTCAATCCTATTCCAAGTTGTTCTTAAGGGGGGATGTTAGGATATTTAGACACTTAGGAGTTAGTTAAGATCTATTTGGTCTAATATGTTGTTAGGTAAAAGTGTCTTTCTTAGTGTCTTTCTTTAATATGCATTAGTATGCATTTGTAGTTAGGAAATCTGACGGTCACGATATGTTCCCGACATAGAGTGATCCGACGGTTCATACTCTCCTCGATCTTAATGGCGATTGACTTGTGGCTTAACACCCGATTGGTCCATGATCTCTATTTAAAGAGCATGGAAGATCATTTTCCAATGATCGATTGTAAGAAACTCTACTGTAAAATCTCTTTGTAATATTTTTCTTTTGCATTAATAAACTGATCTAAGTGGTCACATTGGCTGGGGCTATGGATGTTTCCCCGTAGGGGTTTTACCACATGAAAACATCAGTGTGTTGATATTTGATATGGTTATGTGAGTGGTCACTGAAGGTGTTCATCCTCTGTTGGAATACTTGTGTTGTCGAACACTCTGCAGGTGGTGGATCTCTCCCCTCTCCATGCTCTGCAAACTCAGACTCTCACTTATGCCTCCCTACAAACATGCCACCCCCACCTTGGGGAGAAGTGGTCATGGAGGGAGTGCGTCCACTGCACCTCCCTCACTCGTCATGGCCAACTAGGATGGCTACGAATGCTTTGTCCCCAACTCTCTTCGACAGTTGTTAGACGATTAGGAAGAGGAATTTTTAGGCTCTCTCCCAGCCTCCCAATGCACCTCCAGACATCATTGCAGTTACTGGGTGGTAAAAAACTCACTCACCCTTACCCTCCTCAACCTTCCAGGTGTATTTGTTTAGAGCCCTCCTAGTTCTCCCCATTCCACCACCACTCCTCCTCCTTCACGTCCTCCCTCCCTTGGAACCAGTCCTCTTCCTTCTACAGCCCACCCAAGTACCTTGGCTCCTCAAGAGAATTCCAACAAAAAAATAGTTGAAACTACACTAGGAAAGAAAAGTTCGTTGATGGCTCCCTTTATCAAGAGTACAGGCATCTCGGACAAGGAACCAAGCTTGGGCAGCTCCAACTCCTCTAGTGACAATGACAACGACTTGGATTGATGTGGTAGTTGTATATCAATGTACAAAGTTTTTGGTTTTCTTCTATATTTGTCGGTAAATATATTAGTTTGGTTTTCTTCCTTTTCATTTGTTTTTCTAGTTAAGAATTCTTTCATTTTTAGTTTTAAATATATAAGTTACGGTAGTTTATTTGTTGCAAATTATAGTTAAAATTGATCTTGAAACTTCTCTCAATCCATAATTTTCATAAGTACAATAGATTATTTCTATAAAAAGGCATAACCATAATGACAACCTTCCTCTTACATCATGTTTTCCCACCAATGTAACTATGACAAATTTGGATTGGAGAAAATAGAAATTGTTTGGAATTTCTTTGCATTTAAATAGAATCCTTAGCACTTTATGAAAACTCACAGCTACATAGAGTATTGTTATAGGGAGACATCATGTGATAAAGTTATGTGAATTTCATAGCCATTATAGTGTTATTGTAGAGAGATTTGCGCTTTACAGTAAGCATTTCAACCATTGAAACTGTGACGCCTGAAGCTTATCATTTGAGAAGGCCAAATTCACCCTACAATATGAGTTCCAACTAAGGAGACTGTGGTAATTAGGTTGCAAGGATATAGTACTCCTTGAATATTTTACTTTGTTTTTTTTTGTTAGATGCATACATATTCTTTCATGTTCATAGTCAAGCTAAGTTTTGTTACAAATATGTTTTCACTTCATTGAAACAATTTCCCTTTGTGACCTGAGTATCCACCATTGAGGTTGTGAACATTTGAAGAATTTTTTTTTGTTTCTTTTGAAATATAGTTTGAAAAAGTGTTTTGTAGCATTGCGTGAAAGAATTCTTGATAGATTTCAGATTGATTTTAAGACTAGTACCCTCGCATACAGTGAATGTCCCTCGTAAGATACCTACCATGGATTGATAATTTAATCTCCTGATCTTTACCAATTAGGAAGTTGAAACTCATGTAAGAGGGTAGGTGTGAGGTGTCACATCCCTTATTTATTAGGGAGCATGGGGCTGAAGTATAATCATCTTTCAAAAGAGTGAGAATCAAGAAATAAATGGAGAAGAAGAAAAAATTGTATGGAGAATAGGGACATTTTTTATAGGTAGGTTTTGGGAAGCAAAGGAAGAGTTCATTGTTGGGAAGAGCATCAACCATGATATGCTTGAAGGAAACCATTTTTAGGCTGTGTTGTGCTAGAAATGAGGTTTTTGTGTCTGTAAAACAGGTTATCATCCTATAGTGTATTTCTTGTTGAGAAAATGGCTTAAGAGCCTTGTGAAGGCTGCTATGAGCACTCCTGAAATAACTGAGAGTTAATTAACTCCCTCGCTAAGGTATTCCTATCCAACCGAGTGCACTATAAGCCTTAATAAATGAATGGTATAGCTCGAGGGACTGTGAGCAATGAAGGGGACACATTTGTTGGGTTGTGCAGGTTGTCGGGAAGAGAGAGCTAGTGGAATTGCAACTATTGTAGGAGTAGAGCATGATTTTGGGTTGCTGAGTGTGGAGAGTGGACATCTAGGGGTCATATCTCCTTGCAGAATCATAGCCTCATCTCAGAGGTGTACTTTTGTTGAGATTTGGAACAACAAATCCTATGGCTAGGAGGTTCATCCTTCGTATGCAGCCAATTGGATTATATTTATAAACAAATAATTTCTATGTTGTTTTTAATATGATTATTTCGCCATGTAAATTGAATATCTGAATATTGTGTGTTTGTTGTGTGCTTACTGGATGCATTCATGGTTTATAAATGTTGTTATATGTATAAGTAAATCAACATATGATTTTTCTATAATTTTATGGGCATGTTGCCCCTTGGTTTTTCTTTTGTATGTATGGGGGAATTTAAATTCGTTTTTAGTAGGAAAAGTATATTTCCACATTGACGGGACTCATCATGGGTGTTGGGTACGTTACATAAATTTATCCCCTAAAAATTTCCCTTCTTGTGAAATATAGAGAGGAATTTTTTTTTTAAAAGCAATGAAGCTAGGGATTCCCTGTACCGAATCTAACTGTGAAACCCTTTTATTTTTATGATAATGCATTGAAATTTGTTTGAATCAAGTAGAGGAAAGATTTAGATGATGAATAGAATAAAATCACATACCTAGAATTTCTCCTCTGCAAAATTGTATGTAAATTTGGCTCTTCAAAAAAATCTACCCACTCCAAAGACATTGCTCCTACATCTTTCTTGCACAAATCTTCCCTCTAAATTTTGGCAAAAGAATGAAATAATGATTAGGGTTTTCATTTATAAACACATATTTTGAAAACATAAAATTCCCACTCATTCTTTCGTTGTATATTCCGTTAAATTGGTTTGGTTTGGTATTTTTTTTTATTTTACCCTTTAGCGGTGCGCCTGACAATAAGATGCACTAGTGCATTTTTTTGTCAGAACGCATCGGGGTTGTATTTGTTTCTAAGTGCACCATGAAAATTTTATGGTTCTTAATTTTTATTTTTATTTTAATATTTTTTTCTAGCATATCCTGGTGTGTTCATTATATGTGCACTGGTGCGCTTTTTATTAGGGAAGCACCTTGATGCATTTTATTTTTTATAAAATATGAAATGATATTTTAGTATTTTATATTAACAATGGTTATTGGTGCACTTTATTTGTTAAGCATCGGTGCAATATTTTTTTGTAAGAGCATTGTTGTGGTTGGTCCACTTAGGCGCATCGGTGCAGTCGATCAACTAGGTGCACCAATACTCTCGGTTGAATTAGGTGCATCGGTGTTGAAAACTATGCAAAAACCTTCACTTGCCTGCCTCTTCTATAAACATATAAAGGATAAAAAAAAAGTTGGGGGGGGAGGGGGTCCGTAAAAACTTTTGCTATAAAGTGTTCTCCTTGTAGTGGAAGGAAACAAAATTAAGGCAACAAGAAAAAAAGATGGATTTGTATAAGTGCAGCATAATGTTTATGCATAGATCAAATATGATGTTGTGTGTAGTTTGGGCATGGAGGAAGATAATAGCTGAGGATGGAGAATATAGATAATGTTACCAAGGATCACAACACAAGTGAGAAAACTTGAGAGCATGAGGAACATGATTGGCTTAAGACTTCACAACACAAGTCTATCCACTGAGTAGGCACCAAGACTTCAAGTTAACTTATTTTAATAATAAATTAATAAATGAATTATCTGGGTTTAACTTTATATAATCCACTATACCCATAAAGGTGGACATGTCGAAGTGGTTGTCGGGCATGACTAGAAATCATGTGGGTTTTTCCTATGCAGTTTTGAATCTTGTTGTCCACGTTGTTCTTCTGGTGCAATTCCTCTGATTGAGGATTAACTTGAACTCTATGAATCTCATGTCTTTCTACTATTTCTACTATTTCTACTTTTGAACATTGCAAATATTGCAACTCTCAATCACAACTAGACTAATCTATAATGCCAACACAAAAATAGTACATGTATGAATCACTTGAATAGTCATGTGGTGAGGCTTACCTAAAAGATTTTTCTCACCAAAAGAAAACAAGAATGCTTCCAAAGAAGCATGAACAACACCCCTATTTAGCAAGGCTACCATGAAAACATGGGCATGAGCTTGGGTGATTTAGGATACTATTCTAAATCTCAACAACATTAGCATTTCTGAGCATTGTCAAAAGTGTGATTTGAACCAGCCAAATCCTTTTTACTTCAACAAGTTCTTTGGTTGGCCCTACAGAGACTTGCATCTAGTTTCTTTTATTTTTCATTTCATTATATTCTTGTAATCGATCATGTTTTTTATTATTAAATAGATTTCTTATTTCTAAGAAGTTATGGAAGTTAGAAGGCCTAGTATGTAACAAATGTTGCATGGCAGCTTAGTCCCTTACATGGCCAGTTTGAAAATAAGTAAGAAATAATCATAACTTAAAATCATAATAAAACCAAATTAATTAACTCTAAATAATTATTATTATGTTCAAAATAAAAATAAATTTATTTAGAAGGTATATCATATTTTACTATATTTAGAAAAATACATTATCAGATACTAATTTATTGCAGTCTTCAAGAAGTTTGACAATTAAAAGGAGCATGAAGTATCCATTAAAATAGAGAAGCTTCATCCCTGGGCTAGTATACAAGAGCAGCCGAGCGCAAAACTAATAACAAATGGGAATAAAATGGTTAGGTTTGATGAATACTGTGTCAAGACATTAGTATTGGTTAAGAACATTTGTTTCCTCTTAAGAGGTCACAAGTTCAAATCCAGAGGGGGTAGGGTATGTATACCTCCGTAGACTTTACCAATCAAATCGTTGGATGGAGGGGGTCCCTTGTCCCACAAACAAGGGGGTCTCATACACCAATTTGGTGTGGCTTCACTGTAACCTTAAAAATAGATTATTAGTAATAGTAGTAATGCACAGAGAATAACTCAACGCAAAATGTCACAACAATTCATAAAGAAACTCAACAATTCTACCGATGCCTTTCTCCTTTTTGGAGATGCCAAAAGATTTCAGACTGAATAAACGCCATTCAATCTCAAGCTTAAAAAGACAATTGCTAGGAAAATAGGGGCATTCCGAGAATCGAACTCGGGGCCTCTTGCACCCAAAGCGAGAATCATACAACTAGACCAAATTCCCTTATACATGAGATAACAATTAAATTGGACGTGTTTGAAGCCGTAGCCACATAAAATAAAAATAGCGAATGGTTTAGTGTCATAAGTGGGATTTGAACCCACGCCCTCAATCGAAGACCAGAACTTGAGTCTGGTGCCTTAGACTACTCGGCCATCCTAATTAAATGTTCTGTGATAAATAGATATTGATCGAATTAGAATTATTTATAATCGAAAGATGTTAATCTAATTATGAAATATTTCTTCTAACAACACCACAGAATTAACAGTTCATAAGGATTGTGATTGAGAGTAGGCTTTGAACCCACGCCTTTCAAACTTTTTTTTTCTTTTTTTCAACATATGTCATGGGAAACTTATCTGATACTTCTCCACTTCGTGGATGATATGAGGTGTTAAATCATAACTCCAAGAACACAAGGCTCGAATCAGTAACCTCTCCCCAATCAAGAAAGTATATGCACGTCTCAGCAACTACGCTATCCCATGAAGCTAATGACAAGCAACTTAAATCTGGCATGTTAAACCAACTGTTTGTGCCGAGACAGGGTAAATGATAGTTCCTCAAAATAATTGAAAATAATAATTAATTTCAATCTGCTCCCACTCAATATTTCCACACCTTTATCCACGCACAACGCGTTATTCCTCGATAACAAAAAACTGCAGAAAATTGTATTTCAACTTCTTATATTCTCTCTCAAGTTAAGGAAGAAAACACTACATCTTCCTCCCAATACAAAGGGGTAATACCAAGCAATCTCCACAATTAAGGTACAAGTGTTTAAGATGGTCCATCTCATTCAAATTACTACTTCAAACTCATTGTACATGGAGCATTCTAACAAAATATCTCTTGATTGAGTATGATAACTTGTCATGTTGAAGTGAGGTTAGGGGTTATATTGTGAGACATTTATGATTTATAAAGTACTTTTTGCATTGAAAGTTGTTTTGACTTACAAGTTTGCTTTGTGACACAAATCTCTAAGTTGATGTGATGACATTTTCATTTAAGGTGACATTAACATCTTTTAAAAGTGTATATGTTTTTTGGAATCATATTGCTTTGGTTGTTGTGTTTGGGATACCCTCTTAAGTGAAAACTTACTAAACTACAATGGTATATACAATTTTGAATATTTCCTTCCACATTAATATAAGTTACATCATGTTTTCTAGTTGGTTCAATCTGTCTTTGCAAAAATAAAAACATGAGAGTGTTTAAATCTTTTGGCATTTGATTTTTTTTGGAAAGCACTCCACCTCTCAACCAAAATGCAAGATAGAATGTTTTTATCCATGTGTATTTTTAAGTCTTATAATTAATGCTCAATTTCATTCTTGGGAGGCAACCAATATTCACTCTGCTACACAATATTAAATGTTGCAGCAAGAATCTAAATCATGTTCATATCGGATGGCTTATACACCACCCGCCACAACACTCAATGTTGCGTAGCAGGGTGGATATTGTTCACCTTCTTAGGGAGCCATTGTCAAGGTCTCCACACCTTAAACAATCTACAACACAATTGGACATTTTAAACCTTTACAATATAGCAATGCACACACAAATGCTTTATAAAACAGAAAGAAAATAATAGCATTCACTCATAGTACTCATAAATTTACCGTGGAAACCTTTAACCGAGAAAACCAACAAATGTTTAGAGCCACACCTCTGACTCTCATTATATTAACTTCACCATTACAATACAATATATAGGGCCCACGACATCCCAAAACTCTAATCCATTGACTCAGATTAGATTCCTTTACCAAAATTATGTTACAATGGGTTGAAAAACACCAAAAACAAACTAAAAGCAAACAAAAAATAACCCATTTTTTTTTCCTCAGGGGATCCGCCCTTCTGTTGCGCTCGACACAACATACATTGAATGGGGCTAGTTGTGCAAAGAATATAACACATACCCAATATTCTCCAACTTGTTACTTTTTCTGCATACAAGGGACCCAAGGATTACATGATCAACAATTCAGGACAACAATGACCATTTCTTCTCTACACCAAGAAAAATTATCAGTGCTTACAAATTTTGTCAATGAATCTACATTATTATTTAAAGTGTCCACCTTCACCAACAACACCTTCTTGTCTTCAACCATGTCTCTACAAAGTGGTATTGAACATCAATATGTTTTTCCTTAGAATGATATCCTAGGTTCTTTGTTAGAAAGATTTCACTTTGAATGTAACAATTTAACCTTACAGATGGTTGTACAAACCTAATACCTGAATACAATCTATGTAACCATACAACTTCCTTTCTTGCACTAGTGGATTTCATGTATTCAACTTTCATAGTTGAGAGAGAAACTACAAACTATCTCTTGCTCATCCAACTGATTGTTCCTCTAAATAGGTTAAACACATAACCACTTATATATATTTTATGATCCAAATCCCCAACCCAATCTGCATCAACAAATCCATGTATGCCCAACACTCTTTCTGCTCCAAGTATTCCTTGGTAGCAAATTCCATAATATGTAGTTCCACTCAAATCCATGAAAACCCTCTTTACAAGTGTCCAATGCTCCTTCCTTGGTTTTGAAATATATATACTCAAAACTCCCATTGTATGTGCAATTTCTAGTCTAGTACAAACCATTGCATACATAGGGAACATGAGACATGCCATAGGGAACACGAGACATTCCATGTTCCTCTTCCTATGTCTTGGAACACTGATCTACATATAACTTTACACCTACAGGAATATGGATCTTTACTAGTTTACATTCTTGCATATTAAACCTTTGCAATTTTGTCTCAACATATTTCCTCTTATTCAACCAAAGTTTCATATTTTCCCAGTCTCTCTTAATTTTCAAGCCCAAAATAAAATTTACAACACCAAGATATTTCATATCAAATTTAGAAGACAACTGGGTTTTTACCTCCTTGATGATTTCCTGGTTGTTTCCAATCAACAACATATCATCAACACATAACACCACATAAATAAAATGTTGTCCAACTAATTTGAAATACACACAGGGATCAACTTTTCTCCTTGTGAAACCAAGTCCCAAAATACAAGTATGAAACTTTTGATACCACATCCTTGGAGATTGCTTTAACCCATATAGGGACCATTTTAGCTTGCAAACTAATTCTTTCTTACCCTTCACAGCAGAGCCTTTTGGTTGTTTTATGTAGATTTATTTTTCAAGATCTCCATGTCTTTACGTCCATCTATTCTACTTCAAGATAAAAAACAACAACAATAGATGAAATAAATCTAATAAAAGACAATTTAGCAACATGAGAAAAATGTCACCAAAGTAAATTCCCTCTACCTAGGAATATCCCTTTGCTACTGGGCGATATTAATACTTCTCCACTTTTCCTTTTGCATTCGACTTCTTCTTAAACAACCATTTTATACCAAAGTGATTTCTTCTAGCTGACAACTCAACTAGATCCCGAGCCTCATTTTTATCCAAGGATGTCATTTGCTCAACCATGGCCTTCTTCCTGAGTTTACCATCCTATGAATCAACTTCTTATCTAATTGTTTTGGGATCATCATCAGTAATATACAAAGAAAAATTAGAAAGAAAATCCACTGGAGAATACCTTTCTAGTTTTCTTCTTTCTTGAACCGATCACCTCAATATTTGAGTATGGGTTTCTTCTTCTTTTGTTTCATGTTATTCTATAGAGTTAGATTCTTCACCCTCCAACTCAAACTCTATTGTCTTTGGCTATTTTTATTTTGGCGAGACTTCTTGTTTGGGAACATCTTTAACCTCTCTAAAGACAACATCCCAATTGTAGACAACCTTCTTAGCTTTTGGGTTCCAAAGTTTATAGCCTTTTATACCATATTTATAACCAATAGAGATACACTTTTCATCTTTATTATCCAACTTACTCTTATTTTTCTTTGGAACATGTACATAAGAATCACAACTAAACACTCTGAGATGTTCAAGTGAGGGTTTCTTACCAGTCCATGAAGTTGGAACATCATGTATTGATGGTTCATCACACTTCTCCTAGATTCAGTCAGTTGAATGGCTGAGCTACATCTAGATACAATCGGTCAGGTGATTGACCATATCTCTACATCAGTCGATTGAGTAGTCGATGTGCCTGTAGTGCGTACATTCGATGTGCCCATCGGTCGTAGATTCGACCAACATTCGAATATAGTCAGGAAGTGAATCAAAATCAACTATGATTTGGACGCATAGGCGGTTTATTCGAAAATCCTTGTTGAGCCAAATCAACATGGTATCAAAGACGATGGTTTAAAACCTCAATTTGTTATCCACAAAGCATGTTAATTCAGATATGTTGTGTGATTGAATCTGGGCCGATGGTTTGTCGATTGAAACCTTTGAAACCAAACTTTGTATCTAGATATCAAAGATGGCTTCGAAGATTGATCCCGTTGTTCTGAATATATCAAATTATGCAGTACGAGCACCAGACATGGAAATCTTACTGAAGAGAAAAGGACTATGGAAATATACAAAGATTGATGTTCTAGATCCAACAGATGACCAAGCGAAGTTCGTTGTTGATGGAAAGAAGGATGAGGTTGTGGGGGTCATCATGACCTATATCTCATGGGAGATTCGATTTCACCTTAGTGGAATTGACTGACATCACCAAGTCTGGAAGAAGATGAAGTCGTTGTTCGATCGATTTGACAAGAGACACGTCATGCAATTGGAGAAAGCATTGATCTCTCTGTTGATTAAGGTTGGTTGTCATTGATGTCAACCCTTGAAGAAAGACCCGTAGCACAAAGTTTTGGGTAATGGACCCAATAGTGTTTGATGTAAATATGACTCATTATTGTTTTGTCATGGTTGATAAGAAGTAAATATGGATGCACTCCAAAGTGGTCCCCTTATGGTGAAAGCCCTCACGGGAAGACGCTTTGTGGAGTAAGAAAACCCATGATTAATTATGGAATAATGAGATGAGGAAAGTGAATTTGTTAGGGAAAATATCCTAGATGGATAGTTCTTGTCATTTCATTTCCGGTGGTATGTGGAACATCACATAATTCCTCACGGTTAGAGAGTTATGGCCATGAGAAGTTGGAGACCCCAGGTTTGGGTAATGGACCCAAGTTTGTTTGA
>ML784277.1:340109-390212 GCA_009831015.1 Picea engelmannii
TCATTTAAATGATCTGCAACAAACCCACCTTCCGACATCTTCATATTAAATAATCTCTTCATTAGAAATACCTTATTGGACGCCGAGGGTTTTTCATACAATTTGGCCAATGCATCCATCAAACCCTTCATTGTATTTTCTTTCGAGATATTGAAAGCCATTGACGCTGCCAGGCTCAGTCGTATCGTTCCTAGAGCCTTTCTGTCAAGAATCTCCCATTCTTTGTCCATCATGACCACCGGCTTCTTTGCTACTCCGCTCAATGGTAGGAATAGATCCTTCTGTTATAAATAATCTTCCATCTGCATCTTCCATAACTGGTAGTTTTGGCCGTTATATTTCTCGACCCTAAACTTTCCATCTTCCGACATTGCTCCCACTCGAACCGGGAACCCTCTTTTCCTACAAGTTACCTTACGCTCTGATACCAGTTGTTAGAAAAATAGGACCGTGGAGCAATAAAATAAAACAAATGCGGAAACAAAACATAGAATATACACAATACAAGAGAGACACAGATTTACGTGGTTCACCCAGTGTGGGCTACGTCCACTAGAGAAATTGCCAGGTCCTTTCTTTATTATTATCCAACAAAATGAAGGGATACAACCTACAACAAAACCCGTTGTAACTTCCTCTTCTTTCTCTCACAGTCTCCTCTCTCAGAATACAATACTCACCAACATACATAGCCGCAATACATTTCCCTCATAAAAAAAGGGTTGCCTTCTAGGGAAAAAAACCCTAACATAATCTCTATCGTTAGATCTGCGACCTTATAATGAACGGTCCAGATTTACAATGAAATTACAATATACTTTTACAAGGAAAATTTTTCTTCGAGGGCTTCGCCCCCGAACCCCCGCTGGGGGCCCGCTTGCCCCTAGACCCCCCATCCGGGGGGATAGCCTCCCCGGACCCCGTAGAGAGGGTACCCCCCTTCTGCACTCCCCTGCGTGGAAGAGTGTACATACTTCTGGGGTGTAAATAATTCATGGGGTATAAACACAGCTGAAAGTAAAAGGCCTCTAAATCAAGAAGATAATCAGGCTCCACAACCAACACTAGGTATGTTACATATTGGTATCAGAGCTTCAGGTTGAAACATCGGGATGGTATGGGCCAGGTCTGTTAGTCAGAGTCTCGTGGTCGAGACCGAACTTTGACTATGGAATTGAAAAGATCAGGAGGAATGGCGTGGAAGAAGTTACACAGGAGATGAAATGGTATAGATCCTCTGTAAGGGTTCAAAGGATCATGGTTGTTCCTTTTGAATTTGGGAGAGATCGCCACTACAGGATCCAGGGAGATCCGGGATCGTTGGATCAGAGGACAGGTGAACGAGGGTTGTCTGATGAAAAGGAAGAAAGTTTAAGGTCACGATTGTCGGATCCCATTGGAGAGAGAGATCAACGGCCAACAGGAATTGTGGGGAACCGAGTTGCACAAGAGTTAATTTCCCAAGGTGGTCTTTCAATCCAAACCATAGTTTCCCTGAGGGGTTACGTGTCAGCGTCAGGAGAATTACGAAATGAAAAGTGGGTTACCCCAAACCACCGATGCGCGCCCCCGCAATTTGAAAGGCATGTAGTGATGTGACATGTTGGTACTCGAGCGAAGAACCTATGAAGAACCGAAGTAGCCTGGGAACCATCGATTTGTGGGAGGACATGCATCCACCGATCACGTGCTCTGGATAAAACGCTCTAGGAAAAAGTGACGAAGGAAGGGGTTTGAAGTTTGAAACTTCTGAAACCCAAAAACCCGAAAGGATCTCAGCCATTGATCTGTCGAGAACCACACATCACCATATCTAAGGCTTCAGATGAAAGCCAGTGGGGCCAGATAAGTTTTGAAATATGAGATTTTTAGAGTTCGAAGTCCTGAAGGAATCATAGTTGTTGATCCGCTAGCGACACGCGTCAGAGGATCGTGAGATTCAGATAAAAATATTTTCAAGGAAAAAGGTTGAAGTTGAGATCTCTGAAGTCTGGAGACATGAAGTAAGCCTCCACCGTCAGATTAAGGAGGACACATGGTGTAGATCCGTGGACTCTGGGTGAAGACCCGAAGTGAATCTTGGTCATCCAATATAGGAGGACACATGGCCACAGATTGGCTAGTTCAAGAATTCAGAGTTCGGGAGAATTGGAAGTGTGCTAGTTTGAAAACTCCCGAATCCCCGAAGCCTGAAGAGCTGAAGTGATGGGGCATGATGATGTCACCTAGAGGTGATGTGGACCCTGGAATCCCCGAAGTGATGTGGCTTGCGTACGTGACCTGGGATGATGTGGAAACATGGGATGTGTGCCACGTGTCAATAAGATTTGAGCATTTGGAATATTGAAAAGTTGATTAGAACGTGACACGTGTCACCCTCCTGATTGAGCCACGTGTCTGCTTCTAGTATTTCTCTACTTGGAAACAGATCATGTAGTCCGGAGACTGAGCACTCCAGAAGGGAAAGATGTGATAGGTTATGTTGGGTTGAAAACTCACGAAGGCCCAAAGGCCAGAGTACATATCGATCATTGATTCCAGAGGACACACATCGAAGGATCGTCGACTTCGAGTGAAATCACTCTAGGAGAAAGTATAGGAGGGAAGTTTGAAACTTCTGAAGCGCGAAGAGCTGAAACAATTCATAGTTGTTGATATATGGGAGAACATGCGTTCACAGATCATGAACTCCAGGTAGAAGCGTTCTGAAAGGAGGCAAGCGGAAAAGTTGAGACCTCCAAAGGCCAAAGTCTCGAAGTGGACTAGAACCGCTGATTTGAGGAGGATGTGTGGTGCCTGATTCTGAACTTCGGGTACAAAGTACTCAGGAGGAAAGTGGAGGTCGAAAGTTGAAACTTCTGAAGCGCGAAGTTCTGAAGTGGATCTTGATCGTTGGTCATAAAGGAGGATGAGGACTATTGATCTGGTCCTAGTTGAAGGTTCTAAAGTCTCGAATCTCCATACAACCACTTTTTCAGCTAAGCATAGGGTCATGGACATGGTCGCATGCAGTTTGAGGGCTGAGGGAAGGAGGGATAAGGGCCAAATTGGTTTTCCCCAAGACAGAAAAGTGCTAAGGAAGGATTTAGCCACGGTTTCTAATCGTGGTCACCTAGGAAGTGATTTGAAGGAAGCGCCTACGCAGGGCGAAATTCTGTGTCAGCTAGGGATAACAAGACACTATTATTTTTGGAGAATGGGGGTATGATCTCCATGAACAAAAAAAAAAGGAAGAGACCTAGTGTAGCAGGGTTTGGCAATTTTTGTTTACCATATGCATCATTCTAACAAAATGGTTGCTTGCACATTTTGTAGAATTGAGGGGCTTAAGCACTTCATCTCAGGATGCATATTGAGGAAATGGAAGAAGGCGAGGGATCCTCTATTTATGAGGCCGAAGGTGAAAATAACAGAGTTGGTAATGTAGAGATAGAGTCCAATGGATGAAAGGGAAAAGGAGAACATGAAATGTTGATAGAAATAGTAAGAAGCCTGAAGATGGAAGTGCAAATCTACAAAGTAGACAATGAGAGACTGATGAGAGAGAAAATTCAGATAAATTCTCAAGTGTTGCAGAGCTTAAATCAGTTGCAGAGGGAAACGAAGAAGGGATCAAACTCAATACAAGAGGAAGAAGGCAGGTGGCATGAAAGGAGAGATGATCGTGGAAGAGATGGTTATTCCAGAAGTGCTAGTAGAGCTCATAGACACCACTCACCTCCTTACTCAAAAAGAAATTTTTACACATCGGATGATCCCGTAAGTAGTCCATAGGTGTCTCCTATCAGACACCAAATAAATAAACAATAGATAGATAGTTTGCAAGGAGAGCTGAGGAAGCTCAAGCCACCTTCCTTCGATGGTGAAAGGGAAAGGGAAGACGATGTTGAAGCATGGTTTCTTGGGTTGAGGAGATATTTTCAGCTGCATAACTATTCATCAAATCTGGAAGCCAGGATTGCCACCTACCACTTACATGGGAAAGTTGCAGTGTGGTGGGACCAACTGAAGTAGGTGGAACATGTTAAGGAAAGTGGGATCACTTGGAAGAAGTGCAAGAAGTACTTCCAGAAGGAGTACCTCTTAGATCATTTCTATGACAAGAAAATGCAGGAGTTCTTTGAACTCAGGTTGGGAAGCATGACTATGGCAGAGTACGAGAAGAATTTCTTGGGATTGTTAAAGTATGCCAAGTTCATTGGTGATGAGAAAGTGAAAATACAGATATTTCTAAGTGGATTTCCAACCTTTTATAAGGAAAATATCAAGTATGATGAACCCAAGACCTTGACTGAGGTCATCATGAAGGCTAAGTACCTATATGAGCAAGCCTTCTGAAGAGAATCCTTGCAAAAATCTTGGAAGGAAAAGAAAAATGTGAAGTCAAATCAGAGGAGGAAAGGATTCAAACCCCCCTTCAATAGGAATGAGCCTAATAGAAATCATCAAGATCAATATGCTAAGGGAGATTTCAAGAAGGAAGATTCCATGGGAAAAAGGGGCAAACCACCAATCCAGTGTTGGGGATGCGAGGAAGATCACCTGTACAAGGATTTCCCACACAGAAAGGACAGAGTGAAGACTGTGCACAACATCCAAGAAGCTACAACAATCAGAGATATGGGAAGAATCTATGTAGCTTTAGATAATCGACAAGCAGAGTACCAGTCCAATATGATCGAGGTGGAAGGTAAGATCATAAATCAACCTGTTGCTATTTTGATTGATTCAGGAGCAAGTCATTGCTACATTGATCCTAAGATAGTGGATAGATTACATTTGGATAAAAATAAACTGGGAAAAGCAAGTTTGGTTTAGTTAGCCACTGGAACCAAAAGAAGAATCCATGATATGGTGAGAAGTTGTTCCATAAGTCTTAATGGCATGAATACTAGCACTGATCTAAATATCATACCATTGGGGTCTTATGATGTTCTAATTGGTATGGATTGGTTGGACAAGCATCACGCTATCCTAGATTTTCATAACAAGACATTTACATGTCTTGATGGAGATGGAAAACATAGCACTGTGAAAGGAATTCCAAGACCCATCTCTATAGGGGAGATTTCAATACAGCTGAAAAGATGTTTTAGGAAAGGATGTCAATTATATGCAGCTCATGTGAAAGAGTCAGATAATACAAAGGGGCCAAGCCTTGAATATTTACCGGTGCTACAAGAATTTGAAGATGTATTCCAAGAAATACCCAGATTGCCACCAAGAAGGGAGATAGATTTCTCAATTGACTTAGTGCCAGGAGCTTCCTCGATGTCAAAAATACATTATAGAATGAGCACACCAGAGTTAAAGGAATTACAAATGCAGTTGGAAGAATTGTTGAAGAAAGGGTACATACGTCCAAGTGTTTCACCTTGGGGAACACCCGTACTTTTTGTCAAAAAGAAGGATGGAACCTTGAGGTTGTGTATTGAATTCCAACAGCTGATCAAGTACACTATAAAGAACAAGTATCCTCTACCCCGAATTGATGACCTCTTTGACCAGCTAAGAGAAGCAAAGATATTTTCAAAGATTGATCTGAGGGCAATATACCATCAGGTAAGAATCAAGGAAGAAGACATTCATAATACAACCTTTAGGACCAGGTATGGGAATTATGAATTTGTAGTGGTGTCATTTGGATTGAACAATGCACCAGCTGTCTTCATGTGATTAATGAATGACATATTCAAAAATTATTTGGACAAGTTTGTCATAGTATTCCTAGATGACATTCTTATCTATTCCAAGTCTGAAGAGGAGCATGAACATCACTTAAGATTGGTATTGCAAGTGCTGAGAGAACATCATTTGTATGCCAAGTTGAGTAAGTGTTCTTTTTATCAAAGGCAGATCCATTACTTGGGACACATTATTTCAAAGCAGGGCATAGTAGTAGATCCAGAGAAGATCGAAGCCATTAGAGGATGGCCAACACCTAGAAATGTGTCAGACGTCATATCTTTTATGGGATTAGTTGGATACTACAAAAGATTCATAGTAGGGTTATCTAAGATTGCTCATCCCATCACTTCTTTGCAAAAGAAGGGAACTAAATTTGAATGGACCCTCAAATGTGAAAATAGTTTTAATTTGTTGAAGGAATTACTTACTAGGGTGCCTGTGTTAAAGATTGTTGACCCAAATGAAAGTTTTGTGGTATGTACAGACACTTGTAAGGAAGGACTTGGGGGATTCCTCACACAAAATGGAGATGTCATTGAATACGAGTCCAGAAAGGTTAAGGAACATGAGAGGAACTATGCCACACATGACTTGGAACTTACTGCCATTGTTCATTCCTTAAGGATGTGGAGGCATTATCTCATGGGGAAGAAATTTGAATAAAGAACAGACCACATTGGCCTGAAGTATCTTTTTGAACAACCAACCTTGAATGCCAAGCAAACAAGATGGCTGGAATTTTTAAGTGAATATGACTTCGATATCAAGTGTATCAAAGGAAAGGAGAATAAAGTTGTCAATGCACTTAGTAGAAGAGTGCATCTCATGCATGCTACTACTGTCAGTATGCATCAGTTAGACTTGAAGAAAAGAATTTTAGATGGTCTTGTTATAGATCAGCATTACCTACAGGTAAAATAAAACTTAAAACAAGGAGATGTACAATAGAAAATAAAGGAGTATGAGATAAAGGAAGACGGATTACTCATGCATAAAAATAGAATCTATGTTCCTAGTTCTGGAGAACTGAGGAATGTGGTATTGAAGGAAATGCATGATGTTCCTTATGCTAGACATATCGGTTACCAGAAAACAATTGCAGCAGTAAGAAACCAATTCTTTTGGCCAGGAATGACGAAGGATGGTGTTGATTACATCGCTTGGTGTATGGAATGTCAAAAGGTAAAGGTTGAGCATAGGCACCCAACGGGTTTGCTACAACCATTGCCAATTATAGAGAATAAATGGGAAGTGATCACCATGGATTTCATCACAGGATTACCCAAAATGAATAAGCAACATGATTCAATCATGGTGGTGGCTGACAAATTAACGAAGGCTGCTCATTTTGTGCCTGTGAAGAAAATGCATACAACAACTAATATTGCAAAAATATTCATGAAGGAAATTGCTAGGTTGCATGGGATACCTAGGACGATTATATCAGACAAAGATACAAAGTTTACCTCCAATTTCTGGAGGGGATTGCTTAAATGATTTGGCACAAATCTAAACTTTAGCACAACATATCACCCCCAGATAGATGGGAAAACAGAGATAGTCAATCAAATAATTGAAGACATATGTTGAGTGAGATTTTTGTGGGTGGGATGAAAAGGTAGGGCCTCAAGACACCCTTGTAAGTTTTGATGTAGTCTCTCTTTTCACTAAAATTCCCTTAGATGAAGCCATCCAAATTGTTAAAGAACTCACCGATCCAGATACAGCTAAACTAGCTGAAGTCTGTTTACGCTCCACCTTCTTCAGTTACCAAGGAGAGTTCTATGAACAAACCAACGGTGTAGCAATGGGCTCCCCACTGTCCCCCATTGTTGCCAACCTATTCATGGAGAATTTTGAAAAGAAGGCCCTGGACTCCTTTCCCTTAAAACCCTCAAGGTGGAAAAGGTATGTTGATGATACAAATGTTCTCTGGCCCCATGGAAAAGATGAATTACATAAATTCTTTCTACACCTAAACAACATATTTGAAGATATTAAATTCACCATGGAACTCGAAGAAAACAATAGCATCCCCTTCCTAGACGTTCTTATAAAAAGGAAAAGTAATGGTGATCTTGGACATGCGGTGTATAGAAAGAAGACCCACACTGAGAACTATCTCCACGCCAATTCCCATCACCACCCCAACCAAAAACTAGGTGTCTTAAAAACCCTGGCCACTAGAGCCATAAGAATCTCTGATGAAACACACCTAGATAAGGAAACAGATCACCTTACCAAGACTTTTAGGAACATAGGGTATAAACAAAAAGACATTAAGAATGCAATAAACAAAGCCCTAGAAACAACCCGCAATAACCACATTGCCCCTAAAGAACAAAACCCAAATAGAAGTGCCTACCTTCCGTACATCCAAGGAGTAACCGATAGAATTGCAAGAATACTCAGTAAAAAAGAGATTAAAACCTCCTTCAAACCCCTTGTAACCATCAAACAGAGCATGAGATCCATTAAATACAAACTTAACCCTCACAATGGAAAAGGAATCTACAAAATAGAGTGCTCGTGCGGTAAATGCTATATTGGTGAAACCGGTCGCTCCTTCCAAGTTAGGATAAAAGAACATGTAGCTGACATCAAGAACGAACGCATCCGCACCTCTGCCCTAGCTGAACACTCCATCAAAACTAGACACCATGTTCGCCTAGAAGACACCAAAATCCTCGCCAAATAGAATCACCTCTTCAAACGCCGTATTAGAGAAGCCATTGAAATCCGTAAACACCCTAGTAACCTTAACAGAGACAATGGACTAGAACTAAGCGAAAAACTGGCTCCCCCTCTTCCACAAAAAACAACAATAAACCTTGTTAATTTTTTCTGATTCTTAGATAGCCTAAGAACCCCTAAAAACCTAAGAACCTAATTGATTAATACTAATTAACCTTGTAGTAATAAAACACCTAGAATATAAAATAAACAAGAAAAGAAAACCCTAATAAATTACTTGTTACCTATAACCTAATCCTAGAACCTATTATCCCTAATAAAGACTTTAGTACACAACATTAAACAAATTAGAACCCATTATTTACCTTATAACAAAAAGAAACCCTAATTTTAAACCCAAAACAAACACACCTTAACCTCTTATTATATTAACCTAACCCTAAATTTAAAAATTTAATAAAAATTTAATTTACATATAAACTAAACCCTAGAACATTAAATAATTAATCATAAATAAGAAACCCTAATTTTTAAATTACTTGTTACCGACAACCTAACCCTAGAACCTATTATTCCTATTAAAACTAATTAGAACCCATTGTTTACCTTAAAACAAAAATTTACCTATAAACTAAACCCTAGAACATTAAATAATTAAATAAGAAACCCTAAAATTTTCAAGAAACTATCATAACCTTTAAATAAACAAAATTTAATAAACCCTAGTAATATCTTACAAAATAATTAAATTTGTTAAATAATTCCACTTAGACGACAATAAGAAACTTCCCCACTTCCAGTATTTATACCAACTCTTCTCTTTCTCTTAAAACCCAGGCTCTTTGTCCTGAAGATGGATCCTGATCTGGATCTGAAACGTCGACAATCTATTGACTACACTGTGGCTTTTTCGATCAAAATTGAATACATGCTGAGAATTTATGTGATGGATAAGCCATCTAAGTGGGAAGATTACTTACACTTGGTTGAGTTTGCATATAACAATGGGTATCAAGCTTCATTGAGAATGATCCAATTTGAAGCCATGTATGGGAGGAAATGCAGTACTCCAGTGAGTTAGGACAACCTAGCAGATAGAGTGGTACTTGGGCCGGATTTTCTCAAGGACATGGAAGACCAAGTGGTCAAGATTAAGCAGAATTTAAATGCATCTCAGGATCGACAGAAATTTTATGTAGACAAGAACATGACAGCTAGAGAATTTAAAGTAGGTGAGCATGTACTTTTGAAAGTGAAACCCAAGGAAAGCTCTTTGAAATTGGGCAGTTGTACAAAGATGGCAGTCGAATTCTGTGGTCCACTTGAAATATTGGACAGAATAGGGCCAACTACATACATGCTTGCATTGCCTGCTTCCATGAATGTGCATAATGTATTTCATGTATTTTTACTAAATAAATATGTACATGATCCTAACCATGTTATTGATTGGCATCTAATTCAGGTAGAGACAGAGGGAGACTTTCAGGTTCAACCAGTACGGGTATTGGATAGAAAGGTCAAAATGCTCCAGAATCGAGTTATAGAGCTTCTAAAAGTTTAGTGGACTTGCTACGGTCTTGAAGATGCTACCTAGGAGCATGAATATGCCATGCGAGCAAAGTACCTGCAACTTTTTGAATAAATTTGAGATGTGGATCTGTGTTCTGTAATGCACTGAGGACAATGCCAAAATAAGGGGGAGGGGATGTAACACCCCAGGTTTTGAACCCCCATTTTTAAATAATGTATTTTTACAATGCTGAGAGGCCAGAGTGCCCAAAAAATTATTAAAAGGCCAGTGTGCCCAATAAATGTAATGTTTTGATCATTATTAATAATAACGACATCATTGGCCAGTGTGCCCAAGAGTGCCTATGGTTCCACAAGAGAAGGGGCTTGAGAGGATAAATGTTTATTCCTATTCTAATTACCCTTTTGTGTAAGGGAGGGGATCGGTTATGAGAGCTTCTTGGGGAAGGCTAGGAGGTTCTTGATTCCCCCCATGAAGTTACTTAAACCCGCCTCTGGTCTGATGGGGGGGTTTGACTGATGGCTTGTCCACTGATTTCCTATACCTTCACTCATTTTTTTCCCCTCACGCACTCCTATGCACCCCCTGACTCCTCCATTGATCCGTCCTCATCTGTGTCTTGTCTCGAGAAGGGAAATTGAGCTGCTGAAGAATTAGCCACGGGATAGTTGGTTGTCGTGGTCGTTGGTGTGATCTAGTCGTGACCTAGGGGATTGCATGTATGAAATGCATGGGCTTGTAGCATGTTTTGCTCACAATTGCGAGTCCTGAGAGTTCCAGCATTGAGATTTTGGACCAGCTGTGCTGGAGGCCTTGGCAAAAAGGAGAAGGATTGCCTGAGGTACTGTGTGGAAGAGAAGGGTGGAAGTCCATTCTCTCGGGTGGCAAAGGCTGGGTAGAAGAGAGATGGGTATTTGGTTTGTTGTGGGTGTTGGGAAACCTGTGAGAGCTTGAGAGTTGACTGGTTTGGGAACCCAAGTACACTCTAGAACCATCCTTTTGGATTCATAGCCCTGGATGGGGGGTGACACTGTTGTTGAGACTTGGAGCAATGGTCTCTATGGTTGGGTGGAACGTTCTTGGTCTGCACCCAGTTGGTGTCACCTTTTTATAAATAAAAGTGAGCTCTCTATTGTGATATTATTATCTGTGTATGAATGTATTCCACTATGTATTTAATTATCGTTTAATTGAATCTTAGATTATGCATGATTGCTGCATATTGTTGTGCATGTTGTTAATTCTCTTATTTTACGCATCCTTAAATTTTAAAGAAGGTATCAGTAAGAGAAAGAAGTCCAAGGGCGGGCTTGAAGGTAGCGTACCCAGCCTGTGGATGGTTGGGTATGTTACAGATATGCATACAAATTCACCACACTTTTACAGGAACTCTAATAACGAGAGATGAAACAAGGGATAACATAATAATTATGGCTATAACAAAATAATAGTAGGGATACCAAGGTGTGGTATCAAGAAATAAACATAGGAAATAATGTGGTTGGCTTTGATACCAAGGTTTTTTCTTTATTCTAGCCCAAGCATCGGATCACTTCTACACTGGTAAGAGTGAACCACTACTTACATAAACATGTAGGAATAATAGAATGATCTTGAGAGAAGAACGCATACAAACTTTATAATTACAAAGAGATATAGGAGATGAATTCCACAAACACTTATATTAGAAGAAACTTACATAATGTTTATAAATCCAAACTCTAATACAACTCCAGACTCAGTCTTCTTCACACTTTTGGAGACTTCTTACAAATGAGCTTCTTGTATGCACACACACACACAAAGTTGATATTGAAATGTGTTTTTTTATCAATATTGTTTTTTAATATCACATGTCAAATCCATACTAAGAATTGAAGGAATTACACATCTCCCTCATACTAGGATGTAGAAAGCACTCTCTGTGAAATGATTTTTTTTTTTTACTTTCAATTAATTTATATGTATTTCAATGCTGACCATAAATAAAATATTTCAAAGTCCACTTTAAGTCTCTCTCACACATACACACATATATGACTTAAAGTGGACTTTGAAATATTTTATTTATGGTCAACATTGAAACTTTATTTTCTTTATTAACATTTTTTTAAATGTCATGTGTTAACTTCATGTTCAACACAGAAGGAATTACACATCTCCCTCATAGTGGGCTATAAAAAATTTGGCGGAAAACATGTGGTATAAGAATAAATATGTAAATAATGAATTTATTTTACTCAAAAAATGAAGACTTGATGTAGTTTGAAAATGCATAGCAAAAATTATAATAAACTGTTGAGAGGGTTGCACTTATGTTAATATTTCTACATGTTAAAAGTAATGTTTAGGCATAAATATAAGTATTACATTGAGATTGTTCTAAAATTATGTTAATATTTTTATAGGTTAAAAATTATGTTGAATCATAAATATAAGTATTATATTTTTACATTGTAAGGAATTCCCCTTATAGAAACAAAAGTAGTGATGTGATGATTAGAGCATTTATAGCCTTCTATATGTGTTAGATGACCATTGGAGACATCTCCAACGTTGATCATCTACACTGAACCACACAATCCAATATATATACATAAATTTCAACTTAGTCATACTCCATTCCCTTACCATTGATGCCAAAATGACAACATATGATATTTATCATGCACAAGGATTTTAGTTTCAACATGGGAGTGATCACCTAATCTCACATACCTATAGCTCTAGTTTGACCTTTGGTAAAAATCAATCAATTTTCGGCTTCTTACCCCTCTTATTATGACCACACAATATTTGAATCTTAGAAAATTATTGTTAGTACACAACATACATTATCAATACAAACCTCAAAATCCAACAACAGAACCACATGCCAAAAAGATTCAACTAAAAGAAAGACTTTGTTCCTTCAACTTCTATGGGAATTGATCTTGATATATATGAGAAAATTGGCATTTCCATGCACAATGGAGTTGATGTGGACGGGGTGAAAATGTACCCGGTCATTTATGGGTCTTCGTTCTTGCATACCTGCTACTGAATAAATCGTGGGATCATACACACACATTGGATTTAGAGATTGTAGGTTCAAAATCCTCAGAATCTGTATCGATTTATTCCTTCTCCAACATTAGTTGTCTCAGAGAAGGGTTTGAATGAATCAATTAGCATAGAGATCACCGATACAGTGTTGTCAAGGAGAGAGGTCCAAGGGATGATGTAAAGAAACAAAATGATCTCCTTTCTTTTACATTTATAAGAGTGTTGAGAAATTATTATAGGATGGAGGTGAGATGATGAAAGCAAATATATGAAGATCACTCTATCTCTTGCTCCATTGTTCTTGCTTCTACTCATGTCTCTTTTTATTTTTCTTAGTACTATGTCTTGGTGGTCTTGCTCCATTGTTCTTGCTTCTACTCATGTTTTTTTTTTTTTTTTCTTAGTACTATGTCTTGGTAGTTTAAGCTTGTCATTGAAGCACCCACCCCAAGGCACCATGTATGTTTGCCATAAGATTTTAATTTGGCCTCTTGGTTGATATTCCATATTCATCTTTAAGATGTCAGTTTTAAAGGCCTACCCTATCTATCTCATTAATGATGGAGGGGCCTAATATTGTATTCTTTACGTGAGAATATGGTCATACTAGTGACAAAGGGGAAAAGGGAAAAGTAAGAATATATCTTTAGTTTATTTGTAGTAAGATTTCAAAGAAGTTTCCCCTCATGTGGAGCAAGTAATCATAAAATGGGTTGTATCACGTGGGTTTTATTGGATTTAAGAGAATGATTCCTTAAAGACATGTTTTTATTGAATTTATTTTGAAGATTTTGTCAATTAATTACATTGTAAGAAATTTTATTTATGCAAAGCATATGTCTTGATGTGATGGTTAGAGTGTTGAGAGTCGTTTAGAGTGTTGGACAATTATCAAAGGCCTCTCCACCATTGGTTTCCATTCTTTAGAAGAGATCTTGTGCACAACCATTGGAGGCCTTTGCACTGTTGATCACCATTCATTAGTGGAGGCACTATGCAATGAGCTTTGATGTTGGTGAATTCACTTTCCATGGACCTATCTGCTCAATGACCTTATATCATCATATTTAATATTATACTATTGATTGACCATGCATATGGTTCTGCAATATTCCATGGAGATGGTGTCAATCACTACTTTGTCATCGAATATATGAGAGTTTGTTCATGACAAAATGACATTTATGTTCTCTCAAAAATCCATCAAGTGTGTGTGGGCACAATCACTTAGAGGAGAGATAACATAGAGTCACCACAAAAAAGATTTCCCTTAGATTTATTTTGAAGATTTTATCGATTAATTTCATTGTGAGGCATTTTACTTATGTGAAGCACATGTCTCGATGTGATGGTTAGAGTGTTGAGAGCCATTTAAATGTATTGGAGAACCATCAAAGTCCTCTCCACCATTGATTGTCGTTCTTTAGAAGAGGCTATGTGCATGACCATTGGAGGTCTCTACATTGTTGATTAGCATTCCTTAGTGGAGACACTGTGCAATGAGTTACAATGATGGTGACTTCACTTGACATGGTGCTATCTATTCAACAACCTTATATCATTACATTCAAGATTATTTTATTAATTGACCATGCATATGGTTTTGCAATCTTCCATGGAGATGATGTCAAGAAATACTTTGTCGTTGAACATATGAGAGTTTTTCCATGAAAAAATGGCGTTGTTCTTCTCTTAGAAATCCATGAAGTGGATGTGGGCATGATCTTGGAAATCCATCAAGTGGATGTGGGAATGATCACTTAGAAGAGAGATAATAGAGAGTCACCATGAAGAATATTTCTCTTGGAAATTCATTGGAGCTTCCCTATGTCTCTAATTGGCCAATCATATATGGAGTTCGCCCACTTCCTTTTTGTCTACTCCCACATCCCCACTCCATACTTTTCACTTCGACCTCTACAACTTGTTTAAAAGTGATTGTGCTTGCTATTGTTGGACAACACTTCGATGATGCATTTTTTCCAATGGCTGCCTTGATGGCACACCTATAACTTATATTTCAACTTTCCCATTTTGGTATTGAAGCACACCAAGAATTTGACTCCTTAAAGGAGGGTCATTTTGAATCAAACTCCATTGTGAATAAGTGATTCAATGTCTGGCCACCAATTGTTGGTGGCATTATGCAAGCCCATCTACTCAGTTGTTAGAGCTCCCATGGAGGATGTGTAGGGTGCGAGGTTGAAACCCAATCCCTCCTCGCTTGTGTTAGTGTGGAAATGCACCTTGTAGAAAATGAAAGTAGTGTTGAAGGAGGAGAGTATATTGTTTATTTTCATTTGAAGGGGAGTTGAATAACAAATTATTTCAAAGTGGGATAGAGATGAAAAAAAATCTTTGCAAGAAAGAATGGCTTGCATAATTGGCACTTGTTCCATTGTATGCGCTTGTGATTGTATGCAATCCTCTCACTCTCATACAACACACTTGATTTAAAAACTAACACTCTCTTTCTTTCTTCCATTCAAGAAAAAGGTAAATATATTGGGTTCATAAACAATTCAAATAATATTTTAAAACTTGTGGAGGTAAATATATTTATATGGAACTCAATATAGTATATTTCCAAATATTTCTATTTAAATTCTTTTGTTTCAAACTAATGGCCAAATCAAAGACATGAAAAACAAACCAAGTGTGTGCCCTCATGATGATGCATGAAGCATGTCTCACTCATAAGTGAAGCATTCACTTTTTGGGCACATCAATGAAATTTGATTGCTATTAGTAACATTTAATCATAGGTAGTCAAAAGTGTTGTTGGGTGAGATCAAATTCAAGAAAACAATTCTACTTTCGCATAATTATTTGATCCAAGATTCATAGTCTTCTTAAAGCCATTTCTAATAATGCATTACTATGTGATTTGTTACATCATTTTTGTTCTTAGTTTACCTTGTCTACATTTATGTCAATTATTCATTTTCTCATATTTTAATATTTTGTCATCTCTAAATCAGGTTTGATTTCTCATCCCTACCATTTCCCTTTTATTTTGTTGATTTCATTTTGCTCAACTAGTTTTCTTCAACAAATTTGGAAAACAAACTAAATTGAAAAATAGTGTACCAATATTTAAAGTGCATTAGTGAGTTCTCACATTTTGAGTTTCACACTCAATCTCCAACAAAATTTTAGAATACAACAAAATTTTAAAATACAACATTTCCACATCTAGCTATTGCTAATAATACAAAGTTAAAGAGTTGATGATAAAAATTGAGGTCTTCTTTCCTCTATCAGCCGCACTGAATTTGTGATTATCATTTCATTTCATTTGATTTTATAAGTAGTGAATACAAATTATTTCATTTTTTTTCTGAAGAAAAAAGCATAATTTTTATTTCATCCGCCGAAGAAAAGAAATTTACATTCTGCATATACATGTCTCCATGTATTTGAGCTCCAATACCATAGACCTTACAAAAATGGCACAAGATCCTATAAAAAATCTAGGTCCCCCTCCGACCCTGAGAGGTATGTAGGACTGCTGGAAGTGATCGGCTTACAAAGAAAAAGTACCCAGATAAAAGTCTTCCCTCTCCCCGAGGGGCATATATATCAGAAACAATATTATACAAAAATATAATCCAACAAGAGAGAATCGACTAAAAGTGGATCCACGAACCTTGAGATGAAGTAGATCCACAGGACTGAAATGTACCATAGGAAAAGAATACTGAAATAACACAACTAAATCAGAGGGGTTGGCCCCGAGCCCACTTTATACAGAACTAGACCAAATGAAGTCATCAAACCATTCTGAAACTATAAACATTCCCACTTCCCCAAAGCAATCTGCAGGCCTTGCTTAGAGAGGGAATATGCCTCCCTATTTCTTTCCCCGAAGACATGCTGAAACGAATATGCTTCAAAAGCAAGAAGAATTCTAAATATTTCTTTAATCAGAGGAGCAATAATAATGTTCTAGCATCGCTGGGTTTTCTGGATCCAACTGATAACTAAAAAAGAGTCTGCATAACTCTGTAAAGAGGAAATATTTTTATCCACAACAAAAAGAAGAAGAAGTTTTAGAGCCATTAGTTCTGCGCAGTTGTTTGTACCCAAACCAAGACCCATAGTGATTTTAAAATAGTGATTTTGCGTGAGGAAGAGGACAACTCCTCTTCCACAACTTTCTCCATTATTATGAGAGGCCCCATCAAAAAAATCCCAAGGCTGAATCTAGTCAATAAATTCTTCAAATATTTGCCTATGTCTTCTCACCTCTTTCTCTTGGGGGAAATGTGTTAGAATATTGATCCCTTGGGCTACCTCTAGTTCATGAAGGGACATTTTCTCTTTGAAAATTGCAGCATTTCTGGCAAGCCATATTCCCCGTATTAGAATCATTGGCATTGCCTTTATAGCTTTAAGTGTGGGAATCAATAACCAAGCTTTCCAAGTTTCCTCGACTGAGTCCCCTTCCCATAAACAATCAAGCTCTAATATTTTTGAGCATTCCTTCCAGCATTGGCGAGAAATAGCATAATTTATGAATAGATGATAGCTGGACTCTTCATCATTCTTACAGACAACGCACCATCCTGTCCCTTCCACCTTACTTTTGTCATTCTATCCCACATGGGGACCCTTTTCTTGATCAGAAACCACATGAAAATTTATGCCTTTGGGGGCATTTGACCTTCCAAATCCCTTTCCACCACCAAGAAGGTTCTTGCTATTGGAGCTCAATGATGAGTTGTGAATATCCTAACTTAGGAGAATAATCTCCAAAGGGTGAATGTTTCCACACCAATTCATCCTCTATATCAGAAATACATATGTGTTCCCTTTTAAGGGATTCAATGTATTGGTCCCATGCTTTATTGAAGATATTTCCTAGCCATACATGAGCCGCAACCTTCCAACCTTGACCCCAAATGTTTGTTCTTTCTACATTTGACACTTGGTTTAGATAGTGGATACCATTATCATTCAAAACTTGTACACATTCTTCTAGAAGACTATACTTTATGCCACTACCAAGCCACATATCCACTCTAATCCATAATTTATTGCCTCTTCCCACCTTCCAAGCTAGTCCATCCCCTATGACCTAAAAAGAGGAAAGGATGGCTTTCCAAATGATTGAGAAACATCGACTACTCTTAATTGGAATTCTCACCCATTCTTCCAAAGAGGCTGGTGCAATATACTCATGGTACACAACTGTGGTCCATAGGTTTCGTACATTGATTAACCTCCAACTTGATTTCCCTGCCAATGATTTTGCAAACAAAAAAATGTTTTTTAGCCCCCACCCACCAAGCTACTTTGGGGTCACGAGAACGTCCCAGGAAATCCAGGGAACAACATAATTGTCTTTTGTTCATGCCCAAATAAATCTGAAAAAAAATATTGAGCCTTTTCAAGAATTCCTTTAGGGATCCAAGTGAGAGACATCCAATAAACAAGGATGGCTTCTAGAACATATGTTTCCAGCGTCACCCTTCCCACCTTGGAAAGCCATCTAAAGCTCCAAAATTTTAATCTTCTTTCTAGTTTTGTCAATAGCCACGCCTAGTCCTCTTTCATGCACTTGTTGGGTTTTAAATGGAAACCTAGATACTTGAGTCCTTCTTCCATTTCCTTCTACTCAAAAGGGAAAATCCTTTTGTAAAGATCAATTTCTACTCTATCCAGATTGTAAGTTGATAAAGTAGACTTTCTATTATTAATTTCCATCCTTGTTGCTTTCCCAAAAAGGTCTAAAATCTTTAATAAAGATTCAACATCCCTTCTGTTCCCACTGCAAAAAATTAGAATTATATCATCCACAAATAACAGGTGAGAAATATTTAAGGATGGGGAGATGGTGATACTCTAAATGTCTCCTCTAACTTTTCCCCCCTCTAGGGCTCTACTCAACCCTTCAACAACCAAAAGGAAAAGGAGAGGGGATATAGGGCATCCTTGCCTTAATCCCCATTCAACATCAAAGAAACTTGAGGATGACCCATTGATTATAACAACAAAAGAGACCTAGGTGATGCAACACATTACCCAATTTATGAAAGGGACCTCCAAACTCAGATGAGTAAGGAGCATCCTTAAGTAAATCCAACTTACTTTATCAAAGGATTTTGATAAATCAATTTTAAGGATTTCTCCTCTGCTCTTTGTAGATCTCAAATTGTGCATGAATTCTTAAGCAACCCCTATTGCCTCATGAATTTGTTTACCTTCCAAGAAACCAAATTGCTCAAGTGATATTTTTTCTGAAAGAGCAACTTCAATTCTCCTTGCAATAACTTTGGATACCACCTTGTAGATGTAGTTACATAAAGAAAATGGTCTGAAATCATTCAAAAAGGATGGCTCATCCACATTTGGAATGAGATCTATGAAGGTCGAGTTTATAGGTGGATGAAAATGACCCCTAACTCTTGATTCCTCCACCACTTTGAGAACATCTTTCCCAATGAGATCATAGAAACCAAGAAAAAATTCAATAGTCCAGCCATCTAGTCCTAGACTCTTGTCTTTTTGAAATATATGTAGGACTTCTTTCAGTTCATGCTCATAAACCTCTTCCATCAGAGCATGGTTCTCCTCTTCACCCACAAAGCTAGGGAAGAAAAGAGCTATTCTAATTATATCTACAATTGATGCCACTGGAGTGGCTTTAAAAAGAGATTGAAAGAAATTATTTCCCAATCAAGCCAATCCATCAAAATATGAGACTTTCCTTCCCTCAGAGTCTTGAAGACTCCAAATGGTATTAGATGTTTTTCTTCATTTTTCATATGCATGAAGAATTTTGTGTTCTCGTCTCCTTTTTCTAGCCATATGGATCTGCTTTTCAATCGCCACTCAACTTCCTTTTCTTCCAATAACCTTCTTCTTCTTTCTTCCAGCCTAAACAATTCTTCCTTTGTATTTGGTGAGCAGAAACCTCCTCCGGCCAAATCATATAAATTTTGGAGACCAACTTCAACTTCAATAAGCTCCTCCAAATCTCTCTACCTTTTGGCTCAAATGCAAATCACAGTAGCTTCATTTACTCTTCGTAGGTTTCTTTCCATATGGATACCCACTAGTTTGTTCTGAGTATCATCAATTGGTTGCCATAGATCTTTGACAAGCGTGGATACACTTTCATCTTTTAACCATTCTTGATTAAATTTAAAAGGGCTAGGAGGCCTTTTATGGCCTGAGGCTAGTTCAAAAAATATGGGAGAGTGATCTGAGATACCCCTAGATCCCACCCATTGGCACTTTAGATTTCCATCTTCCACAAGAGACTCAGAAATTAAGAAGTGATCTAATATTTTTTCAATTCTTTCATCCCCCACCCTTTTATCGCGCTAGGTAGAGCATAGCCTCGTCGAGGGAATATCCACTAGTTTCATTCTTCTCAGGAAGAGCTCAAAGAAATCAAAGAGGGGTTCCACTCTTGCGTTTGGGCCCCACGACTCCGCATTCCCTAAGGAAAAGTTCATGTCTCCCCCTAGAATCAGGCTTGAGTGAGAGAAGAAAGACTTTCTACCCAAAGCTTCCCAAAAAGGATATCTATCTTGATATGGTCCATACACGTTTAAAATTTCATATTCTTTATCCGATCCAACTTCCTGCACCAATGCTCCCAAGCCTGAGTCAAAGCCCTAGGTGGTATTGACTTTTATTCGCACTGTGTTCCATCCTAAAGCCACCCCACTTGAGCGCCCATTTGCATCCAACCCCACAAAATCCCAATTTTTAAAGCTAAGTTTTAGCCAGGAGACCACCGAAGCTGCATCCCCCAGTGTTTCTTGAAGGAACATCAAATCTGACTGGTTTGACACCACCAACCTCTGAAGGGAAGATTTTTTATGAGGCCCTGCCAACCCTCGACAGTTGAAAGATAAAATTTTCATGGAGAGGCCCTCCCTGAGGTCCTCGCTGCTCTAAGTGCCCCAATGATTGGTCTTTATTTTCCTTCGGCTATATCCACCTGGGCTTTAGATTGGGATTTTGAAAGAAAAGATTTGCGTCCTCTGCCTTTTGAGCCTATGTAAATGTTTGGGTTCTTTCCCAAACTCGTGCCCCGACTAGGCACCCCAATGGCCCTATTCCTTAATTGATAAATAATACCTTTGTTTGTTGAGTCTAAAGATGAACTAGACTCCTACTAAAAGGGTTGACTAGAGGGAGAGGAAGGGAAAAGGGAGGGAGGACTAGTAAGAGCCAAAGGTTTTGAAGATTTGAAGGGGAGGGGGAATTGAGAGGGAGGGTTTGGAGACCCCTTTTCCGAGCCGATCTAGTCGTTACCTAGTAATGCCAAAGAGGAAATAACCAAATTTAGAGGAGGTGGAGGAGTAAAAACCTTACCAAAAAGCGATTCCAGACCATGAAGGAGGTCGTGATTCCTTTTATTTCCCTCATCCTCTGAAGAAGAATTTAGCTGGGTGCCTGAGGAGCCGGCCCTGAGTGAAATTTCACACACCATATCCTTTTCCTTTCTGTAAACCGGCTCTTGAACATCCCTGTGCTGGGGGGGATTTGCATCACCCTGAATCACAGTATTGGGTAAAAAACCTTCCACCAATGAGGCTGGTCATTTCTTACCATGTGTTGAACCCACAAAGTCGGGACGAGGTCAAAAGGGCAGGTGGCATTGGCTGATCAGGTGTCCATATTTGTGACAATGCCTACAACGAAAAGGAATAGCTTCATAATCCAGGCTATGATGAAACCGATTTCCCCCCATTGCGAACTCCATTTCTTCCGCTAGTCTTGCTCTGATATCCAAGGAGACTAGGATCCTTTCTACCATCATCTTTCCTGTTTTCCTGAAGGATAAGTCCGCATCCATGAAGGTCCCCAAATAATTCCCCAACTATCTGAAGCTCAGTTCTATCCAGAATTCTGGCGGTAGTCTCGGGAGTCGCACCCAAACCAACAACACATTCACTTTCTCCCTGGTTGCATAAAAAAGAGGGGTCCATTTTTTCAAGAGGAAAGGAATAGAGTTGATACTCCATGGTTTTTTCAAAACCCACTCTGCATCTTCTGACTTTAGAAATTTAAAAAGAATCTAGCCTTTAGAAAGAGTCGAAATCTATGGCAGACTGGAGATGCTTCTGTTTCATGAGGCCACCACCCAATTTTTTATTGTCCACAATCCAAAATGCCTACCTCTTGCTTTAACCACCACCACCAAGTTGTCCATATCCAGAGCCTATGGGACTGAAATATCTTTCCCTAGGACCAAACTGATAGGGGCCACTGTGTTTTTAACCACTTTTTTTTTTCCTTAGATGCTTCACGGCCGTATCACTTGCATTCAAACCACCTGAGCTATTCCCTACCCCATTTTGGGTCAGATATGACTCTTCCTCCACAGCCTGGTCCGAAGGACACAGGTGTATCGAAGCATCGGGAAAAGCAAGAAAAGAAGATGGGGAGTCAATAGGTGAGGGACTAGAAGGAGGAGGTGTCGTTCCCCCACCGTTCACATAATTTAGTAGAGCTAGAACAATACCAGGGAGTGAGAGAGGGTGTTCCTCAAAGACCCCCATGGAGAAAGGACATGTGGGTGAAAAGAGTGAGCGACCAAATTCAAAATGACCATCTTCCCCACTACTTAGGGAGACAAACTTCAGACTGGGACTCTATGGCATCAGAACATGAGTTCTGCAGTCCACCTGACCCAAACCTAACCCTGGCTGGAGAGAAATCCAAGGCGGTTGGAGATGCCTCTACTGAGAAAATTGGCCAAGCCTGAGGCTCGGGAATGTCATACCTAAGAGAAACTCCACCTGTCATTGGACTATCACCCGAGCCTGCACCTTCAACCACCTCCATAGTTGTCCTCAAAAATTGTCGGCCATCTGACATCGACCAAATCTTGTCTTCCTCGCTCGGGTCCCGGGAATAGTCCAAAGCATCCTCCATGTCAACTTTGGTGAGGGCGACGAGCAGTGGAATGATTATTATTATCTATTATAAATTTGTTTTGGATAACAACATTCCTTGTTACCTTAACAAGTGCAAAAGTTGAGATGCCTAACCGGTTTAGATCCAATGTCTCAAGCTTTAGATTTTAATTTTATTTAAATACATATATGTATATTATTTTTTATTAATATTAATTTTAAATGATGATATAAGTTTAAATCATGTTTATGTCATTACTTATTCATTTTTTATTAATTATACTATTTTGAAAAAGTAATGTAATTGACTTTTTACTTTTCCTAAGCTAAGTTGAACCTAAGCGAGGGAGGGCTAGCTCCAAGAAATGCTTATGAGTGAGATGTTATCACCAAAATTGTATGAGGCTCCATCGAACCTAAACACCCAATGGACAATTTTTTTCCCACAAATGACTTTCACCCTCAATCCCTGCCCATGAAGTTTGAACCTGTGACCTGATGGAACACCTAAGTTAATAGATTCTAATTTTCCCTGTCCAAAAAGAGCTGGGTTCAAATTAGTACTACGGCTTTGAAAACGTTTATGTGACTGATTTTTTATTTACTACTACGACTCCCCAACCAGGATTTGCAAAATTAGGTACGAGGGCTAATGGCCGATTTAGAATTTGTGTTATTTGATTTGATATTTATAAAATAAATAAAGATAAAGAATCATCACGGTGCCTGTCGCTCAGTGGATAGAGCGTTTGTTTCTTAGTCGTAGGTTTGATCCCTACCGGGCGTGTTTTCTTTACTGTCTCTCCCTTTACTTTCATTTTACTTTATGTCAAACTCTTTCTTGCATGCTTGCACTAGTGAACATCATTATGAAGCTAAAGAGAAAATGAAATTCAACTTCTTTACCAATTCATGCTAAATTCAACTTCTTTACCAATTTCATCGTGACAATGTTCTAACACGTTTTCTCTATTTTGGTTTAACTATAACTAGCTAATTGGAAAACCCCAATTCATGTTATTTATTCTCTTGGATGACTCCTCAAATTCCTCTCCAACTCTTCATCTACCTATCTCATTTTTTCATTGCCTATGGACTCTCCATCTTCCACATTGTCACAACCTTTGATCTTACTTTAATGCACTACCTAGATGTCTATTTTGTTATAGCAATCCACATGACCATTGACCATCATTTCACTATCCCATGTGTGTTGTCTCAAAATTTATTTGCATGTTCTGATGCTCTCTCACCTTTGGTATGTTCCTTAATGGTATCATCTACATGCACCATCCTCAACATTTAGGTGATATTTTCTTCCATGCCCAAACTAAATGCACTTAAATGCAACACTTATGTTAATCCATATTTTCTTCTACTACGCATGCTACACTTAAATGCTAATCCATATTTTCTCTTACTACTCATTGTCTACTCTTACTTCAACTTCTCACAGATGCTCCTATATCAATGGATGATAAGATTTGGAAATGGAATGACATGAAAATGAAGACATAGACATACAGTCATTTAATGGTTGAAATATGAATAGTCAAGAGTATAAATAGTTAGTATATGCATTAGATAAATGTTCACATGACCCCATTCCTGATGTCTCAAACCAGAAAACCACATGATTTAAGTTTTTACATGGTTTCCAAGGAACATAAGACCAAAAATCAACTATCCATACCATTTTTTGGTTCCATTTGCTTTGTCCACAATAAATAATAATAACCAATTCATATGAAGAGGAACACGAGCACACACGATTCGTCCACTACTACGACAACCCATATCTCAAGGTTCAATTGTCCACACTTTTTTCTAACCTTTGTTCTCTTCTAAACACTTCTAACTGTTGGAGATCAATAATGAAAAATATTTCTCAAAGTATCCTACATTTATGGTTCCTCCTTGAAAACCTCAAACCTTTCCACCCATGGACATGTTTTTTCTCCTAGAAATAACAAGACACCCAACCTTTCTGATCCCTTATTGATAGATGCATTTGATCCTTGGACCGTTTTTCTTTGTCTTCCTCCTCGTCTTTCCATGACCAAACTCAAACCCCTAATGACACCATTCCTAACCAAAATATTATTCCCCCTGATGATCTATATGGATGTCGGTGGCCTCCCACCTATTCCAACTGGCTCATTTTGGCAGTTTTCCAGTTTGACAATTTTTTCCTAGTTTTTGGGTCCCGGACTTCCATGGCCATTTTGAGGCCCTAAACAACGTTTTTAGGGCTCACCACAATTAGAATGTAAATGATAGTAGGTCTGATAGCAACATGTGTATTCCTCATATATACCTTTCCAATGAGATATCGTGCACCTAAAACAAAGATCGTATGCAAAAGTTACGACCCCAGGAAGTTGATGTACTAACTTACCCCAACGGGGCCCACACAACTTTTGGTGTTTCATCTCCTAGGGTTAGGTTTTTGGATGTATAAGGTTTTTGGCATTTCTGTTTATTATAAAAAGGCCTTCAGAGCCTCATTGTACTCATCTTTTTGCGAATGAGCACAATCGTCACATCTCTTCTTAGAGATAAGCCACCACCATTCCAACGAGCCTGTTTTACGCTACGTTTTACAGTTTCAGCTTATTTCCTTATTGAATAGAAACCAGTTTTACTGTATATCTGTTATTCTTTGTTAATCATTTTTTAATAATAATCTATATTCATTTCATTTTGCTCATAAAATATGGATCAGTGGTATCAGAGTGGTCTTCTCCTTATCGTTCTTAATGCATGTCCCCAACGAGGTCATGGTACATAGAATTGGGTCTCGAGTTTGTTTCTCTTGAGGGAAAAATATCTCGCATGCCCAAGTGACCTCTCATGGTGGGCGAAAAGAAAGACGACGGAACAATAGATCCTTTCAAAATGTTGCTCGAGGAATCCCTCACATAACAAAGGAATGAGATGATGGATAATTTTGCGCAAATCCTTCGACAACAACCAACATGCGACACATCTTCCTCAAATGGAGGCATCGCCCCCTTCAAGGTACAAATCAACTTTAATATTCCTATATTTGAAGGTCAGATAGACGCAGATGTTGTAGACAAATGGTTGAATCTAATAGAAGGGTATTTCTCTATCCATAACTTCTCGAATATAGAAAAGATTACTTTTGTGCTCCTCAAAGTCGTTCCCCGTGTCAAATATTGGTGGGAAACTTTCTGTGAGAAAAAGGAAACAGAGGAACCCTCGTTATTTAAAGTTGTGGTCACTTGGGAGTCCTTCAGGGATGCTATTAAAGAACAATACTACCCTACCAGAAGTTATGATGACCTATATACAAAATGGACCACACTACGATAGGAAAGAGACCAAGCAGTGCCTGAGTTCAAAAATATCTTCCATACCTTTCACACCAAGTTGGGTATCAAATATTATGAGCGACATATGGTGCTCAAGTATCGCAGTGGTCTCCATAGATACATCCAGGATGAAATGGATTTTATGGACATCTCATCCTTGGGCGCGACCTACTGATATGTCATCAAAATCGAGAAAAAGATTAAACAAAAGACGTGGAAATTTGGGCTTGGGAACCCCTCATAGAAAAAACAAAGAAAGGGCGTCCCTAACCCACAGAAAAAAGGACAGAGCAAAGATGGACAGCCTCATGACAACCGGTCCAAGCCACAAGCAAAGAAGGAAACCCGAAAGACAAAGAAAGATACTGGTAAGTGGTGCCACTTCCATAAGAGCCCCTGGCATAACATTGTTGATTGTTGCTCAAAGCAGTCACTGGTGACAAAGGTGAAAGCCTCTGAATCAGATGCAGGTTCCGAATCTGAATCATAACTAGAAATGGGGAGACAGATCATTGACGCGGAACCCAATTCTACCATTGTTACCACCAAACTCCAACCCGATGAACGAGACGAGCCAAAAGAAGGCGAGCACATTTTTCATTCACAGATGTGGGTGAAGGGTACCCCATTGCACTTCATCGTTGATAGCGGTAGCCAAAATAACCTCATCTCAGTAGAGGTTTTCAAGCGACTAGCCCTGCCAACAATGCCACACCCGCAACCCTACACCATTGGATGGCTCCACCAAGGAAGCGATCTCCACGTCAACCAACAATGTCGTCTATCGTACGACATCGAGCCCTTCAAAGAAAAGGTATTGTGTGATGTTTCTCCTCTCTAAGTTTGTAATGTTCTTTTGGGCCAACTGTATTTATGGAAACGTCATGTTGTATATGAGTCTAGGGCTCGCAATGTTATTATTACTTTGAACAATAAATTGTAGAGGATACCCAAGGAAGTACCACCTAGTGTTATTTCCTTAATCTCTGCCAAGCAATGCAGGAAGGTCATCTCTTAGACTGAAAAGTTTGTCTTCTTCATGATTCTCTCTCAGAATGAGCGAAAGATTGCAACCACATACAGGGCCTCTGCGACTGACCTCTCCACACATCAGAAGCAAGTGGATAAGGTCATGGAATAATACTAAGATATATTTTCCTCACCTACCAAGGTACCTCTACACTGTTAGGTCCTGCATCCCATCGATCTGACCCATAATGCACCATTTCCCAATGGGCCAGTCTATCGCCGCTCTCTGTTAGAGAATGATTAGATCAAGCAACATATCCAAGAACTGCTCCACAAGGGGCACATCCATCCCACCTCATCTCCTTGTGGGAGGCCAATCATGCTGGTAAAGAAGAAAGATGGAACCTGATGACTTTGCATTGATTACTGGGCCCTGAATAAAATCACAGTCAAGAACCGGTACACGATTCCCCGAATCGATGACCTCCTTGATCAACTCATGTGGGCCAAATACTTTAGTAATATTGATCTGAAGTTTGGCTACCACTAGGTCCCAATAGAACAAACATATGTATGGAAGACCACCTTCAAGTCAAAATAAGGTCTTTTTGAATGGTTGGTCGTGCCCTTTGGTTTGACAAATGCTCCAACAACTTTCATGAGGATGATGGATGATCTCATGCGACCATTCACCAATAATTTTGTAGTGGTGTATATGGATGACATCCTCATATACAACAAGACTTGGGTGAAACACTTGCAACACATTCAATAGGTTATGCACACCCTGCAGCAGCACAAGCTATATGCCAACTTGGAAAAATGCTCCTTTGGCATGGATAAGGTCCACTACCTGGGATACATCGTTGATCAACATGGTGTAGATGTGGATCCAACCAAGATCCATGTCATCCGTGGCTAGCCAACCCTAACCACACTCACTGAGATTTAGAGTTTCTTGGGCCTTGCCAATTTCTACTGCAGGTTCGTGTTGGGATTCTCCCATATTGCATGGGCCCTTAGCCAAGTAATTAGGGGTGGTGGTAATGAAAACATTGTGTGGGTCATGTCCCAACAAAAAGCGTTCGATGATTTGAATCAACTCTTGTGCTCAGCCCCAATACTTTCATTACCGGACCTGCAACAACCCTTTGAGATCAAGACAAACGCTTCAGACTATGTTGTGGGAATCGTTCTCACTTAGCATGACCACCCCATGGCCTATCCTAGTGAGACACTATCAGATGGTGTATGTATGTACCCTAATTACAATAAAGAAATGTACTCCATTGTGCAAGCCTACCGCCAGTGGAGACGTTACATTCTTGGGAAGGAGACAATCATCCACACTGATCATAATCCAATGCAATTGATGCAGACATAAGGAAAATTGTAGAACGACCACCATCGGAAGTGGTCCACATACTTGTAGCAATTCCACCTCAACATCAAGTATAAAATAGGAAGTACCAACTGAAACGTTGATTTCCTCAGCTGACCTCCAATTGCGAAACTCACCACAGTGCTAGACTCTTGCGGCCACGAGACCTCTGGATGGCCCCAACTCTATGAGACAAACCCAGAATTCACCACCACCTACCAAATGTTGGGCGCAAACTTAGTTATTGCCAATTTCCATCTTCAGGACAGGATGTTGTGCAGTCTGGGCCATATCTGTGTTCCATCAAGCAAGTGAGCGAAGATGATTTGAGAATCCCACTATAGTGGGGTGGTAGGACATTTCAGCGTCGAAAAGACAGTGACAATGTTTCATAAACATTTCTATTGGCCGAAACTTCAAAAATATGTCAGCAAGTATATCAAGTCCTACACTGCTTGCGCTATTTCCAAACCAACCACTAAGAAATAGGTCTTGTACACCCCTTTGCCTACTCCTAATAGGCCATGGGAATCCATCTCAATGGACTACGTGTTGGGCCTCCCATCCACCAAGAGGGAAAATGACTGTGTTTTTATTGTGGTTGATCACTTTTCTAAAATGGTGATTCTGGCTACCTCCAAAAAGAGCATCACAACAGAGACCACTGGAAAGCTCTTCTTTAAACGAATCTAGGTACATTTTGGAATCCCACGAACCATTTTCTTAGATCGGGAAAGTCGGTTTCTCAACACATTCTGGTTGAGCCTCTGGTCACTGCTGGACACCAAGCTCACTAAATCCACGACCTTCCACCCCCAAACAGATGACCAAATTGAGGTCATAAATCGAATGATCATGCACATATTGTGCATGTACAATTACAAGCACCCCTGCACATGGGATGAGAGTCTTCCCTATGTTCAACACAGCTACAACCAATCCCTACATAGATGAACCGACCACAACCCCTTTTAGGTGGGCTTGGGATTCCAACCATTGGGTCCCATGAATATTGCACTACCCCTTACGACCACCCCGATCGACTCGTCACCTACTCCAACTGAAGCTGAAAAATCCACCTGGTTCATTGAACGGATCCAACACATCCTCCAATAGGTTCAAGATATTTTACAAAAGTCTAATGCCAAGTACAAGCAGTGCCATGATCAACACTGGGTGCCACATAAGTTTCAAGTGGGAGACAAAGTTTGGTTGCACTTGCAGAAAGAACGCCTTACAGGGCCTCATCAGAAGATTCTCTCAATCCGTTATGGATCGTACACAATCACCAAGGTTGTGGGTGACAATGCTTTTGAACTAAACATTCCTCCTTTCCTTGGCCTGCACCCAATGTTCAACGTGGATCTCCTTCGACCTTATTTTCCACCATTATTGGAAACCTCAGAGATATCAGAACAATTGACACCAATAAAGCTCAACCCCGACTACATACAACAAGCATCCAGTGATCAGATTGTGGACACACATGTCAAGGGCACTCAACAACAAAGGATCCAACTCTATCGAGTTGCCAAAGCATAGCATCTCTTGCACCAAGGCAAGTGGCTCACCTGAGGCCAAATTCAATAGAAATTTCCTCATCTGATGGGGGAAATCAACGTAATGGATACCATTGCTTCCTAATGGGGAAGGATTGATACAAATGGATGTTGGTGGCCTCCCACCTATTCCAACTGGCTCATTTTGGCAGTACTCCAGTTTGGTAGTTTTTTCCTAATTTTCGGGTCTTGGACTTCCAGGGCCATTTTGAGGCCCTAAACAATTTTTTTAGGGCTCACTACAATCAAACTATAGACATAATCATATTCTAATGGAAAAAAGTGTATTCCTCAGATATACCTTTCCAACGGGCTATCGTGCACCTAAAACGAAGATTGTATGCAAAAGTTATGACCCCCTGAAGTTGATGTACTAACTTACCCCAACGGGGCCCAAATGAATTTTGGTGCTTCATCTCCTAGGGTTATTTTTTTGGATTTATAGGGTTTTTGGCATTCCTATTTATTGTAAAAAAGCCTTCAAAGCCTCATTGTACTCATCTTCTTGTGAATGTGTGCAACCGCCACATCTCTTCTCAGAGATAAGCCGCCACCATTCCACCAAACTTGTTTTTCGTTGCATTTTACAATTTCATCTTATTTCCTTATTGAATAGAAACCATTTTTATTGTATATATGTTATTTAGTGCTAAGCATCTTTTAATAATAATCTGTATTCATTTCGTTCTGCTCATAAAATTCGGATCACCTGATCCCAATACACAAACAATGACAATAGAAACTTACCCATGTCTTGATGTTATCACCACCACTCTTGATGATTAAACTAACTTCCATAAAGATGGATATTGCCTCTCATTGAATTCCTTATAGAGATATTCTTTCTAACATCCAATCCTCATATGTCTATTTCCCACTCATGAAGCAAAGGAAGTCCACCAAAAGTGTTGCATTTTAATTTTATCCAAATGCCCTAAACTGAACATCTCCAAAGATGAATTTATTTCCCTTAGGTGCCTCAACAACAACCTTGGCATTGTCGTCCTCAAAGCTAACAAAGATAATACATGAAAATTCCATTGTCGTCATGAACAACAACGAATACACTTCAAAAATAATGGATTTTATTTTCTCCCATACATACTACAAACTCAAACTCAATCCTATAACCAAAATCACCAAAATTATCACCAAATCCATCAACAACTTCCCTTTGAACCGAAACATCGAAAAACACTTAGTTCTTAAAAAATCCCTTGCTCCTAAAATCTAAGGTCTTCCTAAAATACACAAAAAAAGTCATACCCATCCATCCCATCTCCAGTGCCATTGAATCCTCCACCTATGATCTTTCTAGTGTTTTAAGTAATAATTTCCAACTCTTTGTGGGCCATTCTTTCTCTTACATTAAACACTCCCTAGACTTCATACATAAAATTGAAACATCCAACATTGTCGATGCTAATATTAACATTCTCATCAAAATGTGTCTTGAATATATATTTTTTTAATCTTCCAAGAAACCTCACCAATGTCCACATTAACAACCTCATCAAAATGTGTCTTGAATCTACTTTTTAGCTTCCCAATTTTTTTATGAGCAAACTAAAATCATTTCCATGAATTCCCCTTTGTCTGTACACATTGTTAACCTTTTCCCAAGCATTTTGAGGAAAAATATCTTAAAATACACCTTTACAACCTAAACATTGTATTCACTTTGTAATGACACCTTCGTGATTTGGAGTTACACCTTCATGACTTGACCCCATAGTCGTGAACAAATTTTCATTTCATTTTCTTAACGGTCTTGTCTAAATGTTATACTTTTGGGTATTTTTCACTGGAATTCAACAATATAAATTTGGGTGAAATCACATTTTTTTGTTGTTTAAATTGCATTTTTGAATGCATAAATAGATTCAACGTCCTGAAAAACCCCTAAGGCACTAGAAAAAGGAAAAACAAAAAATGCGGCATTTCTTAATGACCACAACAATAATTCTAAATAAATTTGATTCACCATGGAAATTCAAAACAACCATAGCCTAATAATCCTTATGTAACTCAAAACCCAGAAAAAAAAAATTGCAATCATGTCACAGAATCCTAAACAATGAAATAAAGAAGAAATAAATTAGTAATGTCCATCCACGTTGATCCTTTCCAGCTGCCATCATTGGCGTATCACAATTTCACATTCTTGGATAAGAAACATAGTATGTGCAAAGAACATGGTGAAACACAAAATATATAAACAAAGTATAAACAAATTTGTATATGCAAGAAAATACAAATTTATATTTCCAACTGAAATCTTTTACAATCAGTGTTGTTGCACTTTCTTTTCTTCTTTTGTTCAATAATTCTGTCAACCTATATTCTTCGTACAAAGATGGATAAAAATATTTTATTTAAAACAATCTATATTGCAAAATATCTTACCTACTACAACCACATACATTAAATTTTTGGTGACTAGCTAAAATATATTAAAGAGGTTCAACAATTGTCCTGAGTGAAATTCAAAAGAGGATGCAAGGCATTTATCTCATATTATTGTCCATGATTTGGTGAGTACAGGGCACTTATAACAAACTGATCATCAAGCTTATCTTCAACACTCCCCCTTAAGCTTGACTTCCCTAAACTGATAATAAACCCATGAGGGATAGATGGAAATAAACTCTAGGATTGCAAGACCGAAGCGATAGTTGAGGTATCATTCAAGTGTTTTTTGAGGTCGATGAGTCCCATATCTTCTCTTAGTTGCCTAAAATTATGCTTCAACAATGCTTTTGTGAATATGTCTGCAAGTTGCTCCTCTGACTTGCAAAATTCCAAATTTATTTCTCTAGTCTCAACCAATTCTCTTATGAAATGGTAGCTTATGGATACATGTTTGTTGTGTTTATGAAATACTGAATTATTTGATAGAGATATAGAGGATTGATTATCATAGAATATTGGTGTTCCCTATTGTTACTCCTGATTCAAATCTAACAATATCCTTCTTAACCATACAACTTGACAAGATGATGTGTTTGCAATCACATACTTCGCTTTTGTTGTGGAAAGCGACACAATGGGTTGTTTCTTTAAAGCCCATAAAATAGCTCCTAATCCAATTTGGAACATATATCTAGATGTGCTCTTTCGATCATCTATATTTCCTCCCCGATCACTGTTAGTGTACCCATCTAACTCAAAGTTATCTGCTACAAAATACAAGATTCCATGGCTTTTGGTGCCATTCACATACCTTAAAATTCCCTTTCCTGCTTGCAAGTTTGTTTCTTTTAGAGTCTCCATAAACCTGGAGATTAGACTGACTACATAATTGATATTAGGTCTTGTTTTTGGATACATACAACTTCCAACCATACTTTTATAAAATTTTGGATCCACATTGCTACTGCAATCATCTTTTCTTAGCTTCAAACCTGTTGTTGTTGGTGTTGGTGTTTCCTTGATATTCAACATCCTAAATCTCTTCAAGATATCCCCTGCATACATGGTTTGAGATACAAAGATACCTTCATTTGTTTATTTAACCTCCATACCAAGAAAGTATCTCAATAATCCCATATCTGTCATTTCAAATTCTTTCTTCGTTGTCCTTCTGAATTCTTCTATGGACAAATTGATATTTCATGTAAAAATCAGATCATCTATATATATAAAAAAAATAGAATTTCACCTTGATTGTTGACTTTGATGTAAAGTGTTGTTCGCACTGTTGCTTTTATTAAAACCATTGCTCAATAAATATGAGTCAATGCAGTTGTACCAAGCCTTGGGTTATTTCTTGAGCCCATACAATGCTTTCTTCAACTTATACACTTTCTTCTCAATTCCCAGAGTTTCATAAATGGGGAGTTTTTCAACATATACTTCCTCCATTAACACTCCATTGAGAAATGTTGATTTTACATCCATATGATGGAATTTCCATTTGTGTTGAACTACTATTTCCAAGACAACTCTTACTATTTCCATCCTTGCTACAAGAGAAAAGGTTTCATTATAATATCTTCCATTTTGTTTTTTACACCCTTTGACCACAAGCTGTGCTTTGTGTCTTTCAATTTTTCCTTCTGCATAATTCTTGGTTTTATAAACCCACTTCACAGCAATAACTTATTTTCCTACTGGAAGTTTTACTATCCCCCATGTCTCATTTTTCTCAATTGCTTGCATTTCTTCATCCATAACATCATACCATTTTCTTTCTTTTAAAACATCCTCAAAGTAAATAGGATCAAATTCAGAAAATAAATCAAATTCACCATTCCATTATCATCATATTCATACCTAGATGTCTCATATATCTTCTTCAAGATTCTTGTTTTTCTTGAGTTATTGTTGCTATGTTACTTTGAAGATGCTGGATTGGTTTTTCCTTTTGTGATAGGAGTACCTAATGGAGGATTTTTCCGGGGGACAACCTGGGAACTTGTCAATGGAGGTGTCACTTGGGTGACACCTTGTGCTTCATGTTGAATGCCAATGCTTTGAGTTATCACTATGGTAATACCTTGTGAACCATTTGATAACTCCATAGCAGGTATTTCTACCCCAACATCTTGTGTTGTTTTCTTGCTGATCATTCCATGTTTCATCTTCAAGAAAGATCAGATCTCTCCTGATTATTTACTCCTTTGTTTTGGAATTGCATAGTTTGTATGTCTTTGATTACTCACTATATCCAATAAAAACACATTTTTGTCCTTTATCATCTCATTTATGTCTTCTTTCTTTGGGTATATGTGCAAATGCCTCACAACTAAAAACTCTCAAGTGTTCAACACTTAGAGTTTTCTTTCTCCATGCCTCTTGTGGAATCATGTTACAAACACTTTTCATGGGACATATATATTCCACGAATAAATTGTAATTTCTACTGCTTCACCCAAGAATTTATGATTTGGAAATCCTTCAACATTTAACATGCTCCTAGTCATTTCCTGAATAGTTCTATTTTTTTATTTTTTCCAAACTATTAAGTTGTGGTGTATACCTTTCTGCAAATTGCTTCTTGATTCCATGTTCTTTGCAAAAGTTTAGAAACTCATTTGATATGTATTCTCCTCCTTTGTCAATCCTTAGGACCTTTATGCAATGTCCACTCTATTTTTCAAATAAGGCCTTGAATTGCTTAAAGATCTCAAAGGCCTTAGATTTACACTTTAAAAAATAGACCCATGTTTTTCTATTGAAATCATCTATGAATGTTATAAAATACTAAATTTTTCCAAGAGAGGGGGTTTTCACAGGACCACATAGATCTGAGTGAATCAACTCAAGTGGAGCTCTTGCTCTCCACAATTTACCAGAAGGAAACACATTTCTATGTTGTTTTTCCAAAATGTATCCCTCACATGTTTTCGTAGGTTGTTCAATCAATGATAGTCCTCTTACCATTTGCTTCTTATACAACAAAGTCATCCCATTGAAGCTGAAGTGACCATATCTTAGATGCCAAAACCTAGATTGGTCTGTTGTATCAACTTTGAATGTAGCTGAAAATCTATTCTTCATGGTTAAAGGAAATATTCTTGTGTTTGTCATCTTAACTGTTGTAATTTGACTATCACTGCCATTTCTATAAAAAATAATGCATTCTCCATTCTCAAACATAACCCTATAACCCTTTTGAACTAACTATCCAACACTAACGAGGTTATGTTTTAAACAAGGGACATTGTATACATCTTGGATTTGTTTAATGTCACCTTGCCTAGTGCAAATGGAGATGCATCCCTTACCCATGACTGACACTTTGTTGTTATTTCCCATTCTCACCTGAGATTTCACTGATTCATCAATGCTAGAAAACATTTACTTGTTTCCACTCATATGGTTGCTACAACCATGATCTAAGTACCAAACATCCTTATTACTTTCTTCTACTACATTGCAAATGATAAATATATTTTCCTTCTTTTCACTTTCAATTTCTTCTCTCTTAATGAAATTTTCATTTTGTTGATACATATCATATTTTTTTTTCTACATCCAAGTGCATAATGTCCAATCTTTTTACAGCAATGACATTGGACATTGGATTTGTTGTACCTTTGTGAAAATATTCCACGTGAATTGTTGTTGCTCCTTCCTCTTCCACGTGTTTCTAAAAGATTGCTTCATCCTTTAATGGCTGCTACTGAAACTTCCACTTCCACTACCTCTAACAACACTTCTATTGTTAGATGATCTGCCTCTTCCTCTAATTGAATCTTGAGATCTAAAATCTTACTCATAAGAGACGGTAGATGATCTATTCAACCTTTGTTCATGGATTTGCAAGGAACCTAGAAGCTCATCAAGACACATTTGAGTTAAATCCTTTGATTCTTCTATTGTTATAACAATAGGATGAAATATGGGAGGCCCACTTCTCAAGTTTTTTTTATGATTCTTTGATCCTCAAGAGTGTCTCCATTAGTTCTAATTTGGTTAACCAAGTTCATAGTGCAAGTAAGGAAATCATTCACCTACTTAGATTTCTTCATTTGAAAATCTTCAATATCTCTTCTTAACAATTGTAACATGACAAGATTTACCTTGCTGCTGCCTTGGTATACATTTTGCAAAGTCTCCCATGCTTGCTTGGATTTTGTAGTTGCTTCCATCCTTGGGAAAATGGAGTCTCCCATCGTTGCTTGTATAAAATAAAGATCCTTGGAATCATTTTTCTTGTATAAAACTGCGAGCTACTGCCGAGTTTGCGATTTTCGTTTTGAATTCTCCGAAATATCAAATAAATCTTAATTACTTGGATTTGCTGCAAATTAATAACTGGAATTTGCTGCGAATTATTGCCGAGTTTGAACATTTTTTCTTCTGTTTATGGGTAAATAACGCACCGTAACCCTAAAAATAAATCTTTGGTATTTGGAGTTATTGTAGACTATAGGTTCTGTTTGCAAATTTCCTTGTAATTTAGGAATAAATTGACTAATAAAAGTTTAAAAAAAATCTTCAGATGACAGACCTTAACCTTGAAGAAATCTTTATCTATGAACTTAATGTAAACGATTGTTAGGTTTGCAATTTATTTTTGTAATTTGGCAGTAAATTGACTATTACAATCTTAAAGAAATTGGGGTTTCTCCGTAAATCACCGTCCGAAAGATGGAAAGCTTAAAGAACTCTTTATTGTGTGCATTTATTGAAGGATACTCCTTTGTTTGAATTTTCACACAACATATCGAGAAATTAAGTGTCTGAAATTTAAGTAACTGTTTGCAGTGTTTAAATCCTTAGTTCGGAGTTTAAGTTTTCAGTTCATAATATTAAACCGGCTATCGGGCAATACAATTTTTTATAAATCAGCCAGGTGCACTGTTTGTTGCACTGAAAGATCCTATTTATTCATGGTTCCGGGATGTCATAACAGTTTTGCTGGGCCATCAACTCAGCGAAACCTCCATTGAAGCCATAAAAATATTGCATTAAGAAAAAGAACTTAGCCTAAACCGCCAAGGATTAGGCGCTTTTTTGTCGGTGTTCCTTCACGATGTGTTATGTAAAAATTAGGGTTAAAATGAATTTGGCAGTGTTACTTTAGTTTCATTTTTAGAATAGCAAATTGAAGTCCATTTATATTACTGTAATTTCACAGAATTGATGGCTCTCGGCAAAGAGGTAGAATAAAAACAATGAACATAAACCCAAATGCAGGATAAACAAACCATGGGGCTTGAGTGCTCGCCTATACATGAGGGTGTCTATATACTAGGGTGGGGTTCAAGGAATATTAGAGAAAACATTCCCCCCACCACCCTCATATATGAGGGTGGGGTTAGGGGGAATAATAGAGAAAACATATTCATATGACAAAGAGGTAGAATAAAAAAAATGAACATAAACCTAATTGCAGGATAAATAAACCATGAGGTTTGAGTGCCCGTCTATATATGAGGGTGGGGAAAAAACATTCCCCCACAACCCTCATATATGAGGGTGGGCTTGGGGGAAATAATGGAGAAAACATATTCATATATGAGGGTGGGAGTGGGGGGAATAATAAAGAAAACATCTATTAAATAGAATAGAGAGATACAATGAGGATCCAAACAGATCTACCAAACATTGCACTAAACTAAATTGAAATTAATGACTAACTTACTAGACTTGTCCAGGTGAGCTAGAAGACAACTTAACAATGGGTAGGCAACAATAGATTATCTCTAACACTCCCCCTTAATTTCAGTTGTACATACATCAACACTTACAATGCTCAAATGGTTTACACATAAATGGTTTAAGTTGACAACGAACCTTCATGATGGAGAAATTGATATACAATCACTTGGGATTTCGTCGCTATGAGCTTAATCATCGATCTTTCTTTTTCTTCCTTTTGTACCTGCACATTGATTATTGATGTCCATATTAAAAACAATCCATCTATCGAGATATATGGGTGCCATCTCTTGTACTCGCTAGTTTTGTAGGAATGCATTTCACCTACATGGTTCATCAATATACTAAACTCTCCCTTAATCATAATCATACTCTGGTCCTTAACACTTTGAGATTACACTATCTCTCATTCCCCTTGTTAATAGAAGATTCAAATTCTCTGATTCACCATCAAACTTAGATACGAGTACACCTTCCACCCTAGTATATACCTAGTGGTTCATTCCATAGCTTGATGTGACATTCGCTCTATGCATAAAGGGATATATGCTACATGATTACACACTAATCTATATAGGCCTGACTCAATAAGACTTACTAAACATTTGGGAAAATTAGCTTACCTATAGCGAGGTTTACAACTTGGACCAAAAAACTTTTAGGGTGTAGGGTACAACCAAACATTCACCCTTTACAACATTATTTCAACATTTCACTCGGATACAACAATCATTCTATATGATTTACTAAATGCCCATTTCATATGCCCATTTACCAAAACTTCTCACCAACCACCTCATGCTTGCACATGATCCTATCTAGCTTCTTATTTGTACTAATATTAGCACTATTCAACTAAAAAAACATTATTTTGCATATACTTGGCAGTGTGTAATAGATCCAAAACGGTCAAGATTTTAAACCTTTGTTGCAACATTTCTTTGTCCTTTGGGATACGAAAAAAATTACTCAAACCAAGATTGTTTTCCAACATCTCTACTTCATACAACCCTCTGACTGTGGTGCGACGAGGGGAAAATCCCCTTTCTCATATTAGTACTCTGGGAGTTGATTCCTTTCCCTTGGCCTTCGTCCTTCGCTCTACCATGCGATAACGTCCTCAGAATGACTATGGTACTCTCTACCGCCATTCGGAAGCTTGAAGCTCTCGGTCAACTTGCAATTCCAAGTTCCTTCGAACGCATGAATCGATTCAACCATGGATTGGAAGGGATTCACTCTCTTCAATGGTTTATGGATTCCCTCTTCCTAGAATCATCAATATGGTTCTGTCCCTCTGATCCAAATGGAGGGTTCTTACGATTGGAGGCAATGACCCTTGTTGTTCGACACCCTAGGTAATTCTTTACTCTCCCGAGTGGCCAGTCGCTTCTCCACTGCAATGCGAGCACCTTCTAGTGAATCCCATATGAACTGGGAAAATTCAACTTCCACTTGTGCTTCAAAGCCCACTTACAATAACTGTCAATTTTGTTTGGATCACTTTCGTAGTAACGTGGCCCATTTTCCAAAGTTAATACGATTTTGACAGCCTCTCTATGGGAAAAAGACTAAGTTTGTGCAATAAACAAAGTAAAAAAAAAGAGTACAAAACAAAGTATTCAAGTCCACTGTATATGCAGTGAAAAAAATAGATTTATATTGAAAACATTTGTCAGTTACATCTAGTGCTACTACACTTAAGTTATCCTTCTCTATTGAAAAATACCTTCTACTCTCTTCTGCTATCTAAAAGGAACAGACCTTCACTACTTATTAAAAACAAAACTGGAAAATATCCTACCCACTACAACCACAAGCATTTAAAATTTTGGGGACTAGCTAAAATGTATTTAAGAGGATAAAAAATTGTCATGGGTGAAAGTCAAACAGGCTGCTGGGCATTTATCTCAGACTATAGGGAATTTATATCAAACTAATGATCAAGCTTATCTTCAACACTCCCCCTTAAGATTGACTTCCCTAAACTGGTAATATCCCCATGAAATTTTCATTTTTGATACATATCATATTGTTTTTTTCTACATTCAAATGCATAATGTCTGATCTTTTTACAATAATGACATTGGACATTGGATTTGTTGTACCTTTGTGAAAATATTCCAAGTGAATTGTTGTTACTCCTTCCTCTTCCACGTGGCTTCGTCCTTTAATGGTTGCTATTGAAGTTCCACTTCCACCACCTCTAACAACACTTTTATTGCTAGATGATCTGCCTCTTCCTCTAATTGAAAGAGACAGATAGATGATCTATTCAACCTTTGTTCATGGATTTGCAAGGAACCTAGAAGCTCATCAAGACACATTTGAGTTAAATCCTTTGATTCTTCTATTGTTATAACAATATGATGAAATATGGGAGGCCGACTTCTCAAGTTTTTTCTATGATTCTTTGATATTCAAGAGTGTCTCCATTAGTTCTAATTTGGTTAACCAAGCTCATAGTGCAAGTAAACAAATCATTCACCTGCTTAGATTCCTTCATTTGAAAATCTTCAATATCTCTTCTTAACAATTGTAATATGACAAGATTTACCTTGCTGCTGCCTTGGTATACATTTTGCAAAGTCTCCCATGCTTGCTTGGATTTTGTAGTTGCTTCCATCCTTGGGAAAATGGAGTCTCCCATCGTTGCTTGTATAAAATAAAGATCCTTGGAATCATTTTTCTTGTATAAAACTGCGAGCTACTGCCGAGTTTGCGATTTTCGTTTTGAATTCTCCGAAATATCAAATAAATCTTAATTACTTGGATTTGCTGCAAATTAATAACTGGAATTTGCTGCGAATTATTGCCGAGTTTGAACATTTTTTCTTCTGTTTATGGGTAAATAACGCACCGTAACCCTAAAAATAAATCTTTGGTATTTGGAGTTATTGTAGACTATAGGTTCTGTTTGCAAATTTCCTTGTAATTTAGGAATAAATTGACTAATAAAAGTTTAAAAAAAATCTTCAGATGACAGACCTTAACCTTGAAGAAATCTTTATCTATGAACTTAATGTAAACGATTGTTAGGTTTGCAATTTATTTTTGTAATTTGGCAGTAAATTGACTATTACAATCTTAAAGAAATTGGGGTTTCTCCGTAAATCACCGTCCGAAAGATGGAAAGCTTAAAGAACTCTTTATTGTGTGCATTTATTGAAGGATACTCCTTTGTTTGAATTTTCACACAACATATCGAGAAATTAAGTGTCTGAAATTTAAGTAACTGTTTGCAGTGTTTAAATCCTTAGTTCGGAGTTTAAGTTTTCAGTTCATAATATTAAACCGGCTATCGGGCAATACAATTTTTTATAAATCAGCCAGGTGCACTGTTTGTTGCACTGAAAGATCCTATTTATTCATGGTTCCGGGATGTCATAACAGTTTTGCTGGGCCATCAACTCAGCGAAACCTCCATTGAAGCCATAAAAATATTGCATTAAGAAAAAGAACTTAGCCTAAACCGCCAAGGATTAGGCGCTTTTTTGTCGGTGTTCCTTCACGATGTGTTATGTAAAAATTAGGGTTAAAATGAATTTGGCAGTGTTACTTTAGTTTCATTTTTAGAATAGCAAATTGAAGTCCATTTATATTACTGTAATTTCACAGAATTGATGGCTCTCGGCAAAGAGGTAGAATAAAAACAATGAACATAAACCCAAATGCAGGATAAACAAACCATGGGGCTTGAGTGCTCGCCTATACATGAGGGTGTCTATATACTAGGGTGGGGTTCAAGGAATATTAGAGAAAACATTCCCCCCACCACCCTCATATATGAGGGTGGGGTTAGGGGGAATAATAGAGAAAACATATTCATATGACAAAGAGGTAGAATAAAAAAAATGAACATAAACCTAATTGCAGGATAAATAAACCATGAGGTTTGAGTGCCCGTCTATATATGAGGGTGGGGAAAAAACATTCCCCCACAACCCTCATATATGAGGGTGGGCTTGGGGGAAATAATGGAGAAAACATATTCATATATGAGGGTGGGAGTGGGGGGAATAATAAAGAAAACATCTATTAAATAGAATAGAGAGATACAATGAGGATCCAAACAGATCTACCAAACATTGCACTAAACTAAATTGAAATTAATGACTAACTTACTAGACTTGTCCAGGTGAGCTAGAAGACAACTTAACAATGGGTAGGCAACAATAGATTATCTCTAACACTCCCCCTTAATTTCAGTTGTACATACATCAACACTTACAATGCTCAAATGGTTTACACATAAATGGTTTAAGTTGACAACGAACCTTCATGATGGAGAAATTGATATACAATCACTTGGGATTTCGTCGCTATGAGCTTAATCATCGATCTTTCTTTTTCTTCCTTTTGTACCTGCACATTGATTATTGATGTCCATATTAAAAACAATCCATCTATCGAGATATATGGGTGCCATCTCTTGTACTCGCTAGTTTTGTAGGAATGCATTTCACCTACATGGTTCATCAATATACTAAACTCTCCCTTAATCATAATCATACTCTGGTCCTTAACACTTTGAGATTACACTATCTCTCATTCCCCTTGTTAATAGAAGATTCAAATTCTCTGATTCACCATCAAACTTAGATACGAGTACACCTTCCACCCTAGTATATACCTAGTGGTTCATTCCATAGCTTGATGTGACATTCGCTCTATGCATAAAGGGATATATGCTACATGATTACACACTAATCTATATAGGCCTGACTCAATAAGACTTACTAAACATTTGGGAAAATTAGCTTACCTATAGCGAGGTTTACAACTTGGACCAAAAAACTTTTAGGGTGTAGGGTACAACCAAACATTCACCCTTTACAACATTATTTCAACATTTCACTCGGATACAACAATCATTCTATATGATTTACTAAATGCCCATTTCATATGCCCATTTACCAAAACTTCTCACCAACCACCTCATGCTTGCACATGATCCTATCTAGCTTCTTATTTGTACTAATATTAGCACTATTCAACTAAAAAAACATTATTTTGCATATACTTGGCAGTGTGTAATAGATCCAAAACGGTCAAGATTTTAAACCTTTGTTGCAACATTTCTTTGTCCTTTGGGATACGAAAAAAATTACTCAAACCAAGATTGTTTTCCAACATCTCTACTTCATACAACCCTCTGACTGTGGTGCGACGAGGGGAAAATCCCCTTTCTCATATTAGTACTCTGGGAGTTGATTCCTTTCCCTTGGCCTTCGTCCTTCGCTCTACCATGCGATAACGTCCTCAGAATGACTATGGTACTCTCTACCGCCATTCGGAAGCTTGAAGCTCTCGGTCAACTTGCAATTCCAAGTTCCTTCGAACGCATGAATCGATTCAACCATGGATTGGAAGGGATTCACTCTCTTCAATGGTTTATGGATTCCCTCTTCCTAGAATCATCAATATGGTTCTGTCCCTCTGATCCAAATGGAGGGTTCTTACGATTGGAGGCAATGACCCTTGTTGTTCGACACCCTAGGTAATTCTTTACTCTCCCGAGTGGCCAGTCGCTTCTCCACTGCAATGCAAGCACCTTCTAGTGAATCCCATAAGAACTGGGACAATTCGACTTCCACTTGTGCTTCGAAGCCCACTTACAATAGCTGTCAATTTTCTTTGGATCGCTTTCATAGTAACGTGGCTCGTTTTCCAAAGTTAATACGATTTTGACAGCCTCTCTATGGAAAAAAACTAAGTTTGTGCAATAAACAAAGTAAAAAAAAGAGTACAAAACAAAGTATTCAAGTGTACTGTATATGCAGTGAAAAAAATAGATTTATATTGAAAACATTTATCAGTTACATCTAGTGCTACTACACTTAAGTTCTCCTTCTCTATTGAAAAATACCTTCTACTCTCTTCTGTTATCTAAAAGGAATAGACCTTCACTACTTATTAAAAACAGAACTAGAAAATATCCTACCCACTACAACCACATGCATTTAAAATTTTGGGGACTAGCTAAAATGTATTTAAGAGGATAAAAAATTGTCATGGGTGAAAGTCAAACAGGCTGCAGGGCATTTATCTCAGACTACAGGGAATTTATATCAAACTGATGATCAAGCTTATCTTCAACACTCCCCCTTAAGATTGACCTCCCTAAACTGGTAATATCCCCATGAGGGATAGCTGCAAAGAAGTGTTTGTTGAGGTCAATGAGTCCCATATCTTCTCTTAGTTGCTCAAAATTATCCATTGGCAATGCTTTTGTGAATATGTCTGCAAGTTGCTCCTCTAACTTGCAAAATTCCAAATTTATTTCTCGAGTCTCAAAAAATTCTCTTATGAAATGATACCTTATGGATATGTGTTTGCTACATCTTTGAAACATTGGATTATTTGATAGAGCTATAGAGGATTGGTTATCATAGAAGATTGGTGTTCCCTCTTGTTGCTCCTGATTTAGATCTGATAATATCCTTCTTAACCATACATCTTGACAAACTGCTGCATTTGCTTCCACATACTCTGCTTCTGCTGTGGAAAGTGATACAATGGGTTGTTTCTTTGATGCCCATGAAATAGCTCCTAACCCAATTTGGAACCACATATCGAGATGTGCTATTTTGATCATCTATATTTCCTCCCCGTTCACTGTCAGTGTACCCAACTAACTGAAAGTTATTTGCTGCAATATATAAAATTCCATAGCTTTTGGTCCCATTCTCCTACCTTAAAATTATTTTTCCTGCTTCCAAGTGTGTTTCCTTTGGAGTTTCCATAAACCTGGAGATTAGACTAACTGCATACATGATATCATGTTTGTTGTTGTTAGATACATAATACTTCCAACCATACTTTTATAAAATATTGGATCCACATTGCTACTGCAATCATCTTTGCTTAGCTTCAAACTTGTTGTTGTTGGCGTTGGTGTCGGCTTGTTATTTAACATCCTAAATCTCTTCAAGATATCCCATACATACTTGGTTTGAGATATGAAAATACCTTTATTTGTTTGTTTAACCTCAATACCAAGAAAGTATCTCAATAAGCCCATATCTGTCATTTCAAATTCTTTCTTCATTGTTGTTTTGAATTCTTCTATGGACAAACTGATATTTCCTGTAAAAATCAGATCATCTACATATAAGCAAATAATTAGAATTTCACCTTGATTGTTGATTTTGATGTAAAGTGTTGGCTCACTGTTGCTTTTACTAAAACCAATGCTAAACAAGTATGAGTAAATGTGGCTATACCAAGCCCTGGGTGGTTGCTTGAGCCCATACAATGATTTCTTCAACATATACACTTTCTTCTCAAGTCCGAGAGTTTCAAAACCAGGGAGTTGTTTAACATATACTTCTTCCTTTAACACTCCATTGAGAAATGTTGATTTTACGCCCATCTGATGGAATTTCTAGTTTTGTTGAGTTGCTATTGCCAAGCCAACTTGTATTGTTTCCATCCTTGCTACAAGAGAAAAGGTTTCATTATAATCTCTTCCATGTTGTTTTTTATACCCTTTGACCATAAGTTGTGCTTTGTGTTTTTCAATTATTTCTTCTACATCATTCTTGGTTTTATAAACCCACTTGAAACCAATAAATGATGTCGATCCTTGTCTTCCATGCTCTGCCAAGAGACCATGTTTCTACTGCGTCACTCTGATTTCATGGAGGAAGTCATGATTGTATTTGACTTTGACCCAAAATTTCAACTTTGACATTTTTTATGGCTGAGGGCACTAGGAGATGCGATGGGTTAGGGCACACTAGGATATCCAAGAATGATTCCAAAACGCTTCACTTAAAGTGCCCGAACAATCAAGTTAGGGTTTGTTGCTGCTGCAAGATCAAAAACCCTAGTTGCAACTGCAATTATGCTACAACGAGCTTGACAAAGAGTTGTAGATATAAATTTCAGTGGTTAGACTGTTCCGAAGGTGGTGTGGGCCCATAGCCTATTATAATGTTGTGCTCGTTTAACCATAAACAATTCTACACCATTGCTACCCAACCATAGGCACAAAGCCACCCCTGAGCACCTTAACCTTTGACATAAAGAATGATTATGAGAAGCCTCACTAGAACCAATAGATAAAATAGGGTAGTGCACCTTCTCCAGAGGTAGCGCACAAGATAGAGTACCAAAATACTGAACAGGAATTTTTTTCACACCTGCAGCTCCTCCTCAACACTTGCACCTTGCTTCTAAATGACTGAGTGTGTGTACAAATGAGCTGGAGTGCCTCCTATTTATACTAATCTAGCCAGGTGAACATGTGTCTCTTCAAATAGGGCCGACTTGTCCTTTTCTAGATATATATATGAGAGCGGACTTTCCTTTCTAGGGTTTTCACACATCTGTTAGGGTTTTCTCTTGGTTCCAGAATATTCTAATCTAGTCAAAGGTTTGTCCATGGAGGTTAATACCTCCGACAACTACCAAAACATTAACAACATAAACTCAACAAGATTCAATGGAAAATAAATAAAACCAACAACAATCAATCACACAATGAACATAACGATTTACGTGGTAAAACCCTTTAAAAAGAAACATCCATGGGGCAATGATAATCAATATTCTTATTGATCAAGGGAGAATTACAACAACCAACCACAGGCTTGCAAACCTCACACACTCATCTTGCACTCTATCTTTGCCTCTAGGGGCGTGCATAGATATATAACATCTATCACATAGTTACACAAATTGATCAAACAATTACACCTATCCATATTCTATTTTTAACTGATTTAGTTAAGCAAATTGGAAAATTCTAGGAGTTAAGAAATCCACCCATATCCCAAAAATCATGGGAAATTAGTTAACACATTTCAACAAGTTTATGTGAAATGACTCTCAAGTAACCAACCATTGTATGAAAAAGCTAGTTCCGGTAAATCACTCGCTCAATAATTATTGAAAATGATTTTTTGAATTCAAAAGCTAGAAAGTTTAAGGAGTTTCCATATTTTGCTCGTCAAATTACAATGCTTAGGTTGTTGCTTTAATGCTAGATTATCGTTATGTTAATCTTTTTTCAACACGAGTTAACCGGTATGTTTGTTGAAGCTTCAACATTGTTAATAAAAAACAAAGTTCTAGTTGTGTTATATTAAACATTTACAATCATAAATGATTTTATGTGTTAAATTTTATTATTGGGTTAATTGTTTATGGTTTTTCCCAAAAAAAGATTATAGAAATTATATAAAATCTTTAGAAATTTGAATATTTTTTCAAAATTATGACCAAACATTTTACATTTTGTATATTAAAAACTAACAAAATTAACAAAATTTATACATTTTAATATAAATTTCCATCCTTAAAATTATGACTGTTTGCAGCTGCCCTTTTAAAAACCAACTTCTCATATACTAGAAATAAAAAATCTCATGTAGTGATTTTACTATATTAAACTCAAAACACTATAATTAGACAGTTCTATATGTTTAATCTCCTGTAATGATTTTACTCAGGTTAAACTCAAAACACTATAATTAGACAGTTTTATATGTTATTTTTTTAATGGCGTTGTCCTTTTGTATCATAAGGCACAATTTCTGGTTAAACAATTCACAGCAGAAATTAGGGATTTTCTTCATCTCTATCCGTCGAACTGAATTTGCGCTGATTGCATTTGATTTGATCTGATTTGATTTTAGAAGTAGTGAAAAAAAGTAGATGGCGAAGAATTCAAGAGCCGAAAGGTTGATATGGTCAAGTTGACCTTAGGTCCAGATTAACGTTCTAGTCCGAAAGGGCGTGGGTTCAAATCACATTATGTACATGCAGTGGCTGAAAACTGTGAGTGCTAGATTCTAGTTTTTCTTTCGAAAATTGTGAGTGTAGATTTTAGGGTTTTTTTAAGAAGGGTTTGTGTTAAAATTCTACTAAGCATTTTTTAAAAGCATAGGTTAAAGATTTTACGAAATGAGGATTTTTCGAGGGATAATTGTTTAAAATCTGGCGAGAAATTGTTGGATTTATAGATTTAAGTGATTATTTTTATAAAATTTGAGTGCTGGAGTTTTTCAGCATGCTGAATCCATTTCTGAATGCAGAAATGGATTCTGAACAACAAAAAATAGTGATTCATGTAAATTTATATAGCCCCATTTCATAGAACAGCTAGTTAACGTTTTTTTTAAATGCATAAATGGATTCAGAGGGATGAAAAACTTTGATACATCCCAATTTTACAGTCTTAACTGCTAAAATCTTCTTAGCTATTAAAATTAAACGAAAAATATGACGGGATAAAAACCAAAACATAGAACAGCGTTTCTGGTAGAATTGAAGTCAAAATAGAATGTAGGTGGGCATTTGGTCTAGTGGTATGATTCTCGCTTCGGGTGCGAGAGGTCCCGAGTTCGATTCTCGGAATGCCCCTATTAAAGTTTATGCATACATGAACGGTCAAGTGCAGGAACATAAATTTTTTGTATCATGATTCATAGCAGCAAGATATGAGATTCACAGAAATCAAGTTGGATCTCAATCCAAGAACTAACAGGAAAAAAGTTTACGTGGATGGTGCGGTCATCAGCTTAGATTATTTTAAGCTGGAATTTAGATTATTTTAAATAATCATGATCAAATATCAGCTTCCTCTGACCATGTTTGGATGTGCGTTCAGGTGGAATGGCTTTTTGGTTTAGTGTAGATAGAAAATGTTGCTAGTGTTCTTCCAGTCAAGCTTCAAACAGGTAAGTTAAACGTTCTATTAAATGAAGATTTTTTCTGAGGATATTTACTGGAAATCCTGCTAGAAATTGTTAGATTCGTAGATTTTAGTGATTATTTTTGTATAATCCGAGTGTCTTATGGATTTTTCAGCATGCTGAATCCATTTCTGCATTCAGAAATGGATTTTGAATAACCAAAAATAATGATTCTTGTAAATTTATATCGATTCTTACAAAAAAATTCTCTTCATAAAACAACTAGATAAAACCATTTAATTTCAGTCAATATTATTGTATGTGAAAAAGATAAAAGACTACAGTGAATTTTGATTTGTATAACCTGGTCTAGTTAAAAACAATTTTAACTTTAAAATCTACAATGATTCACAAACAATTTTTAACTTAAATGGAAAATTATTTAATACCTTCATAGAATTCCTTTAAAAAAAACTAGAAAGGCCCTGAAGGCTTTCAAATTTGATCTCACGTAAACAAAAGCCTGTTATAACTCAAGCCTGTTATAACTCCTGCCCAGCAAGCGTGCGTTACTAAACTGTTAACACGACACCATCAGCGGGCCATGCCTATATTTGAATAATTTATTCTAGGCAACCTGTTTGAAGAGGATCCTTTTGACATGCTCTTTTATTTCTATACAGTGGGAAACTGTCAAACGGTCTCCTTCCATTTTCTATACAGTGTGAAACTGTCAAACCGTCTCCTTCCAAGTAAAACAAATGCTTTAATCTTGCATTGTCAAAAACAAGTGTCTCCCAATTGTTCGGCACATCTTTTGTCTTCAGAAATTCCCACTTCAAATCTCCAAGGGCGTTTTCCATGAGAGTATAAACATGTTTGAGAACTACCTCTGAGATTTTTGGATGGTCCTTCATGTAACACTGTATGGCAAAAGCCACCTCGCCTTGAATTCTATGTAGAAATGTGTAACACACCCGACCCCTAAGTGCTCTTTTAAGGGGCGGGGCATCATAATTTCGTTTTCCTTAACTATCTCAAACCCTCCATTCGAGGTTTCTATCCCATTCTGCTTATCCAGAGCTTTTTAGCCACGGTCTCCATGCTCAAAACCGAGCTTAGAGTTGGTAAATATACCTCTTCCAAGTTCCTAAGTGTTCATTGGTCGAGGCCACAGGGCTTCCACGTGGGTTCGACTCAATATGTTTCATCCCGAGTTCTTCGATATCTCGGAATCACATACGATCGCGAGCTATGAC